>JAVUPR010000226.1:600000-884989 GCA_036785695.1 Gentiana straminea
TGATCATAAGAATTAGGCCAGACAAATTTGATTGATCATAATAATTACTATGATCAGTTGATTTTGATATGTCACCGATTTCACAACTATAAATTGTGGATCTTCTTGATCATAAGAATTACAATGATCATTTGATTTTGATATGTCACTGATTTCACAACTATAAAGTGTGGATTCTTTTAATGACACGCTAATGACATCGATTGATTAAAATTGTTGGGTAAATTGTTAGGTTGGCTTAATGTTAAATTTTCATATCTATGATGCAATTTTGAATTTTTACTAAAGTGTAAATAAAGTGGTGATTTTCATAAATGATGGATGGTATTGAGTATGGATATGAATTTTTCCCGAACATATAGCAACATTGAACGAGGTGAACATATTATTCATATAGGTTCATGTTTAAATGTTTATAATAATAGATTATAGATCTAATTGGCGTAATATAAAATTTCTTTTATTAGATTGTCCTGCATGAACTACTGATAATGGTTATTCTTCATGTTATTTCAACTTTAAGCGTTCCACTATTTATTGTACATAGTAGTTCACGTTTTGGTACTTCGAATAAGAAATAAAGATCTTAAGAGACATTATTTTCATGATTGTTTTAGTTTTGTAAGTGTTTAAATTAAAATGTGTTTTTCGATGCCAATTTTCTTGAGCATCTTAGTTGAAACACCTTTTGCATAAGAATAGATTTAAACAATTTCAATTGATATTAATAGTTAAGATTATGTATCCTTGATCAGTCGGATTGATAATTGTTTTTAAGACATGAAATGTGATTTTATGATCTTTTGTTTTAAATCAGTTTAACGATATGTTTTTCCCCACTTATTCCCTTTTGAGTTAACCTCATGCTTTGAACCATCTATTAAAAAATCCCTATTCTGTAATGGGCATGACGTGCTTTGCACGATGAATAGTATCACTAGTTTATATTAGTATAGCCTTATCCAAACCAAATGTAAATAAGAGAATTAAAAGAAGGGGGAATGGGTCACAAGGACAAAAAAAATTAGTAAATGAGTCTAGAAGGACAAAAGTAACATTTTCATGATTATAAAGGACAAAAATCATAATTGTTACTTTAAAATTGTTACTTCACGTGTTAATCTTACTTTGTGTTTCACAATTGTTACTTCATATTTACTTTATTCCACATTTGTTACTTCATATTTCTTACTTCATAATTATTATTTTTGTCCTTATTAAATTATAGTTTCCTTCAATCCCGATTTTTTTGATAATTTTGTCCTTCTGCACAAAAATCTATTAAAAGAAAAAATATATATAAATAAAAAAAAAAACCGAGGCCATGTTAAATATTTAATAATATAATACAAAGAACCATTCCTCAATGAGCTCAATAATATCGACATGTTAACAGAATTCTCCATATAATATATATATATCTCTCTCTCTCCCATTTTCTCTCAAGATTTTAAGCAGACTCAGTCTTAGAAGAAGAAGATCGAGCCGACAAAACACAGAACAATAATATGAATCTCCGTCAAAAGCTTGGTATTTTGAAGCTTTATTCTTCTTCTAATTCTTCATCATCTGAATCTGATCATGAAAAAGAGAATATTAATGGAACTAAAGCTGCCGCCGCCGCCGCAAATGGACAAGAACACCAAGATCAAACATACGACGACGGATTAGAGCGGTCTAAAATCAAGGAAGTGAGAGCCCTCCTCCTTCTCCGGAATCCCTCTTCCTCCTCCCAGGTAATTAACCTCCAACTATCGTCTTACAAATCTTAGTTGACCTTTTTTTTTTTTTTTTAAAGTATATTTGGAAACGAGTGATATCATATTTTGGGTTAAAGTTCAAACTTTTCAACATTCAATCTTTCAGAGAAAGTTCTCTAGAAGTCAAATGTTTGATCTAAAAATAAATTAGTGTGGTGTTTTTAACAAGTGACTAACTTTTTTTTAAAGTATATTTGGAGAAACGAGTGATATCATGTTTCGGGTTAAAGTATAAACTTTTCAACATTCAATCTTTCAGAAATCGAAAATTCTCTAGAAGTCAAATGTTTGATTTGGAAAAAAGTTAAATTTTTCAACATTCAATCTTTGTAGAAGTCAAATGTTTGATCTAAAAATAATAAGTGTGGTGTTTTTAACAAGTGATTAACTTTTTTAAACTATATTTAGAAACGAGTGATATCATATTTCGGGTTAAAGTTCAAACTTTTTTAAAGTATATTTGGAAACGAATGATATCATATTTCGGGTTAAAGTTCAAACTTTTCAACATTCAATCTTTCAGAAATCGAAAGTTCTCTAGAAGTCAAATGTTTGATCTAAAAATAAATCGAGTGTGGTTGTTTTTAACAACCGAGTAACTTTTAAGGTCTAAATGTGAATACATTATAATTTTTACCTACCTTTACGAGTTATTTCCATACGTCAAACACTTGATAATAGATGCTTATGTGGTGTTCACACCTTTGTTTTATGTGGTGAATTTTTTTCCGCACATAGGGTAAATGTGTGAACAACACATGAGCGGATCCAATCTCCCATATGTCAACGTACACCTCAAAATTTCTCAGCGTATCTTAGAGATTAATTGAATCATAATCAATCTTATAACTATTTAGGGATATTGTTTTCGCTTGACCTAAATTGATAATCCTAAATTACAAAGTTTACTATGTACTGATTAATGTTTCTCTTATTTATCTAACTTGGGATAATGTATTCCTCATCTATTTAAGGACAGTCGTTCTTGTCAAGATCTAGAAGATTGTTGTTTACGTCGTCTTTTACGGTATGAAATTTAGTTTCGTCTGATAGTCAACATTTATACTGTATGAAACTTACCTATACCGCAGTTGAAGCACCTAAAGGAGAATTTGGTGTCTTTCTGGTCAGTAATGGAAGCAATCGTCCCTACCGTCGTAAAATAAGAGCACCTGGCTTTGCCCATTTACAAGCTTCTCAGAATTAAGATCTTGCGATACTATTTGAGACTTACTGAATCTAATAAGTAATTAGAAATAAGAACCATGCATGCTGGTATCATCAGTCCACATATGCCAACTTAGAATCCTCTTAATGGTTGTTCCTCACCCTCGATCATTGTACGCGCGGCTCGTTAACTCGTCAAGAGGTACATTAGTCACTGTCCATTCCCACTCGGAATCCGTTTTCAACTCCTCTGCTTTTGCTGGTATCATTCATATTACATATGGATATGGACACTCCATTCTTATTCCTAAGAATCATATGGATACTCCATATTACCCGGTGATGTTCGGGAACTGTTCACACCCCGCAAGTATTCTGATAAGAAATCCTTGCACATGACATGGGACAGGTTATTGAGACTTCCTGATTAACCTCCACTACTAATTACTAATCTCTTGACTAGTCAATAGACGGGCGGTCGGTAAAGGAGGGAAAAGAATGGGTCGATGTAATTGACTATCTATTAGCGGTTGACATCAAATATTAAACCAAATTATAAAATTCTTTTTGTATCAACATTTATATCTTGATAATAATGTTTTTGCCATTTTGAAATACAAATTTAGCCGCAACATCTTCCGTTACACACATTATCGCCATAGTAACAATTTCTCGTCAAAGGGTTAAAGTCACGATCGTGATCGACATCTTAAGAATATTCATTGATCTAATAGGTGACTTGAGTGACTATTATATTATACACGAGTTATAAAATATATGTAGCTTCTAGATTAATATATAAAAGTCCTCTCAAATAGATAAAGGATTGTATAAAATCACAAGTTAATATCATAAAATAAAAATAAAAATACCACAAGTTAATAAATAAAATACATAAGTAAATCCATGTACGAAAAAAAAATTTCCATTCATGTTCATCAAGTCAACTTCTCTAAAATGTACATTTTCAAAAAGAAAAAAAAAAATTAACTGTCTGAATTTTGACGATTTTTGTGTCAATACATTTGATGATTCAACTCAGATTAATCTATAAGAACTCTGTGGGCTTTCTTGCTCTAGGATAAAGTAAAGAGTAGTTTTTGTTGTGGACTGAACTTAGAATAAGCTGTCTACGTATCCAAATGTATATATTTGGAATCAAGTCCAACCGTAGTTCATGCAGTTATCTTTTAAAGTGGAGTTAGTGGGCAGTTACGTACTCCTCCCACGTCTCACGTTTATATCTAACCGTCTTTTTATGTACATAAGCACCTGGTTTGTTCTCTCCCGACCGGGGACCCGCCTGGTCGTCAGGCCCATCTTCGTATTAGGGATCCTTGATGGGTAGTACATATCCTGGGTCTAATCTTTTTAGATGACCAGGGACCTGACCTGGTCAGATTTGTCTCATCTTCTCATCTTGACTTCCAGGTTAAATGTAGATCCGACCTGATCCGAATGGTCCATTCACCGGATGGACGCCACGTGGAAGCATTCGGGTCGACCTCGATCAAAGCCCCCCAGATCGTAATCGACGTGAGCTTGTCTTGTAAGTGGATTAAGATCTGAAGTTTAAAAAGTTTCCACGTGTACCCCATAGGTGGCGTAACCAATGTTATCTCGGTTTTCCCAAACGTCACAATAATTACTGGCTGTATTCCTCCAAACGATGCAAAACTGGAACGTCATACCTTTTGACCAAAGGCTATTAAACCCATCAAATCTTGCAAATGCTCATCACTACTTATAGCTAAAAGCATCAGATTTGCCAGATCCACTTATTGACAACAAGTAAGTTCTTCTTTAATCTTTTGTTGCAATTTCATTTATTTCTTATGAATCCACTCCACATTGATACATCTATCATTGGTGAAAATCCCCTTCTTTCTATTTTGCCCCCTCATTTAGCGGCTTCTTTCATCCCTGCACTTCTTGAGTCATCCTCGGCCGAGTATAGTGTTTCTGGGTTGTCTGCGCCCATAAGAGCTCTAAGAAGAACCCACGAGACGAAAAAATTAATGGCTTGTCATGCAATTGACTCCAAATTGAGTGATGCTGATATCACCAAAATCTGCGATAGGTATGGGATAAATAAGGATATTTATGCCCATGTCCGGCCTGAAGCTGGAAAAAGTGCAGCCACTCCTCCTCTTGGGTACTGTACCGTATATAAGGAACAATTTGATTGTGGCCTTAGATTTCCTCTTCCCCCGGCTTACTTGGAGATACTTAGGTATTATAATCGAGGAATTGGTCAGATAGTCCCTAATAGTGTGAATGCTATTACTGGTTTCCTGATCTGGTGTAGGTGTTTTGTCACTCCTTTTACATTGTTATTGTTTAGGACTTTTACCAATGTAAGCAGGTCAAGAATAGTCCTCGCTGGTTTTGTTTTTGCAGAAGAACCAATAATCTGAGTAGCATACCTTTGATTAAGAAAACTGACTAATCCTTTCCAGATTGGAAGAAACATTTCTTTTATATTTGGCCTCAGACTGCCAGGGATTTAGGTAAATGGAATACCTCTACTAAGAATAGTGATGTGTTGGAAAGCAAACTAGACAAGAAATTACTTAAAGACATTAGCTAGGGGGTCTAGCATATATCTGGGTTTGAAGAATTATAGCTCCAATTTAATCGATGTTGCCCTCTTGGAGACCGCTGGCCCAGAGCCTTATATCGAGCTATCAGAGGAGAGATACAACATAAGTAGGATTCCTTATTCTTAATTTTTATATACCTTCTCTGATGCATACTTTTAACTATTTGTTGATATTTGCAGTGGCCAGTTTTACTGATATCGTCCAGATTGCTAATGATGCTTCACCTGTTAGGGATCCGAGTGCCTCTAACCCCGTTACTAATCCGGATGCCTCTGACCCCACTGCCAATGTTGTTGAGACCCACCCAACTGAACCCTCGGTTCAAATGGATCAGGTTGACGATGACACTGAGAACACGATTGATAACCAGGTGGTTCAACACTCTTCTCATTTGGAAGTTACTGCGGAAATCCGTCGTCCCTCGAAACGTATCAGATCTAGTATACATGTTGATGAGGGTACTGGTGCTTATGAACATGGTAATGAGAAAAGATATGACTGGAAGGAATGGTCCAACCAAGATCTGTCAAAATTTGTAAGTACCTTCTCTTTGTTATGCTAATCTATTTTTCTTATTCAAACATATTGACTTTATTCCCTGTATCCTTTTTTAAGGTGCCAAACTGGGTAGGGAGGTACTTTCCAGACTAAAAAATTCAGGAAAGGTTGAAGAAGATTTATCCAAATCTCTATCTGAATGGAAGACAAAGTATGAAGAATTGTTGAACACTTCTGCCGCTGAGAAGATTGCCTTATCTGATCAGCTACAAACGAAGGATGATGAGCTGAAGACCATGACTGCTGAGCTGCAAAACCATGTTGCTACTTCCAATGAAGTCAAATCCAAAATGGAAAAGATGATATCCGACCTGGAGGTGGAGAGAATGCCTTCCGTGGTCAGATGTCCAGAGCTATTGCCGATTACGGGAACTCTGACGAACTGGCTGGGAATATAAAGATGCTCTTTGCTCCCCTAATATGGTATGGCTATTCTACAGCCATTGATGATATGAAAGCCATAGGTTCTGATGTTGATACTACCAAGCTGACTCATTCGGGTTGGAACATGAGTGATGCACCTCAGACTTATGAGGCCAGGTTCAAAGAATTTAGAGATGGAGTTAACTTGGTCTCCAAATACGCTAAAAAGCCTCCTGCTGCTCAGACTGGCTCATCATCTCAAGCTCCCCCAAATTCAAATTAGCAACATCTTTAACTTATTTCTTTCTTCAGATTTAAATTCCAAACTCTAAAATTTTGCTTTGAAACTGTGCAATTTTTGCTATTATTCTACTATTGCTGCCATTTGGGTATGGCGCCATTTTGTATAATCTATATAAACTGCCTTTGTCTTTGTGTATGGTCTTTATCCCCCCAGTATGATATGTGAATTGTTTGAAAAACACATATCATACTTTGATATTCTCTTCATCAATAGGTTAATGACCAGGTCTTAGACCTGCTTAATTTAAGACCTGGCCTGAAGTCTTAAAGTGGCTTAATTTTCAGATTTTGTGAATTAGCCTTTTTTATGAGAGTTAACGATCAGGTTTGAGACCTGTAAGTTTACGGTCTAAGTTGAGGTTTGTTGCAGTCTGATGTTTCTCATTTGATTTTTTCTCTTTGTATTAAGAGTTTATGGCTTGACCTGAGGTCTATTGCATTTAAGACATGACCTGAAGCCTTAAATTTATCTAATTTTTCAGACTTAACGAATTTTCTCTTTTTGTATGAGTTATGACCTGACCTGAGGTCCATTGCATTTAAGACCTGACCTGAAGCCTTAAATTTATCTGATTTTTCAGACTTAAAGAATTTTCTCTTTTTATAAGAGTTATGACCTGACCTGAGGTCTATTTCATTTAAGACATGGCTTGAAGCCTTAAATTTATCTGATTTTTCAGACTTAACGAATTTTCTCTTTTTGTAAGAGTTATGACCTGACCTGAGGTCTATTGCATTTAAGACCTGACCTGAAGCCTTAAATTTATCTGATTTTTCAGACTTAACAAAATTTCTCTTTTTATAAGAGTTATGACCTGACCTGAGGTCTATTGCATTTAAGACCTGACCTTAAGCCTTAAATTTATCTGATTTTTCAGACTTAACGAATTTTCTCTTTTTATAAGAGATCAACGACAGAATTGTATCACAGCAAACACAATTTCATTCAACATAATTCGAAAAGTTCAACATAATAGCATAGTGCATAATAAATTTGCAGAATAACAAAACGATAAGTACTTGCCTTAAACATAATTTTTTTTCAGATTAACTGTATTCCAGCTCCGTGGAATAGTCTTCCCTGTATCATCAGCTAATTGATAAGCCCCCTTTCCATGTACTTTGATGACTTGATAAGGTCCTTCCCAGTTAGGACCCAACGTCCCACTTGGCACCTGTCGGCTGACTTCGTTTTTACATAAAACCAAATCACCCGCCTTGAAATAACTTTGTTTGACTCGTGAATTGTAGTACTGAGATACTTGTTGCTTATATTTAGCCATTCGGATCAAAGCAACATCCCTTTTTTTTTTCTTCCAACTCATCTTTAGCATGCCTCATTTCCTCTTCCCGGTTTTGATCATCATGTAGAGCCGTTCTTGGAGATAGCAATCCAATTTCTGCTGGTATAACAGCTTCACACCCATATGCTAGGGAGAATGGTGTTTCTTGGGTTGACGTGTTTGGCGTAGTTTTGTAAGCCCATAGTATATTTGGTAGATGTTCAACCCAATGCTTTCCCTCTTGTTCTAGCCTCTTTTTCAAACCAACTTTGATCTTCCTGTTAGTCTGTTCCACTTGTCCATTGGCTTGTGGGTGACCAACAGAAGTGAAATGTTGGGTTATACCCAATTCAGTACACCATTCCTTAACCCCTATATCCTCAAATTGGGTACTATTGTCTGAGATTATGATCTTAGGTATCCCATACTTGCATATTATATTCTTCCACAAGAACTTTTGGATCTGTTTGGCTGTGATGGTAGTTAATGCTTCAGCCTCTACCCATTTAGTGAAATAATCAACAGCCACTACTAGAAATTGGTAACTTCCTGGTGCTTTAGGCAATGGTCCCACCAGATCCACACCCCACTGATCAAAAGGCCAGGCTGAGATAACTGGGGTTAGGTTTTCAGGCGGCTGATGAGATAGATTACCATGAACCTGACATGTCATGCATGCCAAGACTAACTCCTCTGCATTCTGCTGCATTTTAGGCCAATAGTAGCCAAACAACCTGCATTTTCGAGCTAAAGCTCTTGCTCCCATGTGACTTTCATAGATCCCTAGATGGATTTCTCTTAACAAGTAGTTGCCGTCCTCTATGGTGACACACCGCAACCAAGGGGATATAAAGGATTTTCTGTATAAGACATCATTAAAAAGGGCATACCTATCCGATAAACGGTGTATCTTACGAGCTTGCCCTTTATCATCTGGTAGGTGACCATCCTTCAGGTATGCCACAATTGGGTCCATCCATGTTTCCCTCTGTGTAATTGGTTGTACCTCAGATATCTCATAGCTGCGTTGATTTAACTGCTCAATCAAAACCTTTTTGTCTGAAAGAAAGTTTGAAGCTAACTTGGATAAAGCATCTGCTCGATTATTTAGAGATCTGGAGACCTGCTCCACCTGAATTTCTTGAAACTGATCAATTTTTGACCTAGCCAGAGATAAATATTTTTTTCATGGGCTCCTCTTTTGCCTCGTATTCTCCTTTTATATGATTGACCACTAATTGAGAGTCATTGTAGACTTTAAGACGTTGAACTCCCAACTTCAGAGCTAAAATCAATCCTGTAATCAATGCTTCATACTCAGCTTCATTATTAGTTGCCTGAAACTTAAAGTGCAATGCGTAGGGAAACTCTTCGCCCCTTGGACTGATGAGGAGGAGACCTGCCCCTGATCCACTTTTACGGGATGATCCATCAATGAATAGTTTCCACTGATCTGACTCTTTAGAACACAAACGCTGATCGATTGATATGGCCTTTTCCTCTGCTAAAAAATCTGCTAACGCCTGAGCCTTTATAGCAATTCCCGGTCTGAATTCCAAATCATAGCCTGCCAGTTCAACAACCCATTTTGCTAAACCACCTGATGTATCTAGCCTACTCAGTATTTGCTTCAAAGGTTGATCGGTTAGAACAACGACTGGATGACTTTGAAAGTAGGATCTTAATTTCCTTAAGGCATGGACCAATGCCAGGACTAGCTTCTCTGCATCTGAGTACCTGACTTCAGGCCGGTGTAAAGCACACCGGTTCTGAAATGTTCCAAGCTGCCTGACCAAAACGGCGCTGATAGCTTCATCACACACTGACAAATAAAGATACAAAACTTCTCATTCTTGGGGAGATGTCAAAGTTGGTAATTCCAACAGATATTTCTTCAATTCATCGAAAGCTTCCTGACAGTCCGTCCCCCATTGAAATAGGGTAGCTTTCCTCAAGATCTTAAAAAAGGGCAACGCACGCTGTGCTGATCGTGATAAGAATCTGTTTAACGTTGCTAGCCTTCCAGTTAATCTTTGAACTTCTCTAATGTTAGTAGGTGGTGGCATCACTTTCAAAGCGTCTAATTTGTCTGGATTGGCTCTGATCCCGTCTTTTGAAATCATATAACCCAAAAATTTCCCAGATCTTACCCCAAAAGTGCACTTCTTCGGGTTTAGTTTCATTTTTGTATTTCGGAGTACAGTGCAAACCTCTTTCACATCTTGTAAGTATTGATCTAAAGACCTGCCTTTGACCAACAAATAATCAATGTATACTTTCATGGACTTGCCAACCTGATCATTGAATATCTGGTTGACCGCCCTCTGGTATGTGGCACCTGCATTCTTTAAACCAAAAGGCATGGTCACATAATAGTACGTACCGAACTCAGTGATGAAAGCCGTTTTTTCTGCATCTCTTGGATTCATGAAAATTTGATGGTATCCTTTATATGCGTCCAGAAATCCAAAAATTTCGAAACCTACAGTCGAATCTACCAGACTTTGTTCAAGTTCGTGAAATCTACACACATTCTCCAAGATCCATCGGATTTCTTCACAAACACTGGATTGGCTAACCATTCTGGATAAATCACCTCTTTGACAATGCCTGCTTGTTTGAGTTTTGCTACCTCCTGTTCTATAACTGAGATCCGTTCTGGTGCAGAATGCCTATTATTTTGTCGAATAGAGGGTCTGTTCGGATCCCCATTTAAGCTATGGACTACCAAATCTGGTGATAATCCCGGCATGTCATTTGTTTTCCACGCAAAAACATCCTTGTATTCTTGGAGTAAGGCTGATAACGCCATCTTGTATTGATCTGGAATCCAGGATCCCACACTGACCATTGAATGTGGTCCCTGATCGCCGATCTGAATAGCCTCGGTTTGGTCTGCCGATACCCAAGTTTTGTCTTCTTCCGGCAATAATTCCTCCAACGTTACGTGCTGAACAAACTTCTTCTCTTTGACTACTGATGTGTAACAACTCCTGGAAATTTCCACATCGCCTTTATTTCAATTGACTCAGAATTGTGTGGAAATTTCATACTGTTATGTGCTGGAGAGATGATTGCTCGTAGATCAATAATTGCCGGTCTTCCCATAATAACATTATAAGCAGATGGTGCCTTAACAACAATGTAGTTCACCATTAGGGTCCTGCCCTTTGGCCAATTACCATAAGTGGTAGGCAATGTAACCATGCCCAGAGGATGAATGGGTGGACCTGCAAATCCAAACAAAGGGGTGGATACGGGTATTAAGTCCGATTCCTGTAATTTCATGGCCTAGAAGGCCCTGTGATACATAATATTAACTGCACTTCCTGTATCTACGCAGATCCTTTTTACCAAGTATTTACTGATGACATCTTCAATTACCAACCCTTCATTGTTAGTGATTAGTGGTAATGGATCCTCTGGTCCATACTTCACTTCTCCTAACACTTTCTGTCGCTTACCAGAAATTTGATCTTCATTCATGGGACTTGCTATTTTCTTATCTTTCTGGTCTGTCCTCCTGGGACCTCCTATAATCGTATTAATAGTATTCACTGGTCTATTATCGATCTGACCGTCAGGATCCGCAGACGGATTCCCGTTCCTCCTCTGATCATGATACATGTTCCTATCATGATGGTAGTTCCCTCTCTTGAATTCCCTACGCCCTCTGGGTTCTTCATTTCGGGATCTATCAACGACTTCATCAATTTTTCCTTCCATAACTGCTGCATCGATGTCCCTAATCAATTCTCTACAGGTTTCTGTATCATGACCAATGTCCTGATGAAATTTACAGAATTTATTCTGGTCCCTTTTTTCCCTTGGTCCTCTCGTAGGGAGTGGAACTTTGGCTATGCCCTTGCGTTCCATAATAGCCAAGACTTGTTCCCGCGATCGATTCAATGGTATCAGGTCTCTGTCCTGCAAAGCACCTTTTTTACCCAACCTATCAGCTATAGGTGCCTGGACTCTGTCCCAAACCGATTTATGTTTCTTATCTAGTTTATATTCTGGTTTGCCTTTCTTATGATCCCCTCTCTCTAATTCACGCTTAGTGCGGTTGGCTTCTTCACCCTGACAATGCTTAAAGGCAATTGACAAACATTCCTCCATAGTTCTGGGGTTTTTTCCCATTTAACTTAGCATGTAACCTCCATTCCCGTAGTCCTGCTACGAATAAGGCTATTAAGAACCGATCATCTACGTCAGCGACCTAGGTTACTCAGCATTGAACCTTTTGATGAACTGCAAAACTGTTTCATCAGATTTCTGCTTAATGGTGAGCAAATGCGTACTATTTCTTTGAAATGGTCTCGCAGCGATGAACATACTCATAAACTTCTTAGTTAGAACTGCAAAATTGGTTATAGATCTGGGTGGCAATTTATTAAACTAGTCTCTAGCCCTCCCAGATAAGAGTGCTGGGAATGCTTTACACTTCATCTCGTCCGGAGCATTATACA
Organism: Gentiana straminea; assembly: GCA_036785695.1. Classification (NCBI taxonomy): domain Eukaryota; kingdom Viridiplantae; phylum Streptophyta; class Magnoliopsida; order Gentianales; family Gentianaceae; genus Gentiana; species Gentiana straminea. Next base: position 612,507 of record JAVUPR010000226.1, read on the forward strand.
ATTGCATATGCGCTATGTACTAGTGCATATGATCATAGGGGTCCTTGGTCCCATCATACGGGCTGATTTTTGGAATCTTAAATCCTCTGGGACATGGATAAGCATCAATATATTCTGCAAAAGGTGAAGTCAAGTTGAACTCATCTTCTTCATCTTCTAATATGGCATCTAACTCGGCTCTGGCTGCATCATTTGCTTGACGAGTTCTATTCTTGACAATCCGACAACTGGACTCAGCTGGCTCTTTATAACCATCCTTTTCCTTTACTGGTGGGGGTGGTTCCTCGTTTTCTCTCCTTTTTTTTCACACTTTCAAAAAGAGCCTGGATTTCGGCAGCCCCCATTGCCTTTAGAGCATCCACTAGGACCTGCCTAGCTGGATCCTGTGCATCTTGTTGATCTTCCTGTTGCTTTTCAGCATCATGCTCCTGATGAATTTCCTGCAGATTTTCCACACTTTGGGCAGTACTTGCCAGATCTTTTTCTTGCTGATTTTTCTTAGGTTTCATGTTGTTAACTCTGTAAATCTGCCGCTAGAAACAAAGAAGGCCCTCCTTCTAGCACCAATGATTCAACTCAGATTAATCTATAAGAACTCTGTGGGCTTTCTTGCTCTAGGATAAAGTAAAGAGTAGTTTTTGTTGTGGACTGAACTTAGAATAAGCTGCCTACGTATCCAAATGTATAAATTTGGAATCAAGTCCAACCGTAGTTCATGCAGTTATCTTTTAAAGTGGAGTTAGTGGGCAGTTACGTACTCCTCCCACGTCTCACGTTTATATCTAACCGTCTTTTTATATACATAAGCACATGGTTTGTTCTCTCCTGACCAGGGACCTGCCCTGGTCGTCAGGCCCATCTTCGTATTGGGGATCCTTGATGGGTAGTACATGTCCTGGGTCTAATCTTTCTATGACCAGGGACCTGCTCTGGTCAGATCTGTCTCATCTTCTCATCTTGACTTCTAGGTTAAATGTAGATCTGACCTGATCCGAATGGTCCATTCACCGGATGGACGCCACGTGGACGCATTCGGGTCGACCTCGATCATCTGACATGATTGACCAATTCTACCTCAGTTACCCTTCCCATTTTAAAAGGGAAACTTGAAGAAATATGACCGAAAAGTAAATGTTTGGAAAAATATGTCTGAAAAGTAAATATTTGAAAACTATGTCTGCTTCCGACGCACGAGTGCCGCATGAGCACTGCGTGCCGCTTGAGTGACGCATACGTGCAACATGAGTCGAGACATATTTTTTCAAAAAATTTACTTTTCAGGCATAGTTCATCAAGTTTCCCTTTTAAAATATAAACCATTTTAATGATTTACTGTATAAGTTTTGACTCATAAATAACGCAAGACAATTTATAATATTAAAAAATTATTTATTATATTTTTAAATCCCTAATTTAGTATCGATCCATGAATAACTTCTCATTATCTTACAAGTATTACATTAAGTCATTAACGATAGTCAAATAATATTTTAAAAATTTATATTAAAATTATTGACATTGATGAAAACCCACAAGACCTTATAATTTAGGACGGAATAGTAAATTTGATTACGATCAAAACAATATCAATATGTAAAGGTATTTTTCGATGTATGGAAAAAAATTCCGTTCTATCATTTGCATGATTGAATGATATAAATTATCAAATTATAAGTATATGAATTGTGTACAATGAGTTGTAAAATAATAAATTACACTTTCAACACTGCTACAACCCATTTTCACTGTATGTTACCGCCACCCGCCTTTGTCATCTTGGCCACCACTGTTATTCCCTCCACCACCTCCCGGCAAATCTCTGCCACCTCCCAACACCTCATGCCACTAACCACTACCACTATTTGCTGCCGGTGTTTCAGAACCCTACGTGCTTCCCGCTACCTTTGATCACCTATCACCCACCACTATTCTCACGACCACCGTGTCTTCAATCACTTTCCATGTCATATCATTCGTTCCATTTAATCGCATACCAAATGCACTAATAGTGTCTAATGTGTTTTAGTCCATTACATTACATTGCATCATTATATTACATCATCAATCGGTGACACCACATCTATAAAATAATACTTTGTTGAATCAAGTAACACGTTTACTTTGAATAATTTTTACTACGAAAACACCGTCCGACATATAAAAATCAAATTTCCCTCATCATTGCCACCTTATGTCGTCGCCCCTCCATGGACATCTTTTTTCTCCCAAACCCTATCGACTAGCACCCCTAACCATCGTTAATTCCTCTTCCAAGCCGCCATGCATCAAATCCGCTACTCTCTGTTAGAGGATTAGATTAATAAGGGTACTCTTGTAATTACTATGTGTGAGGTGAAATAACAATCTTGTACTACAAGATAAGGATCTAGCCTAGATTGTGTAAGTATGATGTATAAAATATTGTAATGCTTTGCACAATTAATGACACAATAATCTTATCCAAATATTTCACTTGGTATCGGAGCCTCTTAGCCGTTAATGGCTGAAGCCACCACCGGAGCATCTTCTCCTCCACCCTCTACTAGAGTTGCACAGCCTCCAGTCTCCGGATCACTACCCTTGGCCGGAGCTACTGTTACTTCACCTATTCCCGCCATCACTGGCTTTGGTGGTGTCTCAGGAACTCCTCCGTCCACCACCAGCTTCCAGACCTTACCCCTGCCATTTATTCCAGTTTCTCAACTCTCATTCACCAAACCCTTGACTTCGGTGATTATGCCTCAACATTATGCATCTAGCTCCTTTCTCCGGTCATCTCTTCCAGAGCCTCCGGCCTTTCTACAAACAAGCTCAGTCACCGGAATACCTCACCATGCATCTCCCACACCAGAGCCCATTCAGACCACCACAACTCTAACACCGTTTAGCACAAATTTGAATCAGATCTGCACCATTAAAATTGACAGATCTAACTATCTGTTGTGGAAATCAACCATTCTGCCAATTTTTCATGGACATAAGCTGGATTCTCATCTATTTGGGACCAAACCTTCACCACCTGAGGTCCTAGCAATCTATAATCCAACCACTGGTTTCCCTTGCACCATCCCAAACTCGGCATTTGAAGATTGGAACACAAAGGATCAACTTCTTGTTGGGTGGCTCATGAGCTCCATGAAAGAAGAAACTCTGATCGAGGTAATTGGTTGTACAACAGCAAATGAAATCTGGACTTGTTTGGAGATCCTCTACAACAACAGATCTGAAGCTCAAATGCTGGAGTATAAAACAGCTCTTACAAAAACTGAGAAGGGATCAAAATCGATCTTAGACTATCTTGCATTGATGAAGTCATACTCTGATGGTCTAGCTGCAGCAGGGTATCCAATCACCAAAGGTGAGCTTATTATTGCCACACTTGGGGTCCTTAGCAATGAATATGAATCAGTCATAGTGAATATGACTTCAAGAATTGGATCTCTATCCTAGCAAGAGGTGCAGTCTCAATTAGTCACTCATGAGAGGTTGATAGCCCGGTTTAATCCTACTGCTAATCTGGAGATAGGCCATGCCACTGCAAATCTGGCAACCAGGTCTGGTAACAACATGTCTTATAACAGAAACACTGGTAATCAAGATGCTGCATGAGGAAGAGAAAATCGGGGAGGTAGGAGTTCTAGAGGCAGAGGAGGTAGAGGATGGGATTATTTCTGGAATGCCACCATTTTGTGGTGTAAATGTGGAAATACCACTTCAGTGCAATTTTCACGATTTTGGTTCGCGATTTTCTCTCATTTTTTTCACAAATGTGCACGATCTTAAGGTACACAAATCCCCTATTGGGGTTCCCCTTCCCAATTAGGGTTTAGTTTGGTTCCAAAAACACCTAAAAACGCAAAAAACGGGATGGTATTTTGACAATTGAGTGGTAGCTCAACATTTGCCTTGTCTCAATAGTGGTATTTTGACAAAGGTCCCGGTAGAGGACCAAGCAACAACAACACCAACAATGGAACTCCAAGGCATGTTTGTCAAGTATGTGGTAAATCTGGCCACATTGCTGTGGATTGTTGGCATATATTTGACTTCAATGTTGGAATTCCAAGCACTGGAGGAAACTCAAACCAGAACAGGAACACCAACAGTTCCTATATTGCCTCCTCAGACACAGTCAGTGATGCTAGCTAGTATATGGATAGTGGAGCAACGAGCCATGTCATCTCTGATCTTAACAACCTTCGCATCAACTTTGGCTATGAAGGATCAGACACCTTAATAGTAGGTAATGGTGAGCATCTTTCCATCCTTCATGTTGGTAATTCCACACTTTGTGGCACACACACAGCACTCACACTTTGAAACATCCTTCATGTCCCTGAAATCACAAAGAATTTGCTTAGTGTTTCCAAGTTAACTATTGACAATCCTGTGCTTGTTGAATTTTACTCTTCTGGCTGTTTTGTGAAGGACAAAACCACAGGGATGGTGCTGCTGGAAGGGGACCTTAAAGAAGGCCTGTATCAGTTAAAGTTACCTAAGGAATCTACCCAGAGCTCTCTTCACTCCAAGAACAACTCTCTTATTACCATTAAGTCTAACTCTAAGTTGAATGAGTCTGTAAGTCAGTTTGGACCTTTGGAGTCCTGTCTATGTTCTGTTAATTCTCAAGAAAAAACCATCTTGTGGTATAGGAGATTAGGGCATGCTTCTAGTAAGGTCATAGACCAGGTTTTAAGCTGTGTAATCATCCTATTAATAAAATGTCCGTTTTTTGTGAGGCCTGCCAGTATGAAAAACATCACAATCTGCCCTATGCTATATTTGAAACTAAAACCACACACCCTCTAGACCTAATACACTCTGATCTATGGGGACCTTCTCCAGTCAGATCCACTAATGGATACACTTACTACATTCATTTCATTGATGATTTTTCCAGATTCACCTGGATATATCCTTTGAAACTAAAATCTGATGCTCTAAAGGCCTTTCTTGACTTTAAATCTCTAGTGGAAAATCATTTTAGCACCACCATTAAAACCGTTCAATCTGACTGGGAAGGGGGAATACAGAACCTTTGAACCAGTCCTTAAACAACATGGCATCATATTCAGACATCCATGCCCTTATGCTCATGCCCAAAATAGCAAGGCTGAACGTAAACACAGACACATTGTTGAATTAGGGCTCACCCTTCTTGCTCAGGCTGCCATGCCCCTTAAATTCTGGTGGGAGAGCTTCAAGCAGGCTATGACCATCATTAATACCCTACCTACACCTGTCCTGTCTCAGAAGTCTCCCAGTGAAGTTCTTCTTGGTCAAACACCTAACTATGACACCTTCAAAGTGTTTGGGTGTGCTTGTTACCCCTACTTGAGACCTTATCAAACCACAAATTCCAGTTTCATACCAAACAGTGTGTCTATCTAGGGACTAGTTCTGATCACAAAGGACATGTGTGTTTAGAACCATATGGTAGGATATATGTTTCTAAAGTTGTTGTGTTTAATGAAATCATTTCCCTTATAAAACAGGGTTCCCCAATAAAGTTACTAGTTACTACCCCTGTGTTTGTGTCCAATGATAGTCAGACCCTAGATCCTATTGTGTCTGTCTCTAGTACACCAAGTCAATCCCTCTCATTCAACAGCACTGATACAGGTCATCATACAGCAGCACATCCTGATGTTTCAAAAACTTCTTCAAAACTACTTGATGCACCTCATACACCACATACCTCACATAATTCAGGATCACCATCACAACTTCATAATTCTTCTGAAACTACACCTACCTATGTTCCATCTCAGTTATCACAATCACCAATATCAATGTCACCACCTCTCTCACTAATACCATCACCATCTCAAACACCTGTGCCTTCTCCTTCACCATCACCAGAATTAGTGCCCTCTCCATCACCTCCACCTGTTCTGCAACATCAAATGCAAACCAGATCTAAAAGTGGTATATTTAAACCCAAAACCTTCTCCTTCCTAGCCACACATGATGCTCACACTTATCCTCCTGAACCTACCAAGGTGTCTAATGCTTTACAACAGGTTGAGTGGAAAAAAGCAATGGAGGATGGATACAAAGCCTTAATCCAGAATCAGACCTGGAAACTTGTTCCTCCCAACACAAATTACAGACTGGTTGGAAACAAGTGGATCTACAAGCTCAAATTGAATGGTGATGGTACTATCCAGAAACATAAGGCAAGGTTGGTTGCTAAGGGTTTTCTTCAAACCCCAGGGTTAGATTACACAGAAACATTCAGCCCTGTTGCTAAAGCCAGCACTATCAGAGTCATCCTAGCTCTTGTTGTAGCATGTCAGTGAAACATTAACCAAGTGGACATCAATAATGCCTTCCTTAATGGCACATTGAAAGAAGCTGTCTATATGCCTCAACCTGAAGGCTTTGTTGATCCAAGAAAACCACATTATGTTTGCTGCCTAAAAAGGCCTTGTATGGCCTCAAGCAAGCCCCCAGGGCATGGTTTGAAGAATTAAGACAACAGCTCCTCAAGTGGGGATTCTATCAATCCAAGTCTGATGTCTCACTTTTCATCTTCAAAAGAGACACTTCCATTCTATATGTTCTTGTGTATGTAGATGACATCCTTGTTACTGGAAACAGGTCACCTCTTATACACCAGTTCATCCAAATGTTGCACAACAAATTTTCTCTAAAAGACCTTGGTCCTGTGAGTCACTTCTTGGGAATGCAGGTTCAAAGAGATGCCACTTGTTTGTATCTCAGTCAACATATGTATGCCTCACAACTGCTACAAAAACTTGGGTTCACTAATCTTAAACCCTGTCCTACCCCCTTAGCAGTTGGCACAGACATGACCAGGACTGATACTTCACTTATGGATAATCCAATACTTTATAGAAGTGTTCTTGGGGCTCTTCAGTACATGACATTTACCAGACCAGATCTGGCATTTGCTATTAATTCCTTAAGTCAGTATATGCTGCAACCAAGAGTATACCACTGGCAATTGCTCAAAAGACTCCTCAGATATGTTCAAGGTACCATAGACTATGCACTGCACTTTGTTCCAGATCAAGGCATTCATCTTGTTGGGTACTCAGATGCAGATTGGGCCTGTGATAAAGTTGACAGAAGATCTATTGCAGGATATTGTGTGTATCTATGTGGATCCTTGGTCTCCTGGAGCTCTAAGAAACGATGAGTAGTCTCCAGGTCCAGCACTGAGTCTGAATATCAATCCTTGGCTAACACTGCTGCAGAAATACAATGGCTCACTTCACTCATGTCTGAATTATCTGCCCCAGTTCCAAGAACAGCTATAATCTGGTGTGACAATCTCCGTGCTCAAGCCCTTGCCTACAATCTAGTGTTCCATAACCGAATCAAACATGTGGATCTACACTTCATCAGAGACAAGGTGCTGAAAGGGGAACTTACAATCAAACACATCCCTTCTGCTGACCAAACTGCTGACTGTCTTACCAAGCCATTATCAATCACCAAATTCAGTCAGTTCAGAGACAAACTTCAAGTGGTCAAGACCCCGTTTCGTTTGAGGGGGGATGTTAGAGGATAAGATTAATAAGGTACTCTTGTAATTACTATGCGTGAGGTGGCATAACAATCTTGTACTACAAGATTAGGATCTAGCCTAGATTGTGTAAGTGTGGTGTATAAGATATTGTAATGCTTTGCACAATTAATGACATAATAATCTTATCCAAATATTTCACTCTCTCCAATAACTTCGTCTTCTAACCTCATAATAGCTGAACGCTCCATGTTTTGTGGTTGTGATCGATTAAAGAAACACCGTAGGTGGTGAATCATTGGGGCTTGGTGTAAGAAGGGGGATAAAAGTGGCGCAAAAAAGAGGTAGTTAGGGTTGATGTTGATTCAATTAGCTAGGTGTAGTGTCAAAATAAAAATAACAAATTTCTAATTATAAATGTGGTGCTATAAAATGGTGTCTAATTTGGATGTCTATGTAAGAAATTGTGTGGTGCCATGAAAGGCAGGCCTAACTCTATCACGATGCCTTACGAATACACCCATACTTTATTTGAACCTGCATGGTTCCTGGCCGGGGTTTCCACTTCACGATGTTTTACAAATTATTACACCCAGACTTTGAACCATGGTTCCTGGAGTATCAGATTGCCTTGTTTCCACTTCACGGTATCTTACAAATACACCCGACTTTAATTGAATTATGGTTCCCGGCTGGGGTATCCGAGTTACTTGTTTCCACTTCACGGATTCTTACAAATACACCCAGGCTTTGAACCACGGTTCCTGGAGTATCTTAATTCCCTTGTTTACACTTCAAAACCATTTTTAATATTTATCATTACAATTTCTTCTCCGTCTAAAACCATAATTTACCGTTGCCTGATGCAGGAAGTGGATGACCTTATGATACGCAGGTTCCTTCGAGCTCGTGATCTCGACATTGAAAAGGCCTATTCTATGCTCTTTAAGTACTTAAGCTGGAGGAAAGAATTTGTTCCCAACGGCTACATTTCTCCCTCTCAAATTCAAAACGATCTTGCCCAAAATAAAACGTTTATGCAAGGACATGATAAGTTGGGCCGACCTATCGTTGTGGGTTTTGGCGGACGTCATAAGCAAACCTCCGCCGAAGAGATCCAATGTATGCTTTTTCCCCTTCGTTTCAAACTAGACACGTTAATGACACCGCGTAAACACGTATACTTGACGGTAAAATTGAAAATTAGTCATGTAACGTGACATGGTTAGTGTTTTAATTAATTTTAATTTTGCTCGATTGCAATTTTAGTTATGTGTTTTTTTTACGCAATTTTAGTCCTCAATCGGAGGCCGGAGGATAATGAGGTGGCAAAATTCTAGCCGAACTTTGTTGACGTGTCTTTGAAATTGAAAAAAAAAATTGATTTTTATGCTGGACTTGCAAGATTTGTTTTTAACTTGGAGAAAGAATGACATCATATCTTAATTAGGCCAAGTTACCAGACGAGTTTTGTAGATTTTTCCTGAATTTTTTTTCTGGATTGTGACCGGGACTAATACACTATTGAAGCCATTTTTTTTTTTTTTTTATATTTTGAAAACCAACAAATATTAAGGCAAATCTGCAAATGTTACGGAGACTACATCAGAAGGGGATGAGTACCCCAGGATGATGCAATATAAGCCAATTTGTTGGACTAATTTTACACTTTTGACTTATATTTGATCTATAAAAAGTTGATTATAAAGTTTAGGATCAACTTTTGTCCATTATCATATTAAAATTCAATTATATGATCTAAAATAAAATTTTAATAATTTGTTATACATATTTTGTTGTGTTACGTACATTTCTCTATGATAAATTAATTTAGCGTGTCACATTGCCGTTTACCACCCCTGAAATTTTCTAAATGTCTTCTTGCAGGTTATGTTACTTTCGTCTTAGACAAAATATGCTCAAGGTATATATGTTGACTCCATCATTCTTGTTGATGCCTTTTGTTATTTTCTTTCTTTCTTTTTTGCATTTCTTTTTTTTTTATTTAATTTTTTTATTTTCTGCATTTCTAATTTTGCATTTCTAAATGAAAAAAGTTGACGTAATAAGACAGTAAGAACATTCTTTAATTCATTATTTAATGCCTTAACTTTTACCATAAGCAAGTTATTTTCACGGTTAGAAATCATGACTTCTTTGGTCAAAAAAAAAAAAAATAAATAAATAAAATCATGACCTCATTTAATGGGAAGTTATTATGTGGTAAGGAATTTATAACAAATGATCCGTGGGTTGATCGAAATCATACAGTTTACATTCAGGATATAAATTATGTTGTTCCGATCAACTCACATGTCACTTCGATACATGTGGAGAATAGACCACCCAATAATTAAGTCCCCTTTTACTGGTTAGAAATCATGACCTCAGGCAACACAACGACAACTTTTACCATAATTAGTAGGTTATTTTCATGATTAGAAATCATGACCCCGGCCATACAACAACAACTTTTATCATAATTAGTAGGTTATTTTCATGTTTAAAAATCATGACCCCCCTCCAAAAAAAAAAAAAAAAAAAAAAATCTCCTTTTTTTTTTATTTTTAAACGATATGTAGGTTATTTTCATGATTAAAAATGATGACCTCTCAAACTTTAAATATTCAAGTATATATTGTTAAAAAAAACAAAAAAAATATCCAAGTATATATACGGGTCAGGGTCAATATTTAAAAATTCTTTGAATTACAGATTGCCAAATGGACATGAGAAGTATGTGACAATAATGGACCTCAAAGGTTATGGATATGCCAACTACGATATTCGTGCATCTATAGCAAGTCTATCTATTTCCCAGGTTCAATTCGATCACTCACTCACTGTCGTCTCAACTTTTAATTATTTATACTCCTATATATATATATATATATCAAGAAACAAATTAACTGCGTTCCGCTTTGTTTTCATTTTTAACAACTGAATTAGCTAGCTCGTACACAAAACATACACGTACTGATCGATATCGTTTTAGTTTGGTTGTGTAATTGTGTGTGTTATATATGAATGATCATAGGACTACTATCCAGAGAGGCTGGGAAAGTTATTCATAGTTCATGCACCTTCAGTATTCATGTCTCTTTGGAAGGCGGTTTATCCGTTTGTTGACAACAAGACCAAGAAGAAGGTATTATATTGTGTGATATATAATAGTTTGATATAACTTAGTACATCATATATATATTTTACTAATTAAACAAGACCGTTCGATTAATCTGCAGATTATCTTTGTGGAGAACAAAAAGCTAAAAGAGACCTTGCTCAAAGACATAGATGAAAGCCAACTTCCAGAAACATATGGAGGCAAACTACCTTTAGTCCCAATCCAGGATTGCTAAATCAATGCATATCTATCTCCAATGGCTATTTTCATAGGTTGTCATATTAATTATCTTTATCTGCAGATATATGATTTCTTCTTCTTTTTTGTGTGATTATTATTAAGCAAATTAATGCATATTGACTCATTGTAAGAGTTAGAGATATAGAAAGATGAGATCTATCTTGGATTCATTCAAATCATTGTTCAGAGAATTATCACCTCAATATTTTTGTGCTAGAGCATATATTCTTGCTAGGATGAGATCTAACAAATATAACAAACTGGGCACATGGACCAATACAATAGAGACACATGTCACACACTACACAAGGACACCTCATGATCAACACTGCTAATATCCCCCCTCAATCGAAATAGCTAGGCTTCTTGGACATTGAGTTTGGCCCTCAAAGTCGAGTGTTGGAAATAGGCTTTGTATGAGAATCTGTCACTTTGATCAACTGAGGGAACATATGAGACTTGAGTTGAAGTTGACACTTGATCTCGAACATAGTGAATGTCAATCTCTATATGTTTGGTCCAAGCATGAAAGACAGTATTGTAGGCTAGGAATTGAGCGATTATGTTGTCACACCATGTAATGGAAATTTGTTGAAGCTTGTTGTGAAGTTCATATAGCAAGGACGTCAACCATTGACTTTCAGCAAACACATGGGCTAATGCATTGTACTCAGATTCTGCACTGGAACAAGCAACATCATGTTGATGTTTAGAACTCCAAGACACTAAACTATCAGTCTGTCCCCAAGATATACACACGGTAACATGCTACATATCTTCTTTCAATAAGATCACATGCGCAATGTGCATTGAAAAACCATTGAAAAGTACATGAGAGTGATTTGCCCTCTGATTGTGTGTTGAATAGAAGTTTAAGTGTGGTTCAGATCTCATGAGTTGTGGTGGATCCAATGACCTCTACTAGTGATTGATCGGTCGTTGAGTTGTGGAGTGACTTTATCTTTGGATAGTGGTGGACCGAATGGGTATTCCTTCCTCATTTGTGGGTTGGTACGTACGTATATGTGTGGAATTCGCATGGTGCTGCTAAATGGTCAGCCGAGTCTTGTTATTGTGCCATCTATGGGTATTCTGCTGGGGACCCTCTATCGTCATTCTTGTTTATTATCTGTGCTAAAAGGCGCTCACAACCTTAATTAATAGACATTGCATCACGGGTACGATCCGTGGGACCCACTTTAGGAATGACAAAAGAGTAGTTGTGTTCCACTTTCTTCTTGCGGAAGATAGTACGTTGTTCTTTGAAGTTCATGATGAGCGATGAAAACTATTCTAGATCGTTCTGCAAGGTATGGATCTTTTTCTCACCAAGCAATTAAGTTTTATAAGTTTTATTCAATTTTTTTTTTAGCAAATATGTGTCTGGGAATTTCATGACTATTCATGAAAAGTGATTGTATGGTTAATTAATATGGAAAATTAGGGATAATGACACATAATCCGAAATATTTTTAAGTAATAATTAATAATTTGGTTTTTTTCTCAAAAAAAAAAAATAAAAAAAAAAGCGTAATAATTATCTTATTAAATATAAAAAGTCGTAATAATTATCTAAATTAAACTATATAAATAAGTCGTCCACATATGTAAGGCCAAGCTTTCGTCTTGTGCAAAAAAATAAAAATAAAATTAAGACGTTTTACCAAAAAAAAAAAAAAAAACATAAATTAAGACCGACATAAATTACTTGGTTTCAAAGAATTAACGAAATTCTCACGATCACAAGTTATTTATTTAATCAATAAAACGGCGGAAGAAAAGCGTTGAAGAGCAAGCAATTTCCTCCCTTTTGAAGTATTCGATTATCAATGTCGAATTCTTATTTACCAGAGGACCTTCTGGTTCTTGTGCTGGTAAGATTACCAGCAAAATCTCTGTATCGATTCAAGAACGTATCAAAATCATGGAACGCACTGATTTCAAGCTCGAAATTCATTAACTTACATCTCATAACTCAGTCTCGCATAGACCAAAAACCAAACATATTAGTCTGGGAAGTGGTACCAAACTCGTTCTCCCATGATATACACTTGGCAGAATTCTCGATCACCGCCGGTGGGGAAAACTTGGAATTAGGGTTCAAAAGGCGGGGGCTCCACCACCCGTTTGAAATCTCATTCTCAAGCTTTCGGTCGGCATTACAATCAAGAGATTTAACTGGTCCACCTGAAACGTTGCATCCGTGTTTTGTAGGCTCTTGCAATGGTTTACTTTGTCATATTCTTGTTTGTCTTCTTAAGTCACGGGGTCGATATTATCAATGTAGTAATTATGACATCACTCTGTGCAATCCGTTGACAAAGTCGTCTTGGGTTTTGCCTAAAAGACCGGTGCTCGTCGATGATGATCATCACAATAAGAAAAGAAGTATATCTTTTTACGGTTTTGGATATGATGATGTTCATGACGACTATAAAGTTATGATAGCAAGTGAACATCCAGATGATGTTAATGACTATGAATATGAAGTTTACAGCCAGAGATCCAATTCGTGGAACAGAGTAAGATCATATTTAGATTCTCGTTACCACATCATCTGCAACGATCCATCAGTTGGCTTGGACGGAGTTTTAGTTAATTGTGCTTTACATTGGATTTTGAATAGAAAGCATTCAGATTCGAGTGGTCTACGTTGGCGGGGACCATGGAAGAATTCTATTCTAACATTCGATCTCAGAACGGATAAACATAGGATTTTGCCCTTACCTAAGGTTTTGGAGCAACTATCTTTGAGATTGAACGTGTTGAATAATGGTTCCCTTGTTTTGAGCGAAAAAAATCCAACGGATAGATTCGAGTTGTGGGTGATGAAGGATTACAACTTGAATGATTCATGGATGAAGATAACTATACGCAATATGCCATATAACGGATGCTCATTGACACCCGTGGCTCTTTTGGAGAATAATAAAAGGATATTGGTTATATTTTACAATCATGTAAGAGACGGAATAGTTTTATTGTATGATTTAGTTAGCAGAAAAGTTGTGAAGCATACTAGACCAAGTTCTGAATCAGGTGGTGTCTTTCACAACACGGGACAACAGTTTGTTGGCAGTCTTGTTCAGCCTCGGCCGCCCTTTATAAAAGAGTAAAGAAAATTTGAGGATTTCTAGTTTATGGGGTAGTAGTCTTTTAGCAGTTTTAATGTGAAATATTTGCTTCTCTTTCTGTCTTTCTTTTTTCTGCAATTTCATTTTTTTTAGGTACATATTTTAGAGTACTATACTGATTTTTTTTTTTTTTTTTTAATTTTATTTTTTTAATCTTGTATCGTTGTGAGAACTTTCATTGAAAGAAAGGCAAAACCTATATTCGTAGGAAACACAATATCATTAAACACGAGAATCTAGCGGATCAGCGCACGATTGCACGAAAGGTATACCTAGAGAGCAGATGTCAACTTTGCATGAGCCTATTAGATAAGGTTTTTGTAATTGTCACTTAAATATGTTGATCCATTTGATATCTTCGATGGGGTTTTAGTTAATTCTACTTTACATTAGAACATGATGGAGAAAATCCAGATTTTAATAATCTGAAGAATTTTATTCTAGCATTTTATCTTAGAACGGATAATCATAGGATTTTACCAATACCTCACGATATAGAAAAATCATGTTTAAGATTAAGTGCGATGGCTAATGGTTGTCTAGTTCTAAGCAAACATTGGCCGTGTGGGGTGAATGGAACCTATAGCTTAGATTTGTGGGTAATGAAAGATTACGGTTTGAATGATTCATGGATGAGAATAAGAACAGAAAATATGCCATACAACGTGTGTTCATTACAACCTTGGCACTTTTGGATGGTAATAATAAGAAAAAACTAATTATCTTACACAGATACGATGATGGAATTAAGTCCTGGATCGGGAGAGTGTGAGATCACGAAACACCGTTTTGTCGGCAGTCTTGTTCAGCCTCGAATGTATACATATAGAGAAGAGTAAAGAAATACCGCAATATCTTCCGAGGCCGGAAATTGATGATGAAGGACAGGTTTAATATTTTAGTATACACCTCTCAAAATAGTATGGATTATTTTACTTAATTTATGGTTCATGGCATTTTTTTATTAATTTTTTATTTTGATATACACATTTGGTATGATGGCTTTGCCATAGTTTACGGCACGTCATGTCATTGTCTTCATCTCTAAATAAGAGTTGTTTTCGAAGTTTTCACATTGATTTGAAGAGCGAATGAACGTCATAAATTTTTGTTCATTAAATAAGTCTAAAATTAAATCTTTTGTGTGTCTAAGATATTAGTAGCAATTTCTATGGAGTAATTTTGAATCATATTATTCATGTCTTCGTGATCGTCACTGGATTGCTTCAGTTCGCGCGGTCTCACCTGGTAGGGTCTGATTTTGGTCTCAGTGTATGACGGATAATGGAGCCACGAAGTTTTCAAGAGGACTTTGCCGCTAGGGATCTACATGTTCTAAAATAGATAGATTCAAAAATAATACATGAATCATGTGACATTTATTGTTCTAAAGAAACTATTTCAAGTCATTGAAATATTTTTCTGAGATAAAACAAGTTTTTCTCTTAAATTAGAGGAGCGTGAACAAGAAAATAATAAAATCCAGAGATAAAACAAGTTTTTCTCTTAAATTAGAGGAGTATGAACAAGAAAATAATAAAATCATGCGTTACGAGAATGATGATTGAATCCATTAAAATTAAATAAAACGAGACAATTCATATTGGAAATATGAAAAAACCCTTACAACGACAATCCTTATCAGAATAACCTCATTCTTTCTCCTAAATCGCATCGCCATTTTTGTCGCCATTTTCCATAAATCTGCAAAATTTAACGCTTCTTTTCTTCAAAATCAATGCACATTCTTTCCTTCCTTAATTTAGATCATCAAAGCCTTTTCCACCCACACAAAAAATAAAATAAAATTACAGCGATTTTTCTTTTTTGATAGCGACTGGACGGGAAATCATTAGCTAGATTGTGATGCGAAGGCACGAGGATTCTTTAGATTTTCTGGAGCCATTCATCGGTGAGTGATCAATGAATGGCACCGGAAGACAAAGAAAATTGTGCCTTTGCATCACCATCATAGCTAGTGATTTCCCGTCCTTGTCGCTATCACAAATGAAAAATTGCTGTAATTGTTTTTTTGTATGGACTTTGATGATCTAAATTAAGGAAAGAATGTGCTTCGATTTTGGGGAAAAGGGGTTATGTTTTGCATATTTTGGAAAAGGGTTCCATGGAAAATGATGGAAAATGACGATTCGATTTAGGACATGCTGAAAACCCTAGCCGACTCGGTTTAATGTGTAAATGCGGTGTTGCACGTTCCACGTACTCGTAGTGGTCCACTGGACCACGCCGCGTTTGGGTCGGACGTCCACATACTCATCAGATCTCTTTTCTTGGACCTCTTCTCTCTATAGCCCAAGCTCTTATCCACAACTCTGATCCATTTCATCATTGCTTCAGAAATGGCATTGCCCGAAAATCATACAAAACAATGCAAAACAATACCGATTCCAAAGGGTATATATGCGCAAAATCGTGAAGCAAGAACTGCGCACTATGCAATTGACTCATAAATCATACAATTACTAGATCGTTTCTCATCAATCAAGCATAATTCTGGGGCAAAGTAGATATGAAAATATAATACTACCTCCGTTCCTAAATATAAGTCATCATACACTTTTTGATTTGTTACATAATATAAGTCATTCTACAGTACTAATACAATATTTATTACCATATTCTCTATCTTACCTCTAAATTATTATCAATCCAACCACATTTTATTACTTAACAATTATTGCATTAATGATAGTCAAGGGGTATTTTAAAATTAACCTTAAAATTTATGAAATTCAACTATTTTCTTAATCTGTCTAAAAATATTTAGGATGATTTATGTTTTGGGACGGAGGTAGTATCAAATTAACCATCATCGGGCAGTGGTGAGAAACTCTCATACACCATATTGGTGTATGAGAAGACATGTTCCAATATGGTGAAACTTAATTTTTTTCAACATGTTCCACTGCAACTTTGAATACCTCACGCACTCCACTGCAACTTAATTTTTTTTTCAACATGTTCCTGATCGATATAGCCAATAATATGTTGAATAATAATATTTCTGCTTTAATTTGTCCTATTGCAGTTGAATTTAATGCCTTTAAATGTAATATTTCGATTTTCGAAAAACGGCAGACGTGTCATTTAATAACCTACTAGCCAAAAATTAGACTTACACGAACTCGAGGAAACGCTTTGGAGAAAGGAAAAGAGGATTTTGGGAATGGAGATTTCTTCAAAATTCTAAGGCGTTTCTTGCCCCGTTTTTTATGTTTAACTTGTTTTGAGCCCCAAATTTTGTCTTAAATGTTGTTCTTTGATCTAATAGCATTAATTAAACATGAACAAGCATTGACTGAGTTTCTAATGCGTTTAGTTCCGGCACCGAATGTACTCTTCCAAAGAGTTGAAGTTCGGGACAGTTGGAAGGGCATGATAGGCTTGTGCTATGATGAATTAGAATTCACCAACGTATGTGTACTTGATAGGATGTGGTGTCTAGCTGTTTAAGGGAGGGAGTAGAGTTGTTAAGGTGAGCTTTGCCTTGAAAACACTTAGGTGGCTAGTTAACTCATAATAAATTAATTACATACATGTTAGTAAAAAGATTAAATGTCAGACTATTCTTGGTAAGGCACCGATTCATATCGGCGATGTGGTACGTTCATAAAGGTGAACAACGCTACTGGCTCAAAAGGCTGAAGGGTAGTGGAGGAAATTCATCGAACGTATACGCATACCGGGGAGACCCCAGAGCTATCAGGTGCTATTCACCGTTAGTTAACAAGTATATCTTCAGGCTGATACACGCCAAGCGTAGTGCCCTTGAATGTTGAAGTAACCAAGATAAGTTAAGCTAGATAGGTATAGTTATGACATGTTGATGGACATGAAGTGAACCCTAGATTGAGTCGGTCTTATAAAGATAATCTATAAATTATGAATTTTGTGTTATAAATCTTAATAAAGTTGTAGCTTTTACCTTTACTGAGTACAATGTACTTACCTAAAATGCATGTTTTTATTATGTGTTTGGGGGAAGAGAAGATGAACCGGTTGATCCAGATTACGAAAAGGACTTTGATGACGACGTTTGAAGACGCCAACGTTGAAGCATTTACTTTATTCTTTGTTTTATGACTTTTTAGACTTGTTGTCTTTTGGAGATCCGTGTAATTTCCTTTTTTTATACTTTTGAAAGTTTTCGTACGTTATACGTTTTCTTTTAGGAGTTTTCGTTGTAATAGATTATATTTCTATCTTTAGAATTTTGAGTTTCTATTCTTGGATGTTTGAAAAAAAAAATATACCCGAGTCTTTGCTTCCGTTTGCTTAACTCGATACGATGTAGTAGATGCTTATGAATAATATGGAATTTATTTTATATTATACGTGCCGAACGTTTTTTCCGGATAAGAACTCGGTGTCCGGAAACATGACGTTACATTAAATGTGTTGTTAAGGACATGAAACAGGAACAACTCGCTGAGTGGAGTACTCAATGATAGTTTTTGTCAAGTGCTGGAAAGTATTGAGATCTCTCTTCAATCAAATCACCCCAATATGAGTCCAATCTCCGTCCAAGGCTCTAAAAATATCTTTATAGAAGCAATTATATTAGATTTAAACATAAATGTATAGCATATGAGACTAGGCCATCCTTTCAAGAAATTCCTGAAACTTGTATTGAGTCAATGTAATATTCAGTTTAATGAAAATCTTTAGTTGTGTGGAGCTTGTCTTATGATTCATATATATGTAAAGTCTATAAACATTGATGTTTGAGGACCAGCTTTCATAAAATCTACTCATGGCTATACTTATTATGTTCATTTCATAAGCGACTTTTCAAAATTTACATGGATTTATCCTCGCAAATCCAAATCTGAAGCTATTAATGTTAGTGTGGTGCCCAAAACCCAACCGGGTTGGACCCGATTCGGCCAGATCGGAGAAATTAGCTCGAGGGACTATGTAAGACATATAGATAAATGATTACACCGCAAACATCCCAATCTACACTTCTCTATCAATTCAACCATTTATCCAAGCATAAATGGGACACTATTAATATGGTTGGACTAACATGTATCAGATGTGTTTTATCTTGTGAAGGTAGAGATAGATCTCATCTATCAAAGTATATCGACGCTTAGACTTATATGTGGATGTGTATTGCCGAATATGTACGTTAGATGACTCACCGATTATATTAGTGTCACATATCTCTTGCGGTTGTGTAGTTATCATTAGACTATGTTCGTCATAATGTCGCGGTGTGGATTGTCATTTAATAGTAAAGAACAATATGTAATGTATCTATTTTGAGTTGAGAATCGGATTTGTCCTTGTATTACGGATCACTGCAAACCCTTTGAATAAGTGTAATGATACGGGCACAACCAGTATGTCACAACGGATAAAACAACCTAATTTTCTACATCATGATAAGTATTCGTTGATCACAATATAGACTCTCGTCGTGATTAAGGTTAAAAATTGGATTGTGGCACAGTGATTGTGCACGTGTCATTACTTGTCGAATAAACAAGAAGAGGCTTTATTTTCAATGATGCACGAAGCAACAAAAGAATACCCCGTTGAATAAACAGAAAAAGCTTTCCCCAAAGCTATTTAAGTGAGACAACCATACTTAACCTACCAAACTGAATAACCATTTCCCAAACCTATCTTTAATTTTTCAACGCATGAGCCATATTGTCAACTAGCATTCCCCGGTTAGCCCCTGAGATTTTGGGTCAACTCCTTTTGGGAAGTGTTTTTAATTTTTTTATATCTTTTTTTAAAACCGGATCTTTATTAAATACTTATCAAGAAAGCGTATGTACGACACACCAAAAAAATCAAATACCTATATAAAAACCCTAAACGATACAACAAGACTCCAAATAAATAAACAAAAACAAATCTCAAGCTATCTTTAGTTATCTCGCCCAACAAACCGCTTGCGATAGAAAAACCATTGACGATGGACGACATTGAGTATATGTGTGATGTACCACTTGGTTACGCCAATATCAAACTCCCAGAATAATCTCGTGAAACAGAAACATCCACATAGTAATTTCATCATTCATGTGTATATCCCGTGTAAGGCAATCATCCACCCAACCACAAATCTCCATCATACCAAATAAGCGCGTTGATTGCTCGATTCCACCATTTTTTTCCATATAGTTTGTATCCACCCGCAATCTCGGAAAGTGTGTAGTAATGTCTCCACATGACTTTGGCAGGTCATACATCGTCCAATACATGCTTGTACACAAGGATATCCGCCGTTGGAAGTGTTTTACGGATTTTTTTCATATAGATGGTTGATGCTAGTAGGATATAAAATTAAGTCATTAGTCATATATGTACATCATTGTTTTATTGTATTGATCAAATTTATTTATTGATGATCTACAAATATGTCGGGATACAGTATTTTGGATGTGAATCAATCTCATTGCTAATTTAGTTTGGTGTTAGTCTATTTTTTTAAGGAAAGTTTGGTGTCTGTCTTTGATTCTCATGTAAATAAAGTCTTGTGTTTATTGTATTTGTTGTACCGTTAAAATGTATCACTTACGACAAATTATATTGACTTTGTCTTAATGTTTGACATAATGTTATTTGGATTTCAGAAGAGTTTTGTACTTTTCTTTGTAGTGATATTATTCACTTGTAACTATCGTGAAGGTAAGTCACTTATATAACTAAACAATAACTAAACTACGTAAATTTAATGTCTTGTTTTTTTTTTCCTTACTTTTTGTCTAGTTGTCCAAATTCAATAAACTAGCCATCTAGGGATTAGTTAAGTTTTGTTTTGAGAAGTTCAATGAAGGTTTTGACTTTTGGATATGACAACTTGAGATGGATGGCTTTGGTGCTACCTTGCTTGAGTTGAAGAATTCAAAGAGGCAAGTTTTCTTTACAAGAGATAATCTTGTTTGATTTTAATGATTTGGGAGCATGTAGACATTATTAATTTACTTTGCTTTTAGTTTTTTTCCTTCATATAAGTAGGGGCTATTATTTGCATTACGCTTAATATATATACTCATACATTACTCTATCTATATATCACAGTAAAACCGATTTTGTGAAAGTCGGTTCCGAATCTAGAACCGACTTCAATAATGTGAAAACCGACTTTGATAAAGTCAATTATTGTTCCATAACCTACGAAAAGTCAGTTCTAGGTTTCAAAACACACTTTCACATAATCGGTTCTGCTGTGATGCACAGATAGAGTAATGCACTAGTAGATTAGGCGTAATACGAACAAAAGGGCCCCTATAAATGTCTTATGTCTATTGTAAAAGCACATAGCTAGACGGCCCCATGCATATTCCTAGTCCTGAAAAATGACAAGGAGTTTTCCTGAGGAAGTATACAAAGGAACAACTCAACGCAAAAGGCTACTCCTGATCTCTCTTTTCTTAATTCTTGCTGAAATATCGTCTTCACCGGTATCTGCTCAGCCCCAAAATCCAGAGACGCCACCCGCCCCGCCACTGCCAGGCGATATTACTGCAGCTTCCCCACCCGCTGCCACACCACCCACACCAGACTCGATCCCGTTCTGCAAAATCACTTCTTGTACTCATCCACCTCCTCCGCCGCCACTTCTGGATTTTCCACAATCACCACCTTGGAGTTGGCCCACTCCGCCAACGACTCCTACCCTATATTCTCCACCTCCACCGCCTCCCCGCTTGGAACGCCTCCATCGCCTCCTTCACCGTCGAATAACCACGCTTCTGGAAATAAAATATCAGTTGTGTTTGGAGTTGCTGTTGTTGCTGTAGTATTGATATATCATTCTGATTTTTTATATTCATATGGTATAAATTATAAAAAGGATCAGAAAAGGCATCATGCACCTTCTGGGTCCAACGGTGAGAAATTTGAATCCCATAACTGTATTCAATAGGGATATCTGTTTCTTTTAATTAAAACAAATACACATGATATTACAATGTCGGTCAATATCAACACAATACATAGGATGAAAAACACAAGTGTTGGTAGAGGAGAACCAGGAAATTATTACATGTGGTTTCGGATTTCACTTTTCAAAGAGATAAATATAGAGGGAAACATGGAAAATTCCAAATTTTGATCCAAAATAAATAAAAATGACATGGTTTTTTATTAGTTGTAAAAAAGACAAAAAAAAATTCAATCGGACAAAAATACTCTCTTATATCAATACGTGCTGGACATCGCTGTGTTTGGTCATTTTTTCCCGTGTTTGGTATGCATCGCTGCTTCATCTCTTTTTTTTTTTCTTTCAAACAACCGTAAGTTTTGATTTAGAACTCTCGATCATCAAAAAATGTTCACCAAAATTCATATTATTTTTGTACTTTATTTTGAGATCTCATTTGATACCCTTCCAATGTAAATTTTGAAAGCCGAAAAAATATTTACATTAATCGGAGCGTTTTTCTCATAAACGACCATAATTTTGATTTAAAACACCGATCATCAAAATTATTTCACCAAAGTTTATATTTTTTTTCTTTTCATTTTGAGATCTCATACAATACCCTTTCGACGTAGTTTTTGAAAGCTGAATATAATCGCAGCGTTTACACTAACACAATATCAGTATCACAGTATTAGTATCACAATAACAGTATCACTTTAACACGTTTTATTAACAAACACAACAACACCATTACCATTATCATTACCATTAATAGTATACGATTAGCCAAAAATCATGGACTCGGCAAGCTTTACAACAACACCAACAACCTATATTCCTTTATGGATTAAAACGGAAACAAACCGTAAACTAAAAATTATTTGGACAATAATGTAATCACATTAACACCCAAAAAACTAGTGTATTTTGAAATAACACATTCAATCATAATTAAAACATTCAATCACAATGGAAAAAAATGACAACATATATGATAAACAACTTTAACATCGACATATATGATAATTAAGTTACATCAAGGAAGTGTTTATCTAAGCACCTAAAAATCTCGACAATGTCGATTAAGCCTATAACACAAACACAAACATCTTACTTTGTACCTATTGAAATAGTGTCCTAAACCCAATCGGGTTGGACTGGATCCGACCGGATCGGGTCATTTCTACTATTTCTTTATTTTATACATATATTAAATGGATTTTCTGTTGTCATACATTTATTCTTTTAAAGAACCAATTATAAATTGTTATATGATAACGTCCTTAGTATTAAACTGTGATAGAGAAACCATGATAGGCGATTATGGTTGATGAGATCTCTAATCACTTTAATAAGTTTGATACTTAAATGTCTTTAGGCTTATGTACTATTAAACAGGGAATTGATAGTACAAACAGGCTAGCACATATTAGATATCTTATGTATTTTAGGGCAGGGATAGATCTCGTCTATCGAAGTGTACAGACTCTTGGACTGTACGTGGACGTGTATTAGAGAATGCGTATGTTAGACTGACCCACTTACACTGTTAAGTGTCACACTATGTGACGGTTGTGTAATTATCCTTAGGACCGGTATCTACATGGCATCACGGTGTGGATTGTCATGCTTTGACACTATTGAGGTTTCCCCTAGCCACGGGGCGATCATGCGGTAGTGATTGAGTGTGATACTGAAGCATGCGGAGTATACATGTATGGTCGTCCGGAAATCGTGTACCCTATTAGTAGGGGTGGATATCCGAAAGGACCTTCTTATAAGGAATGTCTTACTCTCGTGAATCTTTGCAAAGTGGGATAAGTGAGTTACTTCGAGAGAGCATGATATCCAAATTATAAGATACGGTCGTTGATGTTTGACACTCGACGTACGACCGTATGATATTATTATAGAGATATGATTCTATTTACACGGTAACTGTTTCACATTAAAGGTAGTAGTTATTGCATTTGACTCTTCCGATGATCGGGGGTCACGATATGTTGCTAAACGATATCCTGTGATCGTTAGGTATGAAGGGCATTTTCGTAATATGCACTTTGTGCATACGGCCAACATATTCGGAAGCCTATCGGGTCACACACATATGAACATCAAGTCGGATAAAAATGTGGTTATAGTTGATAACCGAATAAGGAAAGAATTTTTCTCATAATATAAAGGTTATAGTGGTAAATTAATATGGTGGTATTTATTTATTATGAATAAATATAATACATGATATTAATTGTGTTGATTGATTAATTATACACATAATGTATGTGTATGTCGATATATATATATATATATATATATATATATATATATATATATATATATATATATATTTGGGTATATATATGTGCCGCCACTTTCCAAGTATATGAGATATATTTGGATTGTGCACATCAATTAATAATATATAGTATTACCTTATATTAATATTAGAAATTAGTGAATATAGATTTGAACACATGTGTAAATTGATTTATAGTAATAAGATAAATATAGTCAATATAAGATATTGACAATATATTGGAATTTAATATAGGATATTAAATTAAATGAGATAAATCTAGAATATTTATTTTCCTTATTTTATTAGTAAAAGGTTTTCTTTCTCCCCAATTTACTAGGAAACTTCACCCAATCAGATTGGGATTTGTCTGGGGCGCACCTACTTCTATAAAAGCAAGGGGTTGGCTAGCTCTTTTGCACATCACAATTCCAAGAGTTAATATTTCTTGTGAAAATTAGAGAGAGATTAGAGAGAGAGAAAATGTCGGTGTAGCAACCGGATTTTTCTATTAGCAATCCATGATGGGATTCCGGTGGGCTCAATAGTGGAAAAGGATTGGACGAGAAGAAGAAAAAGAAGTCGGTTCGTGTGGATCACCGGTAGAGGCCAAACTCTTGGGCGGCTCCGTGCATCACTATTATCCTTAGGCGGTCAAAGCGTCGATATTTTAGATCAACCAAGGTAACCACCGTGTTCAAAATGCGAAGAACCTTCTTAGTCTTTGAATTTGAAATGAAGGATTTGGGTGCGGCCAAGAAAATCTTGGGGATGGAGATACGGGAGAGATAGGAGTCGGAAGAAGTTGTTCTTGTCTCGGCGGGGTTATGTGCGAAGATATTGGCCAAGTTTGGGATGTCTGGCGAAACGCAAAACCAATAGATGTTTACACCGATCAGGCGAAGGAAAGTATATGTCAAAGTTCCCCATGCTAGTGCTGGCGATCGATTGTGATGCAATACTGCCTAGGCATCAGCGTTCAACGGTGATGCCAGCAGTTTTATGTGGCTCAACCTCGAAAAAGAACCTCTGGAAAGAGTAAAAGGATATTCGGGTGCCCGAGAGGTACAAATTATATGGTTCTCATTTATGGAGGATGATGCGGTCTGGTCGCTGCGTTAACGGTGGATGTCGAATACGCGAGGTGATGTTGACAAGTAGAAAATCAATCGGTTATGTGTTTACACGTGGGAAATGCGGTGGTCGGTCACTGGAAAGCTACTCTTCGTGCTACGGTATGCCTTATCAACTACTAGCTCATTTGTTTATTACTTAAATGAAGTCGATCCTGGATAAAAGGAAATAAATTTTGAATTCCGATTTCCGTAGATTTCCTAACTTGCATAATAAAATATCTCTTTTCTCGCCCGTGGTTTTTTACCTCTCCCACTGAGGGGTTTTCCACGTTAAATCTGTGTTCTTCTTGTTTCTGTTATCTCCTTTGATTGTTTATGTTTGATTGCTTCTGTTTCTATTTCTTGCATCTGAAGTTATCTCCATCCGTTTTATAACACTTATTTTATTAGTAAAAGGTTTTCTTTCTCCCCAATTTACTAGAAAACTTCACCCAATCAGATTGGGATTTGTCTGGGGCGCACCTACCTCTATAAAAGCAAGGGGTTGGTTAGCTCTTTTGCACATCACAATTCCAAGAGCTAATATTTCTTGTGAAAATTAGAGAGAGTTTCTTAGAGAGAGATTAGAGAGAGAGAAAATGTCGGTCTAGCAACCGGATTTTTCTATTAGCAATCCATGATGGGATTCCGGTGGGCTGGTTGTTCGTGTGGATCACCGGTAGAGGCCAAACTCTTGGGCGGCTCCGTGCATCACTACTCTCCTTAGGCGGTCAAAGCGTCGATCTTTTAAATCAACCAAGGTAACCACCGTCTACTAGCTCATTTGTTTATTACTTAAATGAAGTCGATCCTGGATAAAAGGAAATAAATTTTGAATTCCGATGTGTTCCCACGTAGATTTCCTAACAGTACCATCATCTTATTGTCCAACTCTACACCAAATGGTTTAACATTTTCTCAATAAAGTTGACCTCTACATGAAATGGTATAACATTTGTACACTATCTCAATTCACAGATCATAACCAATGAGCATTAGCCTCTTTTTAG
The DNA here is from genome assembly GCA_036785695.1 of Gentiana straminea. Classification (NCBI taxonomy): domain Eukaryota; kingdom Viridiplantae; phylum Streptophyta; class Magnoliopsida; order Gentianales; family Gentianaceae; genus Gentiana; species Gentiana straminea. Next base: position 638,830 of record JAVUPR010000226.1, read on the forward strand.
AACATTAGCTTGTAGATCTCCACCTTCGGTTTCAATGCGTCGACCTCAGCACCTTAACACAATAACAGTATCAGTATCACAGTAACAGTATCACAACAATAACAGTACACAGTATCACATTCAAACATAAGAACACACTAACACTATCACAGTGTTTGAGCTTGCTAATGTTTGATCCTTATGACATAAACAATTTTTATAACACAAAAAGGGTGCAAAAAAGTCCAGTACAACAGCATAAACCAGCACAATATGCAGCAGAAACTTTAGTGAAACAAATTTGTGCAGATTGCAAAACAAGTTTGCAAAGGCTTCAAGAATAGAACAATTAGCAAGCTAAAGCATCATATTATAACAAGGACAGATTATTGAGTATAGATTGTAGATGCTTTAACAGTCCAAAACAACTCAAATCAGCAACCAAAAAGGCTCAGAACAGCAGTACACAAGATTCAACAAACAATGGAAAGAAAATGTACAGACAGATTTGCCAGGAGTAATAGCACCGATCGAGACACTCGATCTTTGCACAGCGGAAGCTTATGAGATTTACGATATGAGACATAACTAATTAATCCTACGAGAAGGTTGAAGATTTACCTTATCGGAGAGAGATAATAAAATCGACCAAGGGAGAAGCCGTAGTCTTCCGGATTGTATCTCCTAGCGACGACTGGTGGACGTCGATCCTCGCCGTAGAACCTCCTCAAATATGCCCAAGAAAAACCCTAGGTTTTTCTTCTATTAATGACCAAGGCAAGAAACTAATTTTTCTTCCTTTTATTTGTGGCGCAAATTGTGATTCATGTTGTGCTAGGAGGAACTCTCTTTATATAGGAAAATAACTAGTCAAGAGAATTATCCTTCTCACACCACAAAAACCTATTCACATAAGGAAAAGATATTTTTGCTATAAAATAAGAGATAATTCCCAAAAAATCAATCTCTTAATTTTTCCATTAATTATCCAACAAATAGATAATTAATTAATTACACAAATGAGATAATCTAGGAGAATTTCTTCTCCCAATTTATCCCAAATGTGGGGCCATTTTTTTAGTCATTTTAAAGAAAATGTTTTTTCTATTTTACATATTATTTACCAAATAAATAATATTTGCATATTCATTAAATATGCCAACTATTTAATTTAATCTCGAGGTTTCATAAAACGAGAAAACAATCGCGTGTTAGGAGCCAACCCGGGGACCATGGACCTATAACCAGTAGCTACAATAATTGAATAAAATATTCATCGAACAAAATATTTCTACTCAACTCATTAATTCCGGAATTACGCCACCATAAATCCGAAATTGAACTCTATCGATTATAGATATAACTTATTCTCAAAACGTCGAGTCGAGTCGATAAGTGTCCATTGATATAATTATTACATACACACTAACCCTCCATAGACTATCCGTACTGAAGTAGGATTATTTCCGTAAACCTACTTCACTATATCTTATCCTTATTTACCATTAACACATTAGTGATCAGTTAGTTCAAAACCAATACGAACTCCCGGGATCGATCAGTTTCTAGGATTAACAAATAAGGGGATTGTCTTTCTACTTCCCGCAGGAAGGAATGGATTCCATATCTGTGGGACACACACTTCTCACTCATTCCAGAATAGTGCCAACGTGAAAGTGATTCGCACCGTGCCTCTTAGCGATCCTTAACGAACACATCAAACCCTATCCTAAAACTAGTAGGAGTCTGCAATCACTTCAGGATTAAGGTTAATCCATATATGATCATCTTGTGATTTAATAAGATTTCTCAATCATGAAATTATTTGAGAAACTCAGATTAAATCGGTACAGTCATATATGACTACATCATATAAATTCCCCACTTAGACAACCAATGTCGATGGTCCGGATAAGACGGTCACACCATAAAGTGTTCTGGGCGCATTAATGGTGGTTTAATCAATAGACCCCATACTTTGATTAACTTCACCACGGACTAACATTTCAAGTGTATCACCATAAACTTAATCCTCATGTGTGACACACACTAAGTTATATGGCTACATATGATACGACTTAGGGTTTTCGTAGTGTATTACTTACAAGCACGAAGCAAGTAATAAGATGAGAATAAATCGTCTTTTATTAATTCGAAAACAATTACATAAATTGTCTTTCGGGCGCTACTTCCAACAAGATTTTCACCGCTTTGTATCACCTGTTTCGGATACTTAGACCCCTCCAAAAATTATGACATTCAACAGATATGTTCAACATATAAGATTACGAAAGGAACAGCTCCTAGGGGCTAATGAATCTGTGAATAAGATTAGGCATTTGAAACTAATTAGTTATGCATCAGCAGCCTAACCATGCACCAATAATTATAATGAAATCGACTAAGCTCGATATATATTCTTTTATCTTCTTACCAACAAAATCGACTTTTAAAAATTCGATCATTGGGTTTTTGTTTCACTTTTTGATTGTCCATGTTTAGAGTTTTCCTAATATATAGATAGAGCAATCTCTTAAAACATATAAATACCTCACGACAATTCTCCTAATGCCCAGAAAACCGATCAAAATTGGAAGTATGGAAGAAATCATTACAGCACCTTGAATTCCTCCCATTGTTCTAATGAACCTTTGGAAATAAAACAATTACATAAATCAAAAGTAAATAATTAAATATAAAAGAAACAATGGGAAATGGGGTAAATCCCATGAACATGTACAAACCTGGTGAGGATCAACATATACATCAAATCGACTAGATAATGCTACAAAAAGAACTGGAATTATGAATGTGAATGAACCACCAACAACAATGGGAAGCCAGGTTCCGAACCAAGTTTGTAACAAAGTGTTTATTCTCGATACGAAGAGAGCAATGTCTGTATCACTTGAGCTTTTTCTTCCTAGTGTAATTAAACAAAAATCAGCGGACAACAGCGGATCATGGATCTTCTAAAAGCTTGTGGACAACAACGGCGTTGTTCTGATGAGCCTTCTGCTGGATATACAGAAACCCGAATCCGGATCCGATCCATAATTGGATCGTCAGATCTGATTCAAAGCACCGATCGAGACACTCGATCTTGCACAGCAAAAACTACGAATAAATTCGAATGCGATTTTACCACGATATGATTCACATAAATAATTAATCTACATGAAGGTTAGTATATTTACCTTAACGGAAAGAGATGAGAAATTCGACAAAAGGGAGAAGCCACAATCTTCCGGATTGTATCTCCTAGCGACGACTGGTGGACGTCGATCCTCGCCGTAGAACCTCCTCGAATATGCACAAGAAAAATCCTAGATTTTTCTTCTCTTAATGACTAGAACGAGAAACTAATTTTTCTCTTCTTTTTCTTAAGTGTGGCGTCAATTTAGTTGTGTCAATGTGTTGGGAGGAAATATCTTTATATCGGAAAATAACTAGTAAAGAGAGAGTTGTCCTTTTTCACACCACAAAAACCTATTCCCACAAGGAAAAGATATTTTTTCACAAAATAAGAGATAATTCCTAAAACGAGAAAACACTCGCGTGTTATGAGCCAACCCGGGGACCATGGACCTATAACCAGTAGCTACAATAATATGAATAAAATATTCATCGAACATAATATTTCTACTCAAATTATTAATTCCGGAATTACGCCACCATAAATCTGAAACTGAACTCTATCGATTATAGATATAACTTATTCTCAAAAGGTCGAGTCGAGTCGATAAGTGTCCATTGATATAATCATTACATATAAACTAACCCTCCATAGACTATCCGTAATGAAGCATGATTATTTCCGTAAACCTTCTTCAATACAACTTATCCTTATTTACCATTAACCCACTAGTGATCAATTAGTTCATAACCAATACGAACTCCATGGATCGATCAATTTCTAGGATTAACAAATAAAGTGATTGTCTTTCTACTTCCCGCAGGAAGAAATGGATTCCATATCTGTGAGACACACACTTCTCACTCATTCCAGAATAGTGCCAACATGAAAGTGATTCGGACCGCGCCTCTTAGCGATCCTTAACGAACACATCAAACCCTATCCTGAAACAAGTAGGAGTCCGTAATCACTTCAGGATTAAGGTTACTCCATAAATGATCATCTTGTGATTTAATAAGATTTCTCAATCACGGAATTATATGAGAAACTCAGATTAAATCGGTCCAGTCCTATATGACTCTCATCATATATAAATATCCCATTTAGACAACCAATGTCGACGGTCCGGATAGGACGGTCACACCATAAAGTGTTCTGGGTGCATTAATGGTGGTTTAATCAATAGACCCCATACTTTGATTAAGTTCACCACGGACTAACAGTTCAAGTGTATCACTATAAACTTAATCCTTGTGTGTGACACACACTAAGTTATATGGCTACATTTGATACGACTTGGGGTTTTCAGTAGTGTATTACTTACAAGCACGAAGCAAGTAATAAGATGAGAATAAATCTGTCATTTATTAATTCTAAAAACAATTACATAAATTGTCTTTCGGGCGCTACTTCCAACACCTTCTTCTCATCCGCAGCAGGTGCCAGAGATGTTTCTCTGGCCGCAGAAATGCCGGAACTGCCATCGCTCCTACTCAATTACAAGAAATGGGACTATTGAAATGGGTCCATGGAAGACCAGGCCTGGAAGATGTTTCTCCGGCGATGAAAGGTGTTTATTATGGAAATGATTATAAGGGCAATTTAGTCTAGCCAAATAATTTTTGTCCTTATTGCAACTTTTTTTAAAGTGTGGATTAAAGCTTAATAAAGGAGAGGAAAGTGGATTTACAACTAATTTTTCCATAAATATATCAACTAAAGAAATATTGATCCAAAATAATTTCATTCATTGCTCTTTGATGATATGGGATATCGTTCGGGTGTAAATTGAGTATTGATTCGGGTAATTAGACTTCCCGGTGACGATCCAAAAGGTTTTTCTAATGGGCTTACAAAATAAACAATGAGTGAGAAGTTCCGGAGCTTTCCCCAGGAAACACTCTGACATTCAAATCAGTTTAATGATAGAGAATTTTGAATTAGGGCAGTGGCGGTCAGTTTGTAGATTATGCGTATATTGGACGTACCTTATAAACGAGGATGATAATGCCTTTATATAGCATTTAATTGTGGGATGGTGCATTATTGCTTATTGAATAATTGGGATGAGTGTCCCGGAACAGTTACGAGGCCATGATAGCAGATGTGGCTCATGTATTAATGAGGCGATTATCACATATCAGGTTTAGAACATGGAATAATGCACATAACGCTCCTATAATGGATTGTAACGGTTACTCTAGGACCAAGGACGACATGTGCCTCATCATATATAAGAGACTAGGGTGACCTACACCACATCGACAACAAAAGAGCGTGGATGACATGCATCATGCCGGCTATAAAGTACCATGGACGACCCGCGTCACGACGGCCACATGAAAATGTCATCATCGAGTCTGGGAATTTCGTGTTCTTGAAGATATTTTTCCTTGTAAGGAAAATGATAAAGAAGAAGCAATCACGGGTACGCAGACATAAGAGTCTCGAGAAAAATATGATCCTTAATAAATTGGGGAACCATGTCGTAGTAAGAGGGCCAAGACTTCCAAGTCTTTTGGTCCTGATTTTCTGACCTATATGGTAAAAAAATGAACCTAGGACATTTGTTAAGGCAATATCAACTCCAAAAGCTTCTTTCCGGAAAGAAGCTACAAAAAGAGAAATATAGTCCATCATGCAAAACCATACTTGGGAGTTGGTTGATCTTCCACCAGGAAATAAACCACTCGGTTGCAAGTGGATCTTCAGGAAGAAGCTAAGAGTTGATGGATCTATTGATAAGTATAAGGCAGGTTGGTGGCCCAAGGGTCCCGACTAAAAGAAGGCATTGACTTTTTTGACACTTACTCACCAATTACGATAATTACTTCTATAAGGTTTCTCATTGCTATAGGCCGAGTCAATAACCGGAAATCCATCAATTTGATGTAAAGGCGCCTTCTTGAATGGTGAGATGGAAGAAAAGATATGCATGAAACAACGTAAGGTGTTTATTGTTCCAGGACAAGAGAATAAGGTGTGTAGACTCGTTAATTCTTTGAATGGGCTTAAACAAATGCCCAAGTAGAGGCGTATCAATTTTGACAATGTCATGTTGTCAAATGGATTTAAGATTAACAAGTGTGATAAATGCATCTACATTAAGAACACACTTAATGCCTATGTGATCATAGGCGGATGCACATAGAGGTAAATGGGGTCCGCGGACCCCGTTAAAAATAATAATACCCTACATTTTATATATAGAAAAATATTTCGAACCCCGTAAAAAATATTATTTACTGTGTAAAATATTTACGGACCCCGTTGAATATAATTTCTGGATCCGCCCTTGTATGTGATAGCGTGTCTATATGTAAATGACATGCTTCTAGTGGGATGTATGTTGATGTAGTGCCCTAAATCCAATCGGGTTGAACCGAATCTGACCGGGTCCGATTATTTCCACTACGTTTTTACGTTTATACATATAATAAACGGCTTTTCTATTATTATATATATATGTCCGTCTAACAAAACAATTATGACATTGTATATATGATAACGTCCCTTGTGACAAACTGTGATATAGAAATCAGAATAGTGATTATGGTTGATCGGATCACGATTCACTTTTAAATGATTTTATACTTAAATGTCTCTAGTTGTATGTACTATTAAATGGGACATTAATAGTACGGTTAGACTAGTGATGACGGTTAAAATAGTATATCATACGGCATCAACATTTCACCCATTATGAGGTAAAATTAGTTGTTTCGATCGGTGAATAAATGTGAGCCATTTGTCTTGAATGCTATATGTTAGGTTCACGAGTCGAGAATTTGGTATTTCTGATTATTATCCCCGAAATTGGTATTATTTCGTGTTTTATTGGACCGAGTGTCAAGGAAGAATATATGGAACATACCTATTGTAGAATCGGGCTTAGGGTATTCCAGCTTCCAAGTTAAGTTGATAGAGAGAAAAATTATGAAATTTCCCTTGACGAGTCGAGCTTCTCCGCTGACGCATTGAAGCATCGAGAATCATAGTGTACGCGTTTTCTTCGGCAAGAAGTAGGTTTTAGGGTTTTAGATTTGGCCAAGTCGTCTAGAGCACTATAAATAAGAGGCAGCAGACCTCATTTTGAATGCACCACAAGACATATACATTTTTATGCAATAAAAGTTTGTTCCTTATTTCTTTTATTTATTTTCTAGGAGTGCTAGTCACGGATCCGACAGATTCGCCACCTAGGGAGAGATCTGAGGAAAATCTACGCTCGGGTTCGATGGTATGCATCTTCTGCTTTCTAGATGTAGATCTGTTGTTATTTTGTGATGAGTTTGTTTTGATTGTTGTATTAGTATTGCTATGTAGTAGGTAGTTTATTATCCCTGATTGTGAGTAGATCTAAATCGTTAGTGAAGAAATCATAAAATAGTGGTTGTGTTCTCTCGACGATTCGAGATACCTAGTAAATCCTGTTTCATGATAATCGGCGCCAGCTACGTCTGATATTATGTTTTAACTTACATGTTATTAGCTAGCCTGATCAACTATTTGCATGTTATTGTAAATTAGCATGAAGGACTATTAGTGAAGTGCTAGTTAGGACATGATTTATCGATCTCTAGGAACGTGCTAGTCATCATCGATAACTGCTTGGGGATGTTCTCGGTCTTGGGCCGGCTATCCCTAGATCTTATTGCATGTGATGCTAATATGGCCTAAGGTATGTTAATTACACATAGGCACATGTTGTCCTACCAAATGGAAGTATGGTAATATTACGGGTTAGCACCCTGTGAAAGAATTAAAATTTACCAACGGGGGAAGATTGAGCGAACGGTAAAATACGGACGAAATTCCACCTTTGGAATATCCGGACGAAGTTATGGCAGCAAGGAACAGATTAAATGGAGTCAATGGGGGAGATGGAGCGAACGGTGTCAATGGAGTCCGAAACGGAGCAGGAGCGGTTGTATTTGGAGAAAGACGAATTCTACAGAGTTATGCACTGCCAACGAATAAGCAATTTGTACCGGCTATTATGCAACCAGAGAATGCAGTTGAGGTAATCCATCCTAAGCCGAACGTGATCCAAATGGTGACAATTTACACTACCTTTCATGGAGTGTCGAATGAAGATCCTATTGTCCATGTCCTCAACTTTTTGAAAATTATCAGCACTGTGAAGTGAGCAAGAGTTCCAGAAGACAACATCAACCTAAAGTTCCCGTTCACGCCGAAAGATAAGGCCAAGCAGTGGCTTTTGGCCCTTGCAGCTGGTTTTTGTGTTGGAACCTAGAAATATTATTTGAGAATCCTCTTTAAAAGTTAATTACCCTAAACAATCCTCTTAGTTTTCTTTTTACCAGTATTCCGCATGGGACAGCATACCCCTAGCTACCATGTTCATGTGATTAAAATATTAAATATTCAATGCCTTAAACAATACTTCTTGGAAAATGTGAGAAAATATTCAATGCCTTAAACAATACTTCTTGAAAAATGTGAGAAAATATAAAATCAGACCCATGTAGTAATCCGTATTTATTTTCAGACGTGTCTGGCCTGACATTTTTTAGGTAGTCCGTGTAAAATTACACAGATGCTTGCAAATTTATACAGGCTCAACACACAGACATGTGGTAAATTGAACGTGGTTATGCATGTTTGCACATTGGGGGTAAGCTAACAAAAAACAATATATAAGAGCGACTCTAACACTTAGACACCAAAATATACACCAAATCATCATTTTTGTGTAACTTTTACACCAAATTTTACAATCAACTCCAATCAGTGGCGGAGCTACATACAACCAAGGGGGGGGCAACTGCCCCCTTGATCCGGAAAAATTACAGTAATATACGTACAAAGCATATCGTTTGCTCCTCCTTAAATTTTTTATTGCTTTCAAGGACGGAGCCTGGATTTAAATTTAGGGTGGACTAATAGACTATATCCGGTTTGTCGGGTGTGCTGAATTAAAAAAATTTGACGGATCGAACTGGATCACATAAAATTTTTAGTGTGATATTTTTTTGTTCGGATGGGCTTAGCCCCCCTAAACATACTACATACCTCCGTCCTTGATTGCCTTTAAAAATTTATTGCCCCCCTTACCTGAGATCATGTGTCTGCCCCCGACTCTAATGGTTCAACACCAAAAAAGAATATTCTTGGAATATTCATCTTTACCCATCAATTTGTTGATTTCTTCTTCACAAAAGAAAAAGAAAAGGGAACAGTGTTTGCCGGTGCCATCCATTTGCAATCAAATTTGCTGGTGACTTTCATCTCTCCATCAATTTGATGGAGAAAAAAAAATGGTCATTGGAGTGATAGTTTTCTATCAATTTGCTGATTTGTTGGTAAAAAGGGGTACTGTTGAAGTTGCTCTAAAGGAGGGAGAATATGGGATTTTGCACAATTTGCACGGGCTCTCCCAAAAAATTGCACGTGCTACCTTAAAAGTGTCAGCTTTGACACTACCGAAAATTAAATATGGACCACTATAGTTGACTAATTTTCAAATTTCTCGGAAAATGCTACTATTAGAAGAGGATAAAACTCATTTTTAGATTATTCACAATAATCAATGTAACTAAATTAAAAAAATGATATGAAATTGTATTACGTCACTCGTTATGACATAATCGATTCTTGTGTATATCACTGTAACACCCCATAACACATTATTCTATAACGACGCTACGAGAGTCACGATAGATCATGTAACGCTCATCGTCTTCGTTTGACCAAAATCGGTTAACTCAAATCACCGTGCGAATTCATTATGACGTCTCGCACTTTTTCAATTGGACATTACATTCTCCCTCGCTTGAAGAACTGACATCCTTGTCCATAGGAGTACACTACCAGAGGTTTCTAGAGCCGACTCCCAACGCTTCTCACGGTGTGACACATAGTTACGTCTAGTATTCGACTTTCATACCACATTTAACCTCTCAAAACTCTCAAAACTCATTTTAACGATGTTATTTGAGCAATAACGGTTCTAGTAACTATTTAAGTCATTGTTCTCGCTTGGTATAAAATGATTAACTCAAATTAATAAATTCATTACGTTTTACTTTTAGTATAATTTTTTTCCCTCACTTTTTCAAGGTACGTGGGAATGGGAAATTTCATTACCTCAATGATTTGGGCTAATTAATGTCCACATGTATCATGTATGTAACCAACCACTAACAAGAATTCTACTACTACTTTACCGTCTCAACATTTAAGCAGACTCACCGAGAGAAGAAGAGGGAAACAAACACAGAGAATAAGATGACTTCGTATCTCCGTCAAAAGCTTGTTTCTAAGCTTTCTTCTCCTTCATCATCATCATCAAATCATGAAAAATAAAATGTAACTGAGTTTGAGACTGAGACGACTAAAGCCGCCGACGCAGTTATAAACAGGCAAGATCAACAAGACCAAGTCTATGACGAGGAATCGGAGCGGTCTAAAATCAAGGAAATGAGAGCCCTCCTCCTTTCCCGGCAACCTTCTTTCTCCCAGGTATTCCCGGCCGACTGCCATCGTTCACATCTAAAAGTTGACTTTTTTTTTTTTTTTTTTTTTTTGTTAAGTACTATATTTTTAAAAGGGCGGGGGTTGTACGTGGGTGAAAAAAAAATCACAACCCGACCCAACCTAATTTAACCTAACTCAACCTGTATGCAGGTTAAAAATGAGTTCGGATTGAGTTTGGTTTTAATATATTTTGACCCGCATCTTGTGGGTTGAGTATGAGTTGTACAATAAAAAACACATATGAACCTAACTCAGCCTATATATATATTATAGGACAATGAAAAATAGAATAGTTTTTAACTTGTCATCTTTTAAGAAAGGCAATTAAAAAAAATAGAAGTTCCGGCTATCATCTTATTCTTTTCAAGATAGACATAAAATTATTTTCCATTCACTTAAAACGAATGGTTTAAGAAAAAAAAAGGATCACAACTCTACAAGTCTACAAAAGAATAACATATATATATATAAATAAATAAATAACATCAACTCAAACATAAATAAGTTCAGTTATCATCTTGTTCTTCCGGTAACATCATCCATATTTGCGTAGTATCATCGGTTCATCACATTCTTCCGGCGACATCATTTCAAAGTAGATCAGAATTGAAAGCTTCCCTGGAGAGTATTTTTGGCGGAAAAGTTTGATTTTATATTTTTTGTTTTTGTTTTTTCTAAACCAATAGAGAACAATGGACAATAAACTATGATGTTGATTTATATTGGTTTTTGGGTTATGGGTGATATAATTATGCTATATGCCTTTATTATATAACTTGGTTTTTAAATGTGAATATTTTCTTTCTCTCCGATAACTAGAGATTACTGAATCAATTAATTATCACTAAGAGCGTTAAAATCTATTGTAATACTAACCCGCACCCAACCCGAACCCAACCCATATTTAACGAAACTCGCACGTGTGGGTTGAATTTTGAATTGAGTTGAATATGATTTCAAATTATTATAACCCGCAACATAAGGATTGGATTTGAGTTTTTATTAAACTCGCACGACCCAAATCATGTGCACCCCTAGTTGTACGTTATTGGACTCTTTTTAGGACACCACACTCACATTCCACATGTACATAATTGAATTTAACCATAAAATTAGACCTCTTCAAAGTTTAGTTTTACCCGTAGTGTGGTGCACCTAGGGGCGACGCCACCCTTTCAATGTGTGGGGCGGCTGACCCCTTAAATAAATATGTGGTATGAATAATGAAGATTTTTTTACAAACACACACACACACACACACACATATATATATATATATATATCATTAACTATATTAAGATGGGAATATTAAGTTTTAGTCAACTTTTCGTCTCGTATATAAATTTTAATCCGGTTTGTATTTTTTTTTGTTGATTTAAGAACAAAACATTTTCCTTTGGACTATGTACTAAATCATTTGTGTCTACATTATAATAGTGCTAAAATATTAATTATGCACATTTGATTTAGAACTCCGATCATCGAAATTTTTTCACGATCGTCGAAAGATACCAAATATCCATTGCATTTCTTATCCATTAATGACTGAAATATCATCTTTAGTATGCTTTCCAATGTAAGGGAGGGGGTTTGAATCACACTACTATCGATTCTTTTTTGGAAAAAAAAACATTGCAACATTGTATTTTGAAGGTATATTTGAAGAAGTAGAAGAAGGCAACACCATAAAGTCAACAAAAGTATTTCAAGTTTATCAACTCTTAAACACTTTATCTTTTGCTCCAAAATCTAATTTTCAGCCTTAAATTTGGCTTATAAATGGCTGAAAATGACACGGTAACAGTAACACAGTAACACACCAACAAAATAACACTAGTCTTTTAGAAAGCTTAATGATATGAACCAAGTAAAAAACTCAATCAATCTTCTTTAAAACATCATAGATGCATCCTTAAACCAAACCTTAAACTGTGGGATCACCAATATGATGAACCACAACAGACCTACCATTATTTTTGTTCACAACAGAACTATTAGTTTTAGCTCTATGGTTATCAAAAGAGTTGACAATGGTAGCTTCAATATCTACCATGACAATTTCAATACCTGCCTTGGGATTCCCCACAACCCCAGTTGCTCGAGGAACGGTCCCAGACTCAATACGCGAATTTCCATAATTTTTAGTACACGAATTTTCAGAATTTATAACACTTGAAATGTCCAAAAGGCCATAAAAGAAATGCACTACATTTATAATTAAACTATGATATCTGGCTTAACATTAATTTATTTTTCAATCTAATATTCCTTTTTTATTTTTTATAATCAAAGGTAAAGTACCGGATCGAGGTCATATGCACAAATGGATTAGTTAATCAGCAGCAAACCTGAGTGTGCATAGCCAATTAATAAATGGATAAAAAAAATGGCCATAAAAGAAATCATGTTAACAAATATCCATAATTTAATAGAATAATGTTAGGGGATTTCAACTCACATTTAGTGCACTCAGTTTAGCATATAGAGAGCTATATATGTCAACATAGAGCGATTAAAATTACTAGTAGCCATTTCTTGTTCTAAAAGAAGAGAAATAATGGCTTCTTTAAGCAGCCCAGAACCAAAGGCAATAAAGAACTAAACAAAGCGTATGTTAAAGAGAAGTGAATGCAGCAGCAGCAACAACGGAATAAAGGCATTTTAGTAAATCTCATTCATCTTAATAAACAATCCAAAAACACATTTAAATTCTTGAATGAAGATACAACCGTAGAGATGCATACTAGCTTGAAAAACTAAAGAAAACTTCAGGAATAAAAATAGGTTAATCTTGATAGCTTAAAGATTGCAAGTTAACTAGGAATAATAACAAACACTTTAGTACAAATACTTTTCACCTTTTGGTAGACTACTCACCCTTTAATTCAAATTATGCTTCATTTTAGGAATGAAAACAAACACTATTCACCCTTGGCCCTCAGAACATTTAGAGTTGATTCAGTGCAACACATATAAAATAACACATCCACAATGCAAATGAGATGCAATTAATAGCTAAACACAAACATATTACCCTTCAAATGCCATCAAATAAGCAATCGACTGCCTTTACTTTATCTCAGTACACAAAAGTCCTCATATATATAATCCCTTTTAAGAAAAATCCAATGCCTTTGGAAGGAGTCTATTGCTTCTAACATAGTACAAAATAATTGACATTATAATTATCAAAAGAACGTTTCTCAGTGGAAATCCTGCAAGAAAAAAATAAAAAATACTTACCCAGATTTATGAGGATGCATAAATATAGATAATCTACATACCTGTTGGTCCTGTTCGGTTGTTTAGTTGTTGCCTTGTTGGCAAATCTGTGAGGTGACTCAGGTGAGCCGTGAGTTGCTCAGCTGCCTGTGACTGTGAGAGATGGAGATTGGTGGCCGACGCCGCTGCTGAACCGCCGATTGAAGGCTTGGAGAGGCCGAATGCTGGGCGGAGAAGTCTCTTAACGACTGAACGTCTGCTCCGGCGAACTGCTGGCTGATCTGTTGCTGCTGCTACCTTCGATTGATGAGCTCCGGTGAAGGAAGGTAGCTCCGGTGAAGGGAAAGCGGCGGAGAGCAATCGAATTTTCATTCATAATACCTTACGGCACTCTTATCAGAGGCCCCAAATTTTATCCCTAAAATAATATAAAATAATACATATCCCTATTTTACAATATCTTAATTCATAAACCTCCACAACAACATCCATATCCTTATCCCTATAACATTTAAAATAATATAAAATAATACATATTCTACCTCACAACCCTATTTATACACATTAAATATTTATTATTTCACCAGCAGCATCTCTATCCCTATCCCTATAATTTTTAATAATTAAATATGTTTAGGGCGTGAATAGTGCATCCCCACAAGTAGGGATGCACTATTCATATCCCTAAAAATAAATAGGGATAGAGACTCTGTTGTGGAAGCTATTTTGGGGTAAATTCTATTTTTTATCTTCATTTTAGGGATAGGGAACCATATAGGGCTTCTGCTACTAATCCCCTTAGTCCGATTTCAGATGGGTGCGTTATGCCGGAGAACAGAGGCCCTTGATTGGGATTGAAATTGGATCGAGCGAAATTATTTATAACAGGGGTAATTTAGTCCGAACGAAATTATTTTGTCCTTAAACAAACAAAAAAAATACTGGATTAAAATTTATATACATGACGGAAAATGGACTAAAACCTAATATTTCCTTGAAAAAAAATACTGTGACAAAAAATAAATAAAATAAAATATAATAATAATAATATTAAAATAAAATAAAAACAAGATAGGATTGAGGATTATATTAATAAGCATTGCAATTCTTTTTAAGATTTTCAATAAATAAATAAATAAAAAAAAACAGTTACGTGAAAACACTAAAATAAAAAAAGGATTAGCATTATTATCTAAAAAGGATTACGTTAAAAAAAAGGATTTGGATTGCAAAAAAAGATTACATTAATAATTAATAATAAAAAAAACCACACTATTCTAGGTGTTTCTCAATAAATAAATACATTAAATCATTATCTCATTATCTCAGCACTAATCATTATCTCATTAACAATAATTCATTATCAAGTAAAAAAAAAACAATAATTCATTATGTCCACAATTTAATATATTTTCAAACGTAAGTGACTAATTTCGTTAGAAAAAAAAGTGTAATAATTTCTTTTTTTTGCCTGCACGTGTACTAATTTATATGTCTACAGTCTACAAGGCGCCATAATTATATTATACTGTACTCCCTCCAATTTTTTTATTTGTCACATTTCAGAATTTGCTTTATTTTTATTTACTGCAATTTACATTTACAATGCATCATTTTTTTCCTCTTTTACTAATAAAATATTTACATCTTCAATAAAAAAATACTTTTCCAATACTAAAAACTCATTTACGAACAATGTATTTACATCTCTAATAAAAAAAATACATTTCTAATACTATATTTTAGACATATTAATTATTTTCTAAATCTCTGTGATTCTTCTCTCTACGAGATATAAAAAACCGGAGGGAGTATAATTTATTCTGTCTAAACAATTCTATCATTTTTGTCATTACACTAACTCAATGATTATCATAGATAAAAACCTTAAATTGATAGGATTGATTAATTCTTTATCTCATTAATATATTGTATAATTAAATCTATCTAACCAATTCTATTCATTTTCTCATTACAATAAATCAATATTGATAGACCAATAATCAATTTTTGCTATTCTATTCTTTTTCTATTCTAAATATTTCTCTCACAAGATTCTAAATATTTTATTCCTATTGGCAGTCTTTCGAATCAAATGGGACAATATCTGTCATCATATTAGATTAGAGGTTGGCATCTAAAATAGTCATTAGAAGTAATGCTTAGTACTTTTGCTAGGGACGTGAAGTTTTTCTAGACATTCAACGCTATTGCTTCAAGTAACAAACTCAAAACAGATTCCAATTTGATGATGCCAAAAAAGTCATTAACATGACTGAGTGGATGTAGCGATGGATATCTGGCTATAAAGAGTGTATGGAAGTGGTGTTTGCCGGTGGTGCTCGGCGGTGATAGTGGCGGTGTTGATGAACAAGATGAAGATCTTTCTCTTCAAGATGGGAGGAGTGTTTGGTGTTTTGTGTATTATGAGCTGAGCCTGAAGAGGCTGCCTACGTACATTTTGTAAAGGATCAAGCCATGCGTAGTTCTGGGAATGAAGTCCCCCCCATTCTTATGATGAAGGTGATGTGGGTATTTATAGAGGCCACGAGCAAGCCAGCTGGTGAGAGAGGACAGCTGGCAAGTCGGTGGGCTGAGAGCCTAGAGGCATGCTGAGAGCCTTGGCGGACTCACTGAGGGACTTGTGTCTTCGATATGGGCCTAGCGGCTTGAGAGCCTTGGCTTGATGGCCTTGTGGCCTGGCGGTCGTAGCTTGTCTTATCTTTATGTTGGCGGCTCTGGTCTCTGGCGGACCTAATGACCTAGGCTTCGCGGGCCGGCCCCCTTGCTTGATAGCGTCGCACAAGACCAAGGACTTGGAGTGGGGCCACGCATTGTGAGCTCGCGGATTGTGGTGGCCGGTGGCTTTGTCCACTATTTTGGGGGTCGGATGGACCCGAATAAGGATCCGTGGGCTGAATTACGATTTAGGCATATCAATGGACCCCTACCATGCCTTAAGAATTTTCTTGAAATGTTAGGCGGGGAGTAAAGTCTGTTCGCGGACCCATTGCCATGAAGTATTGTGACGGCTTGCTATTGTGGCGGATCGTTTATTAGCTTTGCATATGTGCCTTACTTTGAGTAGGTCTTTGATGGTCTTGTGATGTGGATTGCTTTCGCCTTGGGATTTAAGGTCATGAAATGGCTCTGCTTTTGTAGCTTTTGCGTCGTGAATCGACTTAGCCTTTGGTGGCTTGGGATCCTTTGGTCTAATAGAAGGCTCGTTCGAAGGCGAGTTCCACACATGATGCCGAGCTGAAGCGTCGGTCTTATAAAGTGCTCGCTCGAAGGCGAGTTCCAAATATGATGTCGAGCTGAATTCTGTCTTATAGAAGGCGAGTTCCAAATATGATGCCGAGCTGAATTCTGTCTTATAGAAGGCGAGTTCCAAATATGCCGAGCTGAAGTCGGTCTTATAGAAAGCTCGCTCGAAGGCGAGTTCAGAATATGATGCCGAGCTGAAGGATCGGTCTTATAAAGTGCTCTAAGTGGCAATTAACCTGAGCCTTTTAGTGGCTTTAAGCGGCGGATAGCCTTAGCCTTTTTAGGGGTTTTAATGAGCGGATAGCCTTAAGCCTTTTGGAGGTCATATGGGGAGCATAGCCTTGACCTTTTTGGGGGATATGACTGGCGGAGAGCCTTAAGCCTTTTGGAGGTCATATGGGGCGCATAGCCTTGACCTTTTTTGGGGGCTATAATGGGCGAATAGCCTGAGCCGTTTGAAGTTATATTTGGGCGGATTGCCATATCTTCGTGGGTTGGATTTTATGGGTGAATAGCCTTATCCATTTAGAGGTCGTATGGGGCGGATAGCCTTGACCTTTTGCGGGCTATGACGGGCGAAGAGCCTTAGCCGTTTGAAGTTATATTTGGGCGGATAGCCATAACTTCTTATAATTTGGCATATTGGGGCTCTTAGCCTCTAGCCGATTTGAAGTTATGATTGGGCGGATGGTCTTAACTTCGTATAATTTGGCTTATTTGGGCTCTTAGCCTCTAGCCGATTTGAAGTTATAATTGGGCGAATAGCCTTAACTTCGTATAATTTGGCTTATTTGGGCTCTTAGCTCTAGCCGATTTGAAGTTATAATTGGGCGGATAGCCTTAACTTCGTATAATTTGGCTTATTTGGGCTCTTAGCCTCTTGGTGCCGCGCTATTAAGCGGACGGACTTGTTGTTGGTGAAAAGAAATCCCATTTTGATGACGAGTTGACCTCTGGTGAATTCCAAAAATAAGAAGGCTCGTCCCGCCATTTTTGGTAGGGAGAGTTCCAAATTTAAGATAGCTCGTCCCTCCACTTTCGGTAGGGAGAGTTCTAAAAATAAGATAGCTCGTCCCGCCGCTTTTGATAGGGAGAGTTCCAAAAATAAGATATGTAATCATTTAAGTTTGTGGAAATAGAACCCGGTAAGGGCTTGTATCTTGAGAGCTCGTAACTTGGGGAGCTTAAGGGCTCGTAAGTCGGAGAGCTTGAGAGCTCGTAATTCAGAGAGCTTGAGAGCTCATTATGGGGTGCTCATTTCGGCGGCCCCATTTTATACCTGGTGAATCTGTGGTGAACATGGTGGTCATGACAGAGACCTTTACTCTTCTGATCGTAACTTAACTCGTGGCCGCTCTTCGACTCTGAATGTATATTTTCTTTGTTTTTTGCAATGATTTTTCCAAGTGCTTTTGAGTTTGTATCTTTATTTTTGCTCAAAATATTCCCATATTTTGAGTCCGTAGTTTTGGTCCGCTAGCTGGCATATGCGAGCATATTTCCCCCTTTTTTGGTGAGGTTGAGAGCACTGAGTATCGAGCTCGCTAAAAATAACTGAATCGTAAAAATCGGACCTGTTGTTGTCGGGTCTTCAGTCTGAATTAAAAAATCCGATGTGCGGCCCCCTTGTTTCAAGCAAGATTGAAGGCGAACTTGGTTGAAATAAATGTTGAGTCTGTGCAATCATACGCCTATTAGAAAATGTTCACTCTCGGCCCCCTTGTTTCGGACAAGATTGAGATCGCGAGTAACTTGTCTGGAAAGATTGTAAATACAGAGCTCGTTGTTGGAGAGCTCGTAATAAGAGAGCTCGTTGATAAAGAGCTTATAATAAGAGAGCTCGTTGATGGAGAGCTTATAATAAGAGAGTTCGTTGACTGAGAGCTTATAATACAAAGGGCTCGTATCTGTCGGCCTCATACACGGCGAGCTTATGATGGGAGAGCTCATAATTGGAGGGCTCGTAATCTTATCAACTCTTGTGGCCTTCGCCTTTTTCCAATTTTCCTTTGTTTGTAATAATATTTATTTTTCCACACCTAACTTGTGGCCGCTGATTTGAGCTTTGAATGCACGTTTATTTCGTTTTCTGTAATGATTTTCCCAAGTGATTTCGATCTTGCACCTTTATTTTTATGCCGGCGCGTCTGGCACGGAGTTGTCGGATTCCACATTGATTGCGGTCGAATACGTGAACAAAAGGGAGTGACTGGACATGTGTTAGTATTTTGGTCGTAACTTTCGGCCCCGATGTCCGTTTTGCACGCAGCACCCCATTTCGGAAATCTCTTTCTGATGCCGGAGCTGGAAGGTGCCTCTCAAAATATTGAATCTGACCGGAAAAGATGTGGAAAATGTCGTTTCCCGGTAACGGAGCCAACTGATGATGCCGAAAAAGTCATCAACATGACTGAGTGAATGTAACGGTGGATATTTGGCTATAAAAAGTGTGTGGAAGTGGTGTTTGCCGGTGGTGCTAGGCGGTGATAGTGGTTGTGTTGATGAACAAGATGAAGATCTTTCTCTTCAAGATGGGAGGAGTGTTTGGTGTTTTGTGTATTATGAGCTGAGCCTGAAGAGGCTGCCTACGTACCCTTTGTAAGGGATCATGATGAAGTTTGTAGAATTATAAACAAATCAAAATAAAATGCGAAATTATTATTGATCAAGTAAAGATTACAAGTTGATTACAATGTGGCTGATCATGGGGTATTTATAACATCATACACCTCATGAATCATTTGCATGTAAGTAACAAACGGTTATAACAGACTACAACTAAATAACCATTTTCTATATCGAACTAATCGGTCGCAGTGCCGCCGATGTTTATCTCGTCACCAGCCGCCGATATCTTCATACGATCGCGAGTGCACTCAGCATTCCCATCAGCTTTTATACTGTAACACCCCTTCAAGCTGTGAGTGGTACATGAACAGCTTGCACTCAGCACTCCCATCGGCTACTTGAAGTCTGAAAGATCTTTGAGACTCCCAATTTATCTAGTAGATAAGAGAAAATAGGTGCATCTAAGGCTTTGGTGAGGATGTCAGCTATTTGTTCTTTGGTATTGACTGGAAGAAGTTTGATGAGCCCTGATTTGACTTTGTCTCTCACAACATGACAGTCAATTTCAATATGTTTGGTTCTTTCATGGAAGACAGGATTGTGAGCAATGTGCATTACACTGGCATTGTCACAAAATAGGACAGCAGGCATCTGAATTAGAATTTGTAAATCCTGTAGTATATAGATAAGCCACTAGATTTTACAAACTGCATTTTCCATAGCCCTGTACTCAGCCTCTGATGAGCTTCTAGCAATTGTTGTTTGTTTATTTGCCTTCCAAGAGATTGGAGCATCTCCTAGGAACATCATATAACCTGAGACTAATCTTCTGGTTTCAAGACAACCAGCCCAATCACTATCTGTAAAACCTTTAAGTACAAGATTATTGTCTGCTGGGAAGAAGATTCCTTGGCCAGGATTGGTCTTCAAGTACCTCGGCAGTCTATAAGCTGACTTCATATGATTTTCAGTAGAAGTGTCTAGAAACTGACTTAGTTGTTGTACTGCAAAGGCAATATCTGGTCTGGTAAATGTGAGGTAAATCAGTTTACCCACTAGGGATCTGTATGCAGTGTTATCTTCTAAATATGGTGAGTCACCATGTTGCAAAGTCTGCTTGGACTCCATAGGTGTCTTAGCAGGTTTGGCTCCCAAAAACTCATATTCTTCTAGGAGGTTAAGTGTGTATTTTCTTTGTGAAATGGATATACCATTAGGACATCTAGCAGCCTTAATGCCTATGAAATATCTCAATTTTCCAAGATCTTTGATGGTGAACTGCTGATGTAAAGCATCCTTAACTTGCTGAATCAACTCTTCATTAGGACTGGCTACTATATATGATGTCATCTACATATACCAATAAGGCAATAAATGACTGTCCTGACCCTTTTGTGAATAGACTGTGGTCATGTTTGGATTGAATGAATCCTTGAGCCTCCAATGATTCAGTCAACTTGCAATTCCATTGGCTGCTGGCTTGTTTGAGGGCATATAATGATTTGGTAAGTTTGTAGTCTTGGTTTGTTTTAGTTGCTGCACAGCTTGATGGTAACTGCATGTATACTTCTTCATGTAGATCTTCATGTAGAAAGGCAGTATTGACATCCATTTGATGTAAATGCCAGTTGTTGGTTGCTGCTGTTGCAAGTAAGGTTATGACTGTAGTGATTTTGACAACAGGGGAAAAAGTTTCTTGATAATCAATCCCATATGTTTGAGTATAGCCTTTTGCTACTAATCTTGCTTTGTATATCTCTACTGATCCATCAGGATTATATTTGATTCTGTATACCCATTTGCACCCTATGGGTTTCTTGCCTGGAGGCAGATCAACTATTTCCCAAGTGTGAGTCTTTTGTAAGGCTTCAATTTCTTTGTTCATTCCCTTCTTCCATTCATCATGCTTGATAGCTTGATCGTAGGTCTTAGGCTCTTTAACAGCATCAATAGCAATGAATCTGACATAGTCTGCTGAGAGATTATCCAGACTTACTACTCCACTCAGCAGATGTGGAGTCTGCTGAACATTATGAGCTCCCTCTTGATAAAAGGTTGGTGATTACCTTGTTCTTGTGGACCTTCTTAGTTGTGTAGGTTCAGGTGCATGATTTGCTGGTTCATGCCTTGCATTGGACGTATCAGCTGATGTTGATCCCATTGTTGGTTGGTCTGCGGACTCATTCAGCAGGTCATCAAAACTGTCCATTACTGGCAAAGGAACAGGCATGTCAGCAAGATGTCTAGGCTTTCCCAACACCTGCTGAAAAAAGGAAAGTAAGTTTCATGGAATTGAGTATTTCTAGCAACAAAGATATCTTTTTTGGTAATGTCTAAGAGAATAGCACCCTTGGAGGTGGTTGAATTCCCAAGATAGACAAAAGTCCTACATCTTGAATCAAACTTGGTTCTATACTGCTGAAGTGTACATGAAAAAACTAAGCAACCAAAAACTTTAAACACAGAATAATCTGGTTTGGTGCCTTAAAGAGTTTCATGTGGAGTGCTTTCTTTCAACAGTGGTGTAGGCATGACATTAATCAATTTTACAGCATGTAAAAGACCAAATCCCTAATATTCAATTGGTAGATTACTCTGGAACCTCAAACCTCTGGCAACATTCAGCAGATGCTGATGTTTTCTTTCAACAATACGATTTTGGTCAGGTGTACTGACACAGGATGTCTAATGTATGATACCCTGCTAAGCATAAAAGTCAGTAAGTTGAAATTCTGCATCATTGTCAGATCTAATAACTTTAATAATTTTATGAAACTGAGGAGAAACATATTTAACAAAAGATTTAACAAGGTCAGAGGCTTCAGATTTATGCCTCATAAGAAAAACCCAAGTAAATCCAGAAAAATCATCTACAACAGTAAGAAAATATTGTTGTCCATTTACGGTATGTTGTCTCAGGGGACCCCAAATGTCCATATGAACAAGGTCAAAAGCAGCATTTGCAGCAGTAGTACTTAAAGGAAAATGATTTTTCTTCAGTTTAGCCATAGGGTAGACATAACAAAGATCATGATTACAAAATTTGACATCAGTAGACCGTGAACTAATGACTTGCAGTCTTTTGTCTGGCAAGTGCCCTAGTCTGTAATGCCATAAAAGAGCATCATCTAATCTATCAGACAAAGTGTGATTCTCTGCAGCATTGGAAATAGAATGTCTTATTGGTTGATCCATGACATAAAGTCCTCTCTGTAACTCAGCTGAACCAATCATGTTCTTGTTAGCAGAAAAAACAGCTGCACCTTTTGTATTATTGATAAAATAAGGTAAAGAAAAAAGGTTATACTTAAAACCAAGAATGCAAAACACATCATGTAGGACCAATTGAGGGTTTACCCTTACTTGTCCTATATGTGTGACACAGACATTATTTCAATTAGGTAATCCCATTTTAATACCAGATGAAGGTGTAGAATTACTTAATAGATCTAATGATCATACAATGTGATCTGTGGCACCAGAGTCCAAGATCCATTGTATTGATCTTACTAAATTTAGGTCACATGTTCCTGTGGCAGGTGAGTAATGTGCAACAATGTCAGTAGGTTGGCCAACAGAAAATCCTGCATGTCTAGGAGGATCATTCAGCAGATCCATCAACTTGTCAAGTTGCTGTGCAGTAAGATTGGGAAACCCTGGTCCAGCAGACCTTGGTGCAGCAGACCTGCTTGGTGCCTGATCTTCTTCTGCTGATTGCTCATCTTCTACCATATTGGCTCTTTTTGATTTGAAACCAGGAGGAAAACCATGCTACTTGTAACAAGTCTCCTCAGTATGGCCATTGAATCCATAGAAACTACATTGCATCTTTTTTGGATTTTTAGGCCTGGGATTTGCAGCAGAGTTAGGCCTGCTGATAGATTGATTTTGTCCCTGTCCATTCTTCTGTGACAACAGCACCATGGAATCTCTATTCTTGGCCTTGTTAGCCACATATGACTTCTGTCTCTCAAACTTGATTGTCATTGCAAAGGCATCATGAATTTCTGGAAAAGGCACCATCAACATTGCCTGTGAGACCATTGGTTCAAATTCATCCCTTAATCCTTTAAGGAATTTCATGACATGTTCCGCCTCCATATGATCCATCAGATTGCTGGTTGCATTGCAGTGACATTGAGGATCACAGGAACAGATTGTGACAGGCCTGATGGACTTGATTTCTTCCCAAAGAATCATTAATTTTGTGAAAAAATGATTGATAGAATCTGTGCCATGTTTCAGTAGATGCATTTCTTCAAGAAGATCTGAAAGACTTAATGCATCAACATTTGAAGACCTTGCTGCAAGATTCTTTCATACTGCATGTACATTCTTAAAGTACATCAAACATTGTGCAATTGTATCACATTGTCTCTATGCGTGGAACTCTGCTGAGTCTCCTTCTGGCCTCTTAATTGTGCCGTCTACGAAGCCAATCTTGTTTTTGGTGATCAACACCATCTCATGGACATTTTCTAGGGATTTTAGTTGTTGCCATTCATCAATGGAGGAACAAGAACCAGAGAAGGATTCTCGTTGGGATGAACATAGAATGGACTGCATGGACTTATTTCTTGTTTCTTAGCTGCCATGGCTATCAAGAATTTCAGAATTGATTCTCAAATCAACAATGATGATGAATAACTGATCAAAAAATAGAGAAAAGGATGACAGTTTGCTCTCAAGAAACTAATAACCAAGAAAAATGAAGAACACTCTCAAGTTTCTTCAAAAAATGCAGAATTATAAACAAAACAAAATAAAATGGAATTATTATTGATCAAGTAAAGATTACAAGTTGATTACAATGCGGCTGATCATGGGGTATTTATAACATCATACACCTCATGAATCAGTTGCAAGTAAGTTACAAACGGTTATAACAGACTACAACTAAATAACCATTTTCTATATCGAACTAACTGGTCAGCAGGCTGCTGATATCTTTATACGATCAGCAGAGTGCACTCATCATTCCCATCAGTTTTTATACTGTAATAGATCAAGTAATGCATAGTTCTGGGAATGAAGTCCCTCCATTCTTGTGATTAAGGTGATATGGGTATTTATAGAGGCCACAAGCAAGCCAGCTGGCGAGAGAGGACAGCTGGCAAGTCGGTGGGCTGAGAGCCTAGCGGCCAGCTGAGAGCCTTGGTGGACTCGTTGAGGGACTTACGGCTTCGATATGGGCCTTGTGGCTTGAGAGCCTTGGCTTGATGGCCTTGTGGCCTGGCGGTCGTAGCTTGTCTTATCTTTATGTTGACGGCTCTGGTCTCTGGCCGACCTAATGACCTAAGGTTCACGGGCTAGCCCCCTAGCTTGATAGCGTCGCACAAGACCAAGGGCTTGGAGCGAGGCCGGCGCCTTGCGAGCTCACGGATTGTGGTGGCCGGTGGCTTTAACCACTATTCTGGGGGTAGGATAGACCCGAATAAGGATCCGTGGGCTGAATTACGATTTAGGCATATCACCATTATGTTTTGATGTTGTGTGCTTATATATAATACTATTAATCCTGGTGCGCTTCTTCAATTTTCATTGTTTGATTTACCGTTTGCAAGTGAATTTCGTTAAACCGATTTGTGTTAACTCCTGTTTTAGTTTGTTTGTTTTTTGGGTTTCATTTTATATTGGAATTTTTCTAAATGCAAAAGAAAGGCAAATAATTACCAACCTCAATAGGGACTGTGCAAAAAAGTAAATAGATAGATAAAGAGATACCAACCAGGGAGGTCCCGGGGTTCTTATTTGTAGAGATCAACTTCGGGGATGACCTCAAGTTCAATGTTAAAACAAGGACATGCACATACTCTACGTTAATTACAACACAACATGCCTGCACGCAACTTAGAGTAGGATCACTCCACATGTAGTGCACTTTTTTAGTATAATTTAAATCGTTATTCAATGTGTAACAATGGAATCAATTGTGAAGGTAATCAAGATGATGCAATTACCATTCTCATAGACAGTGGTGCATCTCACACTTTCCCAGACCAACAGGTTACCCAGGAGGTGCAGTGTCACATAATGATTGAGCTAAAATTCACCCTCCAAAAACAATTTATAAAGGCTCGAAACCGTGGGCAAACTAACTCTCTAACCGGCAGTGTACCGGGTCGATTGCCAGCATAGCTAAAGGAGTACGAGGTCGAATCCAAAGGAATATGGTTGTGAATACCAAAGCAAACTTCAAACTTAGTCTAGGAAAATCGATGGTTGAAAAGGTTTATACAACTACAACAACATTCAAGCGATTAGTAACGAAGTTTAACTAATGGAGAGGAACATAGCCGAACCATGATCCATCTACCTAGTTTCAACCCTAAGGATAGACAAAACCGGGAGTGTGCATTAAAACAAACGAACTCTTGCAAACGATCTCACGGGTGCGTGCTCCTAATTCTGGTGCTAAGATCTGAACAACTCTTCTTTAACACCCTATGCCATGTTAACTACCCTTCCCTTTAGAAGATTCACTAACAAGACATGATACGCACTAGAGCCGCTTAAACGTTAAAACGAGTAACCTCACTTTGGGACCGGGCTTAACAACTAAGCCGGGTCTACTCCGCGATCCTAGAACCTCTTATCCCACATCTTCCCGCAGAACAACTCATATAAGGTTGTTGTGTGTGATATTTGACCTAGGTATCTAATCTAGTCCAAATCCGTTATGACAAGTTCTAAGGCATGAAATATGCAAGATAAAACATTAAAAATCACCACCCACTCCCAATTTCATCACCCAAAGGGTGATTTCACCAAATTTCACATGATTCGACTATGTTAAGGAATTAGCTACTAATTATACTAATTAAAACATACATATAATAGTAAATAAAATCCATATGAGGTAAGGGAGAGAAGAAATATACCATAAATTCGAGAAATCCAAGTTTGAGATCCAAAAGTACAAAATAGAGAAGTAATTAAAAGGTGGAGTCTTTGAGTTTGGAATTGAGATTTGAGCTTGGAAAGAGTAGAATCTAGCTATGTTTAAGCTAATATAAGCTAAGAGAAAGTGTTTTAAACTACTACAAATTTCGTGCAAAAGAGTGGGTAGAGAAGGGGGAAAAAATAATATCCTCTAGTTTTTTTAGGGTAGAAGGTATTTATAGGGGCAAAAATCTGCAGAAAAATGACTCCAAATGCCAGTTTGGAGGTCCCCAAACGTGTGTTTCGCTTCATGTACTCTCTGTCCAAAATTAGCAGTTTGAAACGCCGGTTTGAGAGTTGAAACGCGCGTTTGAGATGATGCAGTTTTCTGGCTGCAGTAAAACCATGATATCTTCGCGTGTAGAACTCCGATTTGAGTGATTCAAAATGCGTTGGAAAGATATATCAATTATATACAACTTTAATGAAGAATCAATGACCAGAAAATGCCTCCATCATAGGTCAAATTGCTGCTGAACAGAACATATGGGTTGAGATACTAACACTTCTCCCCCCTTTTCTTCATTTTTCTTCTTCCTAGGTTCATTTTTGCACCTTGATCATACTTCTCATCATAAATCTTCGCCTTCCCGGTTCTTGTGACACCTAGACCCTACAATCTCATGAACGAACAAGACACACAAACGATTCCGGAGGGTAAAAGTGCTCGGAATGGGGTTAATATCACTGAAAAGAGGTAGTAAACCATCAAAGCGACGGATTTACTCCCCGTGCTATATACTCATGATATTACCCCAAAAAAGGTCTAGAAACACCAAGAAACATGCTAAAAGTGTGGTAAACGGGGGTAGAAAATGCACCGGAATCACGTAAAGTTGACTCCCATCAACCACGCCACACTTAGCATTTGCTCGCCCTCGAGTAAATTAGGCATTTTAAAACCAACCAAGGGATTCAACTTTGTGATGTAGGTGATACTACTCACACTCTCGAGGTAACCACAAAGTAAGAAACACGAACATATACACACTGGTATAACATTATCAAGAAAATGGAATGTGTGTGGTTCCAAGCTAAAGCCAAGTGCTCAAAATGGTTGTCAGGTCTTGAATCCCGACCAAAAGTCTACAAACTGTCTCATATCCACTAGTATCTCCACTAATCAAGGTCATTAAGTCTGGACACGATCGGGTAGGACTTTAAAGGTTATAACGTTAGGCTAGGGTAATTCCGGTTAATCGAAAAGGATATTTTGGGAATTGGAGAAAAAGAAATACGAGTGAACCTAATCAACAAGTGTATCACTTCTTCTCACTTCAAAACAACCACATCCAACATCCTTCGATTTATTACAAGATAGAACACTTATAGAACATCGACATATCCGAACTCATTGCCAAACTCGACTATGTTTCAAGCGTCGTGAGGCGAGAACGAATACACCCACGTCTATATAAGACTTCCCCCAACTCCAACATCATAAAGATCACTTTTAAGCTCATCACTTTGATTCCAACCTTTTATTCTATATACTTTGAGCTTTTATTGCAACTAAGATAGAAATTTTTTTTTCTCTTTTTTTTATTTAATTTTTATAAGAGAGAAGAGACCTCTTTTTGGGCTTTTGGGCCAACCCAATACAAAAATCACCAACATAACCTCCACTCCGCCTTATAGCTCCCCCAAAACAAGAAGAACACTAACCCAACATCGATATCACAAAACCTACCACCCCACACTTGCCTTAGCAAGTGTGTCTCATCAAAAGACTAGATCCACTCATAAGGTGATCAAAGGGAACGTGACCAAACATAAGGCTCAGGGTTAGGGTTTTCTGAGTGCGTAACAAAACGGCTATCAAAACGAATGGTGGTCAGACCATTTTATCAAGGCTGAGAGGGGCTAAGATGGTCTAATGTTCGGGATTAGGCTTATTTGGCTCTGGTCGGGTCAAAGAAGCGCCAGGACCGTCATCCCGGATCTTACTTAGGTGAACCTTTCTATTTCACCTCGAAAACTAGTGGTATGAGAGGTAGTAGAACCAAATTGTGCACAAAGTGTAGCTTTACATGAAAATAATAAACTTCATTCTCAAGATAATATTAAACCGCAATGTACACGTTCGGGGTCCCCACTAAGGTGGTCACCACTCGAATGTGAAAGTAACACACACAACACGGTGCTAAAAACCCTTGAAATTTTTTTAAAAAAATGCCCAAAGTCGACTCGAGCCCGGTCATAGGCTAAGCATACCACAAAAATAGCACATTTAACAATCAAAACAAGAAAAATGGCTAAGTCTACCACCCCACACTTTAAAATCAACATTGTCCTCAGTGTGTGAGAGAGAAAAAGAGCAAAAGACTTAGCTGGTTTACCAAAACCCGGCAGAAAGGCGCACTAGTAGCCCACGTCACATCTTCTAGTAAGCTCCATCTCGAGTATCTAAAACCATAGAAACAAAAACCAAGGCAAGCACATGCACAGGCTAAGTCCACGTGCCAAAAGATGGTGATAGATACGAGATATATAAAAAAAGAAGCCATGCCACAAACAAAGTATCAAAGCATATCAACCATACTAGACGGGAATCGCACTGGATGTAAAGATAATCAAAAGAAACACAGAGCATCCACGCATAAAATAAGGCCATAGAGGCTCACATAAAAAAACATCCCCGCCTATGTACAAAAGACGGAACAAAAGGAAATTAGCACCCCAACCTCTCTTTTAAGCCAAACTCTCCCCTCTTGCACCCAAAGACCACTCCAAACACATTGTTACTATCAAAAACTACCAAAAAGGTGGGTTGCCTCCCCCAAGCGCCTTTGTTTTGTGTCGTTGGCTCGGCGGGATGACTTATACAGTGCCAATTTTTTCAAAGTTATACTATTGGCACAGGCGAGAAAAGGTAGAAGTGCTTTGTTTAACGTCGTTAGCATCGATGTAGTGGCACTAAATGGAATCATACCTCAAAAGACTCAAAACAACAATTCAAATATTTTATTTCAAACAAGTATCACCAAAACCATCAACCAAAATCCGAGCTCAAAAAGATCAACAACTCAAGAAGACTAAAAATAGCAAGCATCACGGAAACCGAGTTCACTAGAAACTTACCTCTCACGGCCCTCGATGTTACCTGTTCCCAACTCGGGAATCCTCTTTTGTCGAAATCTCTCATCACCTTCTTCTTGTAATTGCCATTCCATGGTAGTTGTCCCCTTTTACAAATTCTATGAGCTCCATCTACTGGTGTGTACACAAAATCGATCGCATAATACTCATCAACACAAGGTGGAAGAGTGTAATAATCCGGGACCGGTATGCTAATAATCTCCACTTCTCCCGGTAGCTCTACCATAGATGGCTCTTCAGTCTCATACGATTTCACCACACTCTTCATAATGACATCTTCATTTACTTCAATTGGGAGTGAGGGTGAAATGGACGATCCCAGTTTCTCTTCTGACTCTAATTCCATCTCATCAAACAGTGTGCTCAAATCTATCATACACCCTTTGAGGTCATCATTTTGCATTTCTTCGGGAGGCGGTGTAATAGATAAAATTTGCACCTCTTCCATCTCCGATTCTTGCACTTCCTCTTCATCCTAAAACAAGCTATTCTCATCACCAAAGAATTCTTGCTCAGTCATAACAATGGTCGGTTCCACCACACACTCCACCAAGGTTTCATCAATTTTCATCTCAAGGGGTGAAGGTGCAGTAGGTAGAACGTGAAACCTGCCATAATCAAATATCGCAATTGGAGGTGGCACTATGAGCAATCCCAACTCACTATCTGGCTCAGAAATCTCATCATAGCAAATTGAATCGTCAACCTCACTCTCAACCTGAACTTCTTCAGTGATAACATCATCATCCCAGACCACCTCTATTGCACATGTCTCTTCCTCTTTCTCATGCCTCCTCTTTTCAATCAATTGCCCCATCCCGTCTTCAAGATTTTATGTCGGAGTCAAAGCTTCTATTGACTCTTGCATATCCTTGTTCATTTGAATCAAACTCTCGTTCAATTGAATCAACTGCTCCATTTGAATGTCGGTGAAGCCTTCTTGTGGCATGAGGGGAAACTGATCATACTGACTTTGATTCATTGGAGGTGAGTAGTAGGCTTCTTGCCATGCCAGACTCTGATCAAGTGGCTGAATTTGGGTGAAGCTATCAATGCGTTGAGTATGAACACCGTAATCCTGATAAGCACTAGGGTTCGGACAACTCTCATAATGTTGTGGCTCATAACTTGAATAACCATAATTTTGACTTTGGCATTCACTAGGGCACTGATAAGCCCATGAACCTTGGTTACTCTGCTGTTGATACTGAGGCTGAGGCACGAACTGTTGTTGATAACATTGTTCAGGTGCCTGAGGTTGGTAGGGGTATTGTTGTCCAGGTGAGTAGTATTGATTGAAAAATCCATCCATTTAAGCTCAAGCTGCAAGATCTCAGAAAACAACAAGAACACAATCACGGTATCTAGTCACCACCACCACCGCAATAGGTGGTGTGACTTTTCAACAAAAAGCCATCATCAAGAAAAAAAATAAAAAGAAAACAACCAAGGCCTAAGCTTTCGGTTCACTTACAAGATATCACAAAAGCATATTCCCTGGCAACGGTGCCATTTTGATTGAACTAAAATTCACCCTCCAAAAACAATTTATAAAGGCTCGAAACAGTGGGCAAACTAACTCTCTAACCGGCAATGTACCGGGTCGATTGCCAGTATAGCTACAGGAGTACGAGGTCGAATCCAAAGGAATATGGTTGTGAATACCAAAGCAAACTTCAATCTTAGTCTAGGAAAATCGATGGTTGAAAAGGTTTATACAACTACAACGACATTAAAGCGATTAGTAACGAAGTTTAACTAATGGAGAGGAACATAGCCGAACCATGATCCATCTAGCTAGTTTCAACCCTAAGGATAGACAAAACCGGGAGTGTGCATTAAAACAAACGAACTCTTGCAAACGATCTCACGGGTGCGTGCTCCTAATTCTGGTGCTAAGATCTGAACAACTCTCCTTTAACACCCTATGCCATGTTACCTACCCTTCCCTTTAGAAGATTCACTAACAAGACATGATACGCACTAGAGCCGCTTAAACGTTAAAACGAGTAACCTCACTTTGGGCCCGGGCTTAACAACTAAGCCGGGTCTACTCCACAATCCTAGAACCCCTTATCCCACATCTTCCCGCATAAAAACTCATATAAGGTTGTTGTGTGTGATATTTGACCTAGGTACCTAATCTAGTCCAAATGCGTTATAACAAGTTCTAAGACGTGAAATATGCAAGATAAAACATTAAAAAGCACCACCCACTCCCAATTTCATCACCCAAAGGGTGATTTCACCAAATTCCACATGATTCGACTATGTTAAGGAATTAGCTACTCATTATACTAATTAAAACATACATACAACAGTAAATAAAATCCATAGGAGGTAAGGGAGAGAAGAAATATACCATAAAATCGAGAAATCCAAGTTTGAGATCCAAAAGTACAAAATAGAGAAGTAATTAAAAGGTGGAGTCTTTGAGTTTGGAATTGAGATTTGAGATTGGAAAGAGTAGAATCTAACTATGTTTAAGCTAATCTAAGCTAAGAGAAAGTGTTTTAAACTACTACAAATTTCGTGCAAAAGAGTGGGTAGAGAAAGGGGAAAAAAATAATATCCTCTAGTTTTTTTAGGGTTGAAGGTATTTATAGGGACAAAAATCTACAGAAAAATGACTCCAAACGCCAGCTTAGAGGTCCCCAAACGAACGTTTCACTTCATGTACTCTCTGTCTAAAATTAGCAGTTTGAAACGCCGGTTTGAGAGTTGAAACGCGCGTTTGAGATGATGCAGTTTTCTAGCTGTAGTAAAACCATGATATCTTCGCATGTAGAACTCCGATTTGAGTGATTCAAAATGAGTTAGAAAGCTCTTTCAATTATGTAAAACTTTCATGAAGAATTCATGACCAGAAAATGCCTCCATCATAGGTAACATTTCTGCTGAACAGAACATATGGGTTGAGATACCAACACTTCTCCCCCCATTTTCTTCATTTTTCTTCTTCCTAGGTTCATTTTTGCACCTTGATCATACTTCTCATCATAAATCTTCGCCTTCCGGGTTCTCGTGACACCTAGACCCTACAATCTCATGAACGAACAAGACACACAAACGATTCCGGAGGGTAAAAGTGCTCGGAATGGGGTTAATATCACTGAAAAGAGGTAGTAAACCATCAACACGATGGATTTACTCCCCGTGCTATAAACTCATGATATTACCCCAAAAACGGTCTAGAAACACCAAGAAACGTGCTAAAAGTATGGTAAACGGGGGTAGAAAATGCACCGGAATCACGTAAAGTTGACTACCATCACATAACCGACTCACCATATGTTAATAATCATAGCAGTAGATATGAAAGGAATGGTGAGTGAGTTTAAGTGTCCTAACTTGCCATGGATCATGCAAGGGCTTAAGTTCCAATAATATGTGAGATTGATCAAGTTGAGAGGATGTGACATGGTATTAAGGGTGGATTGGATGAAATGGTACAATCCAATGATCTTGACTTCAACAATACATAGATGGTTTTCACTAACAAGAAAGAAAATATGAGAAGCTACACATAAGAAGCTTAACTTAAGATTATCAGTTGTAAAATTATTACTAAGGAATTAAGAAAAGGGAACTCTGGACTCCTCGGGTGCTTCGATTTGATATAAAAACATGCCATGAATTTTGTGCCAATTGAACTTACTCATGTTCTAGAAGAGTATCATGACGTGTTTGCGAATTCCTAAGGATTTCCATCGAAGAAGGGCTATGAGCATCCCATAAATAAAACCTTATAGGTATGCTCACTGTCAAAAGGCTAAAATAGAGTAGTTGGTGGATCAAATACTACAACGGGGGATAATACAACACAATAGTAGTCATTTTACATCACTCTTGCTCCTTGTGAAAAAGAAAAATTGAACCTGGAGATGTTGTGTGGATTACATAAGGTTGAATGACTTGTTTGTCAAAGATAGTTGGCATATTCCTCTAATTGCTGAATTGTAGGATGAGTTAGGGAGTGCTGGGGCATTTTCATGAATAGACTTGAAGTCTGGATTCCATCAGATTCAATGACGGAAGATTATGTCCAGAAGACTACCTTTGTAGCTCATCATGGCCGATTAGAATTCAAAGTGATGTCATTTGGGCTCACAAATGCCCCACCCACATTCCAAAGAAGTGTGATTAAGATGTTGAGACTTTGACTGAGGAAGTTTGTGATGGTATTTTTTTTATGACACATTTATCTTCAGCCCTGGCATGGCTTCCAACATACATTATAAAGTGGTTCTACATGTTTTAAAGAAGAACCAATACTATGCTAATTTGTCCACATGCTATTTTGGACAAACCATATTGGAATACTTAGACCATATCATACATGAGGGTGAAGTGCATGCTGACCCAAGAAAGATTTAAGCCATGTTGGATTGGACCCAGCCCTATAATGTGACTGAACCGAGAGGGTTTTTGGGCCTAACAGGTTTCCATAGGAAATTTGTGCCCTATTATGGGATTATTTCTAAGCCTTTGAATGACCTAGTCAAGAAAGACGGGTTTTGTTGGTCACAGAGTGCCTCAGAAGCATTCTGAAAACTCAAGGAGACCATGTGCAAATCACAAGTACTTTTCTTGCTTTTGAAATTTAGTTTTGCTTTTTTGCATTGAAACAGATGCATGTGGAAAAGGCTTATGAGCTGTTTTACTACAAAACAATAAACTTGTGACTTATCTAAGCAAGGCCTTCAACTATAAGAAGAAGATTGTTCATCTACGAGAAGGAACTCCTGCCACTCTCCATTGCAATAACTAAATGAAAGCGATTTATTCAATGCATGCCTTTTGTCATCAAAACTGGTCAATAGAGTATGAAGTTCATTCTAGATTAGAGGACCACTACGCACTACAACAAAAAAAGGGTGACCAAGTTACTAAGGTTGGATTTCCCTATTGTGTACAAAAACAAAAGTGAAAATGTAGTGGTTGATTTCTTGTACCTACAAAGACATCTTTAGGGACAACCGTGTGTTGTGAGCACAATATCATC
Organism: Gentiana straminea; assembly: GCA_036785695.1. Lineage (NCBI taxonomy): Eukaryota > Viridiplantae > Streptophyta > Magnoliopsida > Gentianales > Gentianaceae > Gentiana > Gentiana straminea. The sequence continues at coordinate 673,548 of JAVUPR010000226.1, forward strand.
TTCTTGGATGCAAGAAGTAACAACAACTACAAAGGTTGACCTAGACGTGGAGGAAGATTTTCGGGCACTGATGATTAGTACAACCTTAAATCCCCTCAATACTATGCACCATGAGATTCCTTAAGTACAAAATGAGGATATACATAGGAACCCTATGAAGGTTTGAGATCCATTTTTTTTTAGAAGTTTGAAATCCAAATTGACAGGAAAGTTGCACTCAAGTCCAATAGGGGTCATTCAAGGGTCATGGCATGTTATAGTAGGATTAAGAGACTTTTTATTGGCCCCAGCTTAAGAAGGATGTTCAAGAAACGATTCAAAGGTGTGTTACTTGTCAGCAGTGCAAAAGTCTACATGATAAACCTCAAGAATTGCTCCACCCATTACCAGTCCCTCACATTCATGGTCCAACTCAGCATGGATTTTATAGATGGATTTCCTAAGTCTAAAGGAAAGGAAGTCATCATAATAGTAGTGGACAGACTGCCCAAGTTCAACTACTTTATAACACTTGAGAGGACGAGGCAAATTATAGCATCACAAAAGTGTGGAATAAAGCATTAATAATACTTAAAGGAACAATAGAAATATCCTTCAAATAAATTCGTACGATTTTTGCTTGTACAATTAGTTTATCTTAGAATAAATATAATTCATTAATACTCATGTGACACGATTAATGATCCTTTGCCTTTAAGATTATTAAATTTGACCGACCATAAATTATTTAACAAAGAGTATTTGCAGTTGCAATCGAATGTAAGTATACCGTATGCGTAATTAAAACATTACACAATTTTTGGACACATTATATTTTGATTATGCTTTTTAGGTTAGAAGGAACTTAGAAACAGATACATGAGACAAATCTTCATTCGATACCAATAAAATACATGATTTTATAACTAAAAAAGTTTACCGTATTTAAAAGAATGAAAATGTAACATGACAAGTTTGATTCAATGGCTATGAGTAAGAGAAATTAATTAATTCTACCAAACATAAAGTTACTGTATAACAATTGTCGTTAGTTAACATATAATTATTTTATAAATTAAGTGCATGGTCAACAATATTGGTATGATATTAAAAAAAAAGCCTAACACGTGCAAAGCACGTGCTTTTGGCTAGCACAGTTAAACCTCCTAAAGGCGATGCATATAAGAGGGCCAATTAAACCTCTTGAAGGTTTTATGACCGTTTACAAAGAACAATTTGTGGGAGATTTCCGATTGCCTTTGAATCCAGCATTCATATATACCTAGAGATTTGTCCAGAGATTTTCAAGTATCCATTCTTATATGCTTCATTATGTTTTAACAATAGACGTGTTTATAATGTTATGTTGTTTAGATTTTGTTTGTATTGATATTTATTCCAAAATTGAATTTACAATTGAAACAATCAACTTATACAAGGTTATCATTATCCATTATACTATTATTTTTATAAAGTTAAATACGTACTTAACAATGTATAATGTTAAATTACATTGTTAAATTTCATTTCAATAAATCAATTTAACCAACACGTGCAACGCACGTGCATTTTTATATATATATATATATATATATATATATATATATATATATATATATATATATATATATATATATATATATATGTGTGTGTGTGTGTGTGTGTGTGTGTGTGTGTGTGTCAAATTGTCAATTAGCCCTTCTAATTTTTATGTATTGACCCTTTATTTTTACGTTTTGACTCAAAATTAGATGTCAAAAAATTGAATATATACACATCCTGGAGCCGCCCCTTGGTGCACCCATAGATCCACCCTGATGCCAAGAAGAGTGTTCTTATAATAGACACCGAAATCTATATGTGGCGAATCGTATAAAAAAAGAAAGTGTTATATTATATCATAGTGATTGCAGCAGTAGCATTACTATTTTAATAATACAAAGTTACGTTTCTTTTCCAATACCTTACCCTTTATCGATAGGGCTTTATTATCGTCACAACAATTAAGAGTAACATGTTTTTTTTTCCTCTGTTGATCAAGATTTATGCGTTATTAATTGATATCTATATCATTATGATTAAATGTGTAAAAGAGCACAATTGTTGTGACAAATTATAATAACAATTAGATGGAAAATTTAAAAGATAAAGATGAATGTAAAAAAATAGACAAAGTTGTAATATTTCAAATCTAGAAATGAGATAAGTTCGGAATTGAAATTTATGTCTGACTTCATATTTATCTTAAAATAGGATAAAATTTGATCAAAACACACTTTAAACAACGATAATCCGCAAGGCTAAAGCTAAAAGCCTAGATCCAAAAGAGCCATGAGCCCCAAAGTCAAATAGTCATGTCATCATGATCCTATTCATTGGCCCGACTGTTAGACAAATGTTGCATTCAACCCCGACAACGTTTGTGTGATGGTATTAGAGCAAACAACTCAATTGATAATGGTGATATTGAAGAAGATACAAAGTTCTTATATTCCAAGTTTAGCTAGGAGTTGATCGTCAGTGGCGGACCTACATACAACCAACTACTCCATTTAATCCGAAAAAAATACATTAATATCTATACTATGCATAGAGTTTGTCTCCCTTAAATTTTTTATTTGCCCTTTAAAAAGTTTATCCCCCCATCGTGCGTCCGCTCCTGTTGATTGTTTAGAATAAGAGATAAATATGTTTGATTTTAAATTCATGTTAGGATAAAATATGTATTTTATCTTCTTATTAATAGGATTGCTCTGAATTTTCTTTTATACAATGAGATGAGGTGCAATAATTTTACTCAATCAATTCAATAGTCTTCGGTTTTACGTATTCTGATTTTCTTTATTACAGGAAGTGGATGACCTTGTGATACGCCGGTTCCTTAGAACCCGTGATCTTGATATCGAAAAGGCCTATTCTATGCTCATTAAGTACATATGCTGGAGGAAAGAATTTGTTCCCAATGGCTCCATTTCTCCATCACAAATTCCAAATGATCTTGCCCAAAACAAGTCTTTTATGCAAGGACATGATAAGTTAGGTCGCCCTATTGTGGTGTTCTTAGGAGGACGTCATAAACAAACCTCCCTAGAAGAGTTCAAGCGTATGTCTTTTTACTTTCTTTCTTTCTTAATTTTTATAGCCTTTAACGGCGCCACACTAAATCTTTCTTGAGTATGTTCAAAAGTAGACATGTATTAGATGCTTTTAAGGAAAATGGATAAATTTAACGTAGTGCCCTTAAAGGTCTTTTTTTTTTCATACCAATAGTGATAAAACCACAATAATCGAGTCATAATGAGTACTACCACATAATGTTTTACATTATTATGCACCCAAAATTAAAAAATTTATCATGTAACTTTGGCTAAATAGCTTTTTAATAATGTTTTTTTTTTATCTGGTTCCTAAGTCCAATAACTTGATTTTCTTTTTCAGTTTCAGTCCTCTAATATTAGATGCCGCTGATGTGGCGAAATTCTGGGTAGATTTTAGGTGAATTTTTAAAATACAACCGTTGAAGGAAGTTTTTATCAAGTAGCATTCATTACAACCACTCATTTTTAATCTCTCACACACGATAAAAGTGTAATATGTGAAAAAGAGTATAAATGAGAGGCTCTAATGTATGTCATTTGGTATAATCTTCCTACAACCGTTGCACCTTAAAATCTCCACTTGGTATAAACTTCCTACAACCGTTGCACCATAAAATCTCTCAGATTTTAGCGGTATATCTTTGAAATTGGGGAAAATTTAGACTGTCTAAAAAATTATGAAATTCCTCCTTTAACTTGGACAAAAAGACATAATCTCCAAATTATGCAAGTTATAAGACGAATTTTGTCATGTTGATGCATTTTCAAACCAAATTTGATTTTTTTTCCCAGTACTGGAAAATTGAAACTGAAAAAAACAAATCCAAGTTACTGGACTAAAAAAGAAACCATAGCAAAATCATTACTAAAAACACAAACCATGCCAAAATTACTGGATAAATTTTTTATTTTTATCTCATTAATCATGATAGGTTTTACGTTATGATCAATAATGCAACATAATGTTATATATTGCTTGTTATGCTTCAACTATTGAACCAAATGTGTTCTATATATTTTCCTATCAAACTACTTGTCATTCTTAATATGGCAAGGCATTCTGTGCTGAAAGTCCCTAAATTTGTTCTTGTAGGTTATTATACTTTTACCTTGGACAAATTATGCTCTAGGTATGTGTTGATCCATTTGGTATGCTTTTCTTTAAACTTGATCGGTGATGTCATTGTCATAATTATTTTAACGCAACAAATGTTATAACCGGATGTCTTAATGAAAATAGTAGCAGAGAGATCCCTCTTCATATAGATGTTACATGAAAAATACCATTGTCAAATTATGTTGAGATATTTGTTGCACTGATAAAGCTTCTAGTGAAAGCCCAAGTCTCGAGCAAATCAAAGAGTAGCAGCAAACGGAATATTCCAAGAATATTCTCAGTATATTCCCAAAAAATATTCCGTCCTTGATAGCATATTCTTAGAATATTCCATCATTGACCAGAATATTCTGAGAATATTCCTCAGTTGACCAACCAGGGGAAATTTATATAAACTAGCTACAATGTACATATCAAATAAGAAGAAAAATCAGAAAATGAAATGAAGAAAACTCTGTTCTTCTTTCTCATTCTTTAGTTCATCTTTTCCACATGGTATCAGAGCAAACGGTTGCTCATTGATCTGTTTCATTTTGTTTGTTTTCTACAATGGCACAACAAAATCAGCATCAGATAGTTCCCCTCAGTCCATACTATCTTCACCCCAATGAAAATCCCTCTCTCGTCCTTGTACAACCACCTCTCACTGGTAGTAATACCATGGTTGGTCTAGGTCAATGCGGATGGCATTGATGTCAAAGAACAAATTGAGTTTCATCGATGGAGATCTAGAAGTACCTGCAGCCACAGAGCCAGATTATCATGCTTATCAACAATGCAACAATGCAACAGTACGGTGCTATCTTGGATTCTCAATTCTGTGTCTTTATCAATTCCGCAAATTAAAGTGTCATGTGGTTCAATTTTGCCAAGGATGTCTAGACAGATTTACAGGAGCGTTTTTCGCATGGTGATCACTTTAGGCTCTCATATTTGCTGGAGGAAGTCAACTCTGTGAAACAAAATGATTTATCAATAACTGATTATTACACCAAGCTCAAAATTCTTTGGGAAGAGCTACTCATGCTAAGGCCTTATCCTACTTGTGCATGTGATCCTGTGTGTAGTTGTGGTGCTGAGAGAGTATACAGAGAATACTTTGAATCTGAGTGTGTTATCAGATTTTTGAAAGGTCTTGCCGAAAGCTTTGCTCCAGTCATGATGATGAATCATTTGCCTCTAGTAAATCAAGCCTTTGGCATGGCTATCAAACATGAAAGGCAAATCAACTACTGCATAGGTCATCCAGATAGAGTTGAAAATCCTATTCTTTCTGCACAAAGGTCTAATGTATATGGACAATTTGGATTTCAAGTCAAGCTGGTCAGACTGTTGTGCCTGGTGGAAATGTTCAATTCCCAAAGAGACCTCTGTATGGAAACAAGAATTTTCAGTGCATATTTTGTGGCATACAAGGTCACACAAAGGATAGATGCTACAGAAAGCACGGTTTTCCCCCAGGTAAGGACAGGCAGAAATGGACCAGGCAGAGGTGGTGGCAGGGCAACTGCAAATAATGTTGACACTGGAGAAGGACAAGCACCAGACACTACAAATCAGCACCCTCAATTTCACCCAGGAGCAGATAGAAGAACTGAGAAGCTTGTTGAACACTCCACCTACTCAAGGCACCAAAGATGAAGCAGAACACATTGTTAATCAAGTTGCTCTTTTGAGTGCTAATTTTGGACCTCATAATGGTAAGTTTGTTGTTAAGTTTGCACAGTGTCATTCAAAACAGTGGATTATAGACTCTGGTGCCTCTGATCATATCACACACACACTCTTAACACTTTCTTATCTTACAATTCCATTCCTCACATTCATGTGACCTTACCAGATGGAAGTAAAACCATAGCCACACAAAATGGTATTGTACAACTCACACATGTGCTCACTTTCTCTGATGTGCTGTTCATACCATCCTTCAAGCACAACCTGTTATCTCTTAGCAAACTGTTACAAAATAAAAACTTATCTGTGATATTTACCTCTGACCTATGTGTTCTTCAGGATCTTATGACCAAGCAGATGATTGGCTTAGTTAAGCAAGTCCATGGCCTCTACTACCTAAGCTCAAGTGATCATCAATCTCCATCCAGATTACCTCCTCAAAATTCCACTAGTTCTGCAAATAAAACCAAAGCTGCTAATTTCTCCAGTAGACATGATGCTTACATATGGCACCTTAGATTAGGACACATCTCTAAAAAGGTTATTAGTGATGTAAGGCTCATAGAGATCTATTGGATCTTTTGAAATAAATGAATGTACTATTTGTCATCTTTCAAAACAAATAAAATTATCATTTCCTTTGAGTAATTCCATGGCTGTGGCACCTTTTGATCTTATACATATAGACATACGGGGTGCCTACAAAAAAGCTACTATATGCAATGAACATTACTTTTTAACTGTGCTAGATTACCACACTAGGTACACCTGGCCTTTCTTCTTAAGACTAAGTCTCAGGTCAGTACCTTAGTCAAGCAATTTTGTGCCTTTGCCCAAACTCAATTTGACAAAAAAGTTAAGACCCTAAGATCTGATAACGGTCCAGAGTTCAACTTATAAGAATTCTATGCCACCCATGGAATTACACACCAAACCTCACGCACCAACACCCCTGAAGAAAATGGCATAGTGGAACACAAACATCAACACATACTAAACGTTGTTAGGGCCCTAAAAATTCAGTCCAACATACCATTATCCTATTGAGGATTTTGTATCCAACACGCCATAACCCTCATAAATCTCACCCCATATCCCAAAATACACCACCAAACACCATATCAAAGGTTGTTTCAGCACCCACCAACATACTCAAACCTTAAGGTGTTCGGCTGTTTATGCTTTGCTAGCACACCTACACTACATAGGAATAAATTTGACAGCCGAAGCATGCCATGTGTCTTCCTAGGATATCCCTCCACTGTTAAAGGTTATTCTCCTAAATTTACAAAACAAGACCATTTTCATCTCCAGGAATGTCTTATTTCTTGAAAACATTTTCCCATTCACTCTCAAATTAGAACACACACCAACTGCTTTATCACATTCCTTTCCCATCCCTGCTTGTGATGCCCATCTCCCCTTCAATCTTACATCTTCCCCACCCCAACACTCCCCAGATCACCCTAGCTCATCCTCACATGTACCTGACCCCATGACAGTGTTAGGAAATCTACGCAGGAACGCAGCGGAATTCAAAAATATATTTCCTTTTACTCAATATCGACTTCGTTTAAGCAATAAACAAATAAGCTAGTAGACGGTGGTTATCTTGGATGATCTAAAAGATCGACGCTTTGACCGTCTAAGGATAGTAGTGGTGAATGGAGCCGCCCAAGCGTTCGGCCTCTACCGGTGATCCACACGAACAGCCCACCGGAATCCCATCATGGATTGATACTAGAAAAATCCGGTTGCTAGACCGGCCTTTTTTCTCTCTCTCAAAATCTCCCTCTAAGAGGCTCTCTATTTTTCACAAGAACTATTAGCTCTTGGAATTGTGATGTACAAAAGAGCTAGCCAACCCTTCTCTTATATAGAGGGAGGGGCGCCCCATGTGTTTTCCAAACTGATTGAGATTAGCTTCCTAGTAGATTGAGGAGAAATAAAACATGTTCCCAATAAAATAAGGAAAATAGATATTCTAGATTTATCTCATTTAATTTAATATCTCATATTAAATATTTCCAAGATATTGTCAATATCTAATATTGACTATCTTTATTTTATTACCATAAATCAGTTTACACATGTGGAAGGGAGATGGAGTCCTTACACCATTTTTTTTTATTGCGATTATGCTATGGAGATCTGGGTAGCCTCACCTTTTGGTAGTCAGCGAATGCAGCATGGATCGAATTTTAGGGAGTTTTTTGGTGCGCTGGTAGAACGCTACAACCCAGATGAGGTTTCCACCTTCTGTCTGCTTCTCTGGAATCGATGGAAATCCCGATGCAGTGCGGTTTTTGATAATGTGCCTATTTATGTATCCCGCATGGTTTCTGCAACCTTAGCAGGGGCGATGGAGTATCGTATGGCCATCTGAACTTCTCGTACCGAATCCGAAGAGTCTGGTCACCCGGTCATATGGAGCGCTCCTACTGGGGGCAATTGGAAATGCAATTATGATGATTCTGTCACAGACTCGGGTTCTGGTGTAGGTCTTATATTCAAAGATGCACTCGGTTGGATTATTGCTGCCTTTTCATTCCATCTCGACCCTGGTATAAGTTCTGAGACTCTGGAGATGCAGGTGATCCTGATGGCAATGGAAGAGGCAATTCGCTTGGGATTTTCTGCAGTTATCTTCGAGACTAACTGTCTACCATGTATTCAAGCCTTACTACGACCGTCGGATGATCTGTCTGTCTTCAGCTGTTTAGCGCGAGACTGTCTTGCGCTCTTATCGTCCTTTATTTCATCATCTCTTACAGTTGTCAAGCGCATTGGTAATTTTCCGGCACATTTGTTGGCTAGACATGGACTAGGTCTTACTGGTCATACTGTTTGGGGTGATTTCCCTCCTCAAAATGTAATCTCCGCCGCTATTGCGGATTTGGCTTAATAAAAATCCATTTTCCTTCAAAAAATATATATATAACTATTGCAAATGTGCACATGTATATCTTATATACATGTTCAAACACACAACCATCATATAAATATATATTTATTAATATCTAATATTAATATAAGGTAAGCTTATTAATTAAATTGCACAATCCAAGTGTATCTTATACACTAGCCATATGCGCCCCATATGCCAATTACTTGGCTTCCGGAATATTATTTAATTAATATAATTAATATCTTGTATTATATTTATTCATAACAAATAAATACCAGCATATTAATTTATCACTATAACACTTTATAGTCGAGATAAAACTTTCCATATTTGGTTGTCAACTATAACCGCATTTTAATTCAGATAGATGTTCTTATGTGTGTGACCCGATAGGCTTCCGAATATGTTGGTCGTAGACACAAAGTGCAAATTACGAAAATGCCCTTTATGTCTAACGATCAAGGGATAGCGTCTAGCGACACACCGTGCCCCCAATCATCAGAAGAGTCAAATGCAATGATTACTACCTTTCATGTGAAACAGTTACCATGTAAGTAGAATCTTGGGGGAATGAGGGAGAAGGACAAAAATATTTCATCAATTGAGTAGAAAGACAGTCTTTTGAAACTTTTGCATAAAGGACAAAACTATTTATTCGCAGTCGAAATTCACTTGTGTTCGAAATTCACTGTTTAAATTCACTGCCGAAATTCACTGTCGAAATTCACTAATTTTCAAAATTCACTGATTTTCGGGATTCACTGTCAAAATTCACTGATTTCGGGATTCACTGGGGAGATTCACTTATTTTCGGGATTCAATGTTTGTCCTTCTTGCTATAAAAATTATGCAGTTGTCCATCTCCCTATAAAAAATATGTAGTTGTCATGTTACTTAAAAATATTCCAGATTGTATCATTATCCCTAATTTCCCATAGAATCTTATCGCTCTAATAATATTCATATGGTCGTACGCCGAGTGTCAAGCATCAACGACCATATCTTATAACCTGGATATCAAGCTCTCTCGAAGTAACTCATTTACTTCCACTTTGCAAAGATTCACGAGGGTAAGACATCCCTTTTAAGAAGGCCCTTTCGGATATTCACCCCTACTGACAGGGTACGCGATTTCCGGACGACCAAACATGTATACTCCACATGTTTTAGTATCACACCCAATCACTACCGCATGATTGCCCCGTGGTTAGGGGAAACCTCAATAGTGTCAAAGCATGACAATCCACACCATGATGCCATGTAGACTCCGGTCCTAAAGATAATTACACAAGCGTCACATAGTGTGACACTTAACAGTGTAAGTGGGTCAGTCTAACGTACACATTCTCTAATACACGTCCACATACAGTCCAAGTGTCTCCACGCTTCGATAGACGAGATCTATCCATGCCCTTAAAGACAGAAGACATCTAATACGTGCTAGTCTGTTTGTACTATCAATGCCCTGTTTAATAGTACATCAGCCTAGAGACATTTAAGTATCAAACTTATTAAAGTGATTATAGATCTCATCAATCATAATTGTCTATCATGGTTTCTCTATCAAAGTTTAATACTAAGGACGTCATCACATAACAATTCATAATTGGATCTTTAAAAGAACAAACATATGACAACAGAAAAGCCATTTATATATATGTATAATCATCAAGAATTAGTAGAAATGATCCGACCCAGTCGGATCCGGTCCAACCCGATTGGGTTTAGGACACTATTTCAACAGACAGAACAATCATCTTCCCCACACCTACTCCATCCCCTCAACCTGCACCATCATCTTCCATGTCCCCAGGTTCTCATTCTACTCCCTCATCCACTCCTCCACCTCCCAGACACTCTACCCGCCCTAAAACACAGCCCCATTACCTCAAAGATTATGTGTGTGCTCATCTCTCCAGCAATACCACCAAATACCCCATTCAGCAGTATGTGTCCTATGATTCATTGGCACCTCACTATAACACATTTGCTTTGAATGTTATTGTCACAGATGAACCAGCTACTTATCAACAGGCTGTCCAAGATGACAACTGGAAGGATGCTATGGGCTGAGATCAATACACTCCAGAATAATAACACCTAGGATATAGTGTCCCTTCATACAGGCAAAAAGGCTATTGGATGTCGATGGGTATACAGAATCAAGTACTTACCAAATGGGACTGTGAAATGGTACAAGGCACGGTTGGTGGCCAAGGGATACACCCAACAACCGGGGATAGACTACACTGACACTTATGTACCAGTTGCTAAACTTACCACTGTTCGAGTGATTATAGCTGTTGCTGCCGCTTTCAACTGGAATCTCGAACAACTGGACATTAACAACGCCTATCTCCATGGAGTTTTATCCGTAGAAGTTTACATGCAAATGCCCTCTGGGTTCAATTCAGATATACCCAAAGCCGTTTGCAAGATCAAGAAATCACCTTTCGGCTTGAAACAAGCCTGACGCCAATGGAATGCTAAGCTCACTTCTTACCTGTTGTCTATTGGTTTTCAACAATCACGTAGTGGTTAGAGTCTCTTTACTAGAGGAACTAAAGGGACTTTCATCGCTTTATTAGTTTACGTCGACGACATCATCCTTACTGATCCAAATATGCGGATTATCCAGAAGATCAAAACCAACTTGGACACTACTTTCAAAATTAAGGATTTGGGTCGTCTACACTACTTTCTGGGGGTAGAAATTGCACGAGGATCTAAAGGGGTTACCTTGTCACGGCACAAATACACATTGGATCTCCTCTCTGAGTATGGATTATTAGCTTGTAAGCCCGCTACCACTCCGATGGTCACCAGTGTCAAGCTAGCCAAAGACGATTCCACTCATCTGCCGGATAACACCAAATACCGCAGTCTCGTGGGCAAGTTGATCATTTTAACCTTCACTAGGCCGGAAATCAGCTACGTTGTCCAACAATTGTCCCAATTTCTTGACTCACCAACTATTAACCATCAGCAAGCCGCTATTCGCATCCTCCGTTTTCTCAAAGACTCCCAGGCCAAGGGTTGTTGTATCTGGTCAATTCCGTAACCAATCTTCAGGCTTTCTCCGACGCCGGACCCTAGATCTCTATGCAAGCATACTCCGACTCCATTTGGGCCGGCTGCCCTGATACACGTCGTTCCGTCACCGGCTGGTGTATCTTCCTGGGATCGTCACTCATTTCATGGAAAGCGAAGAAACAGAGCACCGTTTCCCGCAGTTCGGTAGAGGCGGTGTACCGTGCCCTCGCTTCGACTTCTTGCGAGTTACAATGGGTGGTGTATCTTCTGCAAGACCTCGATATTCACACCACTTTGCCTATTCCACTTTATTGCGATAATAAAAGTGCATGTTACATTGTCGAGAACCCGGTATTTCATGAACGGACCAAGCACATCGAACTTGATTGCCACTTGGTTCGTGACTAGTTCCAAGCTGGACTTCTCACCCCAACGTCCATATCTACAGACCAGCAATTAGCCAACATATTCACCAAGCCTCTCGACGCACCACGTTTTCATCGGTTATGCACTCAGTTGGGACTCTACTCCATCTACTCAAAGTCCAGCTTGCGGGGGTGATAAAGCTTCTAGTGAAAGCCCAAGTCTCGAGCAAATCAAAGAGTTGTGACAATTAGTTGTCAATACTATCTATCGACCGCTGTGACAGTATTGATCGCATATTTACGAGGTTAGAAGTCGTGATCTCTGGTCATACAACGACAATTGTTCTTAACTTGTGTATTGAATTCTATGAGAATGTTTAAAAACACAATTTCATTCATTTGAATCCATTATATATTGTGTTTCCAACCTTTCTATATGAAGATCATCAAGTTGATTAATTATTTGTTAAATTACAGAATGCTCACCACCGGACAAGAAGAGTGTTTGGCCATTAATGACCTCAAAGGTTGGGGATATGCTAACAGTGATGTTCGTGGAAACATAGCAGCTCTATCTATTTTGCAGGTTCACTTCTGCTTTTATATCAAGAAACATATGTAAACATTTTAACACAATTATATCTAGAAATTAAAAATTGTTATTGTATGAATGATATAGGACTACTATCCAGAGACTATGGGCAAGTTATTGATAGTCAATGTGCCTTCTTTATACATGACTGTTTGGAAGATGATTTCTCCCTTTTTTGACAGCAAGACCAAGAAGAAGGTACTCCTTAAATTAATTCTTCCCTATTATTCATGTTTTTATTTTAATTTTATCCCATAACATGTTTTTTTTTTTATGAGCATAACATTTTATATTATACTCACCATAAAACTGAAGTAAGGAATTTTATACATTTATATCTAACAACATTTAAAATGACAATTCCTTTTTTCCATCCTTGAGGATTGGAATTGTACCCGGCCTGCTCGTAAATTACCTACCTTTCGCGAAATCTTAAGCTTTTGAAAAAGATGATAATTAACACGGCGCGCCCATGAAGTGATTTCATCATTAATTAATCTGCAGATTATATTCGTGGAGAACAAAAAGCTAAGAGAGACCTTGCTCAGTTACATAGATGAAAGCCAACTTCCAGAAACATATGGTGGCAAACTACCTTTAGTCCCAATCCAGGATTGCTAATCAGCACGCACGCACGCGCGCGTGCACACACACACACACACACACACACATATATATATATATATATATATATATATATATATATATATATATATATATATATGTTGGAGAAAATGTGGAATTGAATTAAAAATGAATTAAAAATGATTTTATAATCATTTTTATTCAAAGTGACTTTGTAAGCGTATTTCGGATATATTCTTGTATAGAATATATGTAATGTCTTGTTAATTCGATAACTACGTGAGTCGTAGATGAATTCGGGATTTGGAATCATTCAATTCGGATAACGAGTGAATGAGAAATTAACGCTTAAAGTCGGTTTGTTGGAAAATTGATGATATGTCATATTGGGCCTATTGGGCTTAAGTGTGTGTTATGAAAAAGGAAAAATGGGAAGAAACTTTTCTCCCACATTGGTTGGAAGAAGGAAAAAAAAGCAATATTTATATGATATTGTTTTAGTATAGTTGGAATAAGAAACCAACATTATACACCGTTCTCTACGCGGGCGCAGGGGGGGTGCAAATCCAATCCGGATTTACCCTTGGGCTTGTGCATGCCCGCGTGTCTTCTTCTATATAAACGAGCTACATGAATGGGAGGTAAAACACACAGACACAGAAATACAACACCAGAAATTGCATACGTATCATTCTTCTGCATTCTGTTCTTGCATCAAGTGAAGAGATCGAAGCACCTTGTTAGAGTTCGCCGGTGTTCGAGTTTGCGTACCGCTATTCTGAAGGTAATCTGAGAATTCCTGGGAGACAATTGCTGCAAAACGGGGTACATACCGGGGTAAATTTGTCTTAAGGACGAGTTCGTCTCGGCTCAGATCGTGCATATCCTTTCATTTCATTCTGTATCTTTGTAATTCTTTATTTGAATAATAAAATTGTTGATTTTATTCGAGCTGTTTATTTTAATTATACACGGGATATAACAGCTTAAGACAAATTTGTTTTAGAACAGTGGTTCTAAATCATACCTGTGTGTAATCAAAATATCCTGACGAATTTTTTCACCTTTTTTATTTGGCTTAAACGCCTGTTGCTTTCTGCTTTTAAACGAGTTCAGCTCGTTTATTTGAAGGGGGAAAAAAAAAATAATTAACTCGACCTTGTTTTGACGAGTCAAAACACTCTTCACTCTGTTTTACGGGTTTTCTTCACTCTGTTTTATGGGTTTTCAAAACCGAGTTGATGATCAGAGTTGTTCTTCTGATTAATGTTGATCTTCTGTTCTGGACAGAAATGACTACTGTTAATGATGCGTCATTGACACCCACTCCTAGTGCTGCGGCAAATGGAAATGAAAATGTTGTTGCGGCTGGTGCTGCTCAAATGAAAGAAATTCAAGCACAGCTCGTTTATTTTGATTCTAGTCCAGCTCGTTTTAAAAATAAAAAAAAATTTTAAAAAATACCACTTCCTTTTTGGTATCGATTTCTGGTAAAATCGGTCCATCTCCTTTTGGGGTTTTCTGGTAAAAACTACCATCCGCTTTGGTGTTTTGATTATAAGTTGGACGTACTGAATTGAAATAAACAAATTTAAAGAGCTGATAACTTGTTGATATTGTTATGATTAGATAAACGGTTGGAGAATCGAGTTGAAATAAACTCGAGCTTGTTTTGACGAGTCAAAACAATCTTCAATTTGTTTTACGAATTTAAAAACAATCGAAGTATGTTTTACGAGTTGAAAACAGGCCCCAGTCTGTTTTATCAAGCTGAAACAAGTTTGAGTTTGTTTTTGACGAGTTGAAAACAAACTTTACTTGGATTGATATCGAGTTGTTATAAAATGTGTTAAATATCATTTTTTGTTATTTAAATTATCCTTTTGAGAAAATGGTCGTTTAAAAACGAGCCTTAAAATTGTTTATCTTCTGTTTGTGAACATAAATGGAATTTTATAATCAGATGACTCATATTGGTGCGCCAATTCGAGGAGAAAGCTCCCAGGTTGCGGGAAGTGAAGTGGTTTTAAAACAGGTCAAAATTGAGCCTGACAGAGACCTCGAGGAAGAGGAATATGCTTGGGTTGTAGACACTGGGGCTACCCGACATATGTGTGCGAACAGATCATCGTTTTTTAGTTACCAAAATCTCAAAGGTGAGAAAATAGTAATGTCAAATTCAACTACTTCCGATATCATTGGATGCGGTCATGTTCAGTTGAATTTGACGTCTGGGAGAGCATTGATTCTTCGAGATGTCCTGCATGTGCCGGACTTACTGATGAATGTGGTTTCTGGAAGCCAGCTTACCTACCTAGGGTCTGTGTTGGTATTTGATACATACAAATTCAGACTAATAGATGAAGGCGAGGTAATTGCTGAAGGAACGATAGATGGAGGTCTATGGATGATGGATCTCCGTGTTGTTACATAAACTAGAAAATGTAATTTCTATTTTAGTGTATGGAATAATACATATTCTTAATGTGTATTGGTTCAAATAATTTTCTTATTATGTTTTGAACCGTTGTTGCCAGTTGAGGCATATATGATTAAGCGTTGCAAACAAGAAATAATTTCGTATGACGAATGTACCTAAAAATTATTTAATTGGCAGATTAATCATAAGGATAATATGCCAAAATGTTTAGTGAAAACATTATTTTGACGTGCCATGTAAGTTGGAGAATTTATCTTCATGATAAAATTCTCATTTTGGTGACGACACGTAGAACTTTTATTCGTTGAATAAAAATGAAATGAACACCGAGGTGTTTTGATTTGAAATGCGTACCAGTGGTGGTACAAGTTGTTAAATCAATAATAGTTTTTATTTTATTTTATACCGTGAGTTGAAATATGACTAAAATTGAAATGGTTGGTGATACAATTGGTGTCACAAGCCTATGGCATAACGATTAGGAGTGGAAATTATTTATTTCCTAATCTAAAAATGGATGAATATAAATCATTATGTCGAATGATTTATTAAACATGCCATAGATGTGTCAAAGCAAATATGACTTAGGCACGGTTTCCTTCTGTGGAAAGAAACATAGACATGAAAAAGTTAAATTATACGAGTTGTGTGATTTAAATATTTATGCTAATCGAGAGTCGGTAAAGATTATTTATCGATCATTATACAAAATAAAGTTGTGTCTAATTTTGCTAAAATAGCAAAGATAAGACAACAAATGAGTTATAAACCATAAGAATGAAAGTTGGGAAAACAACTAAGCGAATAAACCTAGCAGAATCGTAGTGGAAAAAGTGCTGGCCACACTCTTTCTTTTGTTCACGATTTTCGGCAAAAAGCTTTCTTGTTTTTAACAAAAGCATTTGGTTTCGGCAAAGGTCTTGTCTTTAAACAAAATTTCTTGATTTTCGGAAAAATGCTATTTCGCTAGTTTTACTGACCGGTGTTGATTGTTTTCGGATGTTATCCGAGAAATGCTGAATTTCAACCGAACTCTTAAAGAGTTGGTTAAAGCATAGTGAATAGTTTGAGTTAATCTCCGAACTTGTGGGGGGAAGCGATATTTTCCACCGATTTCATTCTTTATAGGTTTACATCGAACAGATGGATAAAGATCCCATATGAGTTGAGGGAAAGCTGAGAGCTTATCTACGAATACTTGGAAATGTGGGGGTGTTTAGCAAAGGTGGGAATACCTAAAACTAAAAGAGGGTCTTGATTTCTTCATACAAATTCACTAGAAACTCGACTTTCGTCGATATGAGTACTTATCGCAGATGTTGTGGTATGTAAGCTTGAAATCCATCAAATAGACATTAAGACTGTTGTCTTAAATAGTGAATTAGAAGAATATATGCTGATAATGAGGAGTACTCATGATATGGGACTTATAGATGTAATTCTGGGAATTTAAAAAAAAAAAAAAAAAATCTAGAATATCTGAGGGACTAGTGTTATCACGGTCTCATTATATTGAATTCGTCTTGAGGAATTCAATATGTTTGATGAAAGTCCTATAGCACACATTGACTTAAGTATCCACTTGGTCAAAACCAAAGGTGAGCCTGTGTCTCAGTTAAAATATTCACATATTGTCTAATGTACATATTGTGAATAAATTGTGCGGAGTTTACAAGTAATCCTAGTGAGGATCATTGGAAAGCGATATTACAGTACATGAGTACTTGAAATATTCAATGAATCCGGGACTAGAAAGATACTGTGATGCCAAGTGGATTTCTGATTCTAAAGAATTACAATTCACATGATTGGTGATGTTGCGGTGTTATGGAAGTCCACAAAGCAAACGTGCATTGCACTTGACAAAGCTGGTGAAGAAGCTAAGTGGCTTCTAAATTTCCTAGAGGAGATTTCTTGCTGGACTACACCGATTGCTTCCCTTTGTGATAGCCAATCGGCTTTACACCGAGCACAAAATAGTGTGTATAATGGTAAGTCTAGACATATACGTCAATGACATGATACCGTTAAATAATTGATCTCTAGTGGTATGATTTCCATCGATTATATTGGATCGAAGGAAAATCTTGCAGATCTGCTTTCAAAATGTTTACTAGAGATCGATTGTCAGTTTTGACACTCAGAATAGGACTTAAGCCTATTGAAAGATAAGCTTTGTAATGGTAACCCTACCATGTTGACTGGAGATCCCAAGATCTTGGTTCAAAGGGACAACTAAGTTATGAAGCTGTCGATGAACACTTTCCCATTCTGTGAATAAAAGTGTTGTCTGCCAGAAGTGTGAAGGTTAAGTGAAAACTTTTAATGATTCCTATAACTTGATTAAATTCGAGTGGGGTATGGCAGAATACCCTTGATAGGAGGTCACCTATGTAAGTGCGAAGTGGGGCCGCTTCAAAGAGAGTTTAGAGGCTAGAATTCTCTAACGCACTTTCTGAAACCAGGTGTGATTCAGGGCCAAAACGAATCCAGTCATGAGAACCAAGTACAGTGTTAAGGGAAATATTGTGTGAGTACTATTGTCTGGTTTTACACTAAAGGCTGAACAGTTCAAGACTTAAGTTCAGCGATTAGCCGAGTAAATCCGATAGTATTTCACTAAGGCGGAGTTCAAAGCCGAAGCTACCTCTCCCGATGCAATATTTTTCTGCCAGAATCTCTTCAGAGTCTGCATCTGCATTAATTTCCATTCATGTGGGGGATTGTTGGAGAAAATGTGGAATTGAATTAAAAATGAATTAAAAATGATTTTATAATCATTTTTATTCAGTGACTTTGTAAGCGTATTTCGGATATATTCTTGTATAGAATATATGTAATGTCTTGTTAATTCTGATAACTACATGAGTCGTAGATGAATTCAGGATTTGGAATCATTCAATTCGGATAACGAGTGAATGAGAAATTAACGCTTAAAGTCGGTTTGTTGGAAAATTGATGATATGTCATATTGGGCCTATTGGGCTTAAGTGTGTGTTATGAAAAAGGAAAAATGGGAAGAAACTTTTCTCCCACATTGGTTGGAAGAAGGAAAAAGAAGCAATATTTATATGATATTGTTTTAGTATAGTTGGAATAAGAAACCAACATTATACACCGTTCTCTACGCGGGCGCAGGGGGGGTGCAAATCCAATCCGGATTTACCCTTGGGCTTGTGCATGCCCGCGTGTCCTGCGTACACGAATGCAACTCGATTTGAAGGATCACAGTCAGAGTTCGGTTTTGCAACTGTTAATTCATTTTTCAGTCTGCCTTGAATCAAGGTTCTTGAGCCGAGTCGAAATTTTAGTCCGTCGAACACCTTCGGCGAAAGGCCGCCGATTCGATCCGAACCGAAGGTTCTTGAGACCTGTTCTGTCCAACATTAATGCATGAATAAAGCTGAGGCTTTTGGCTTTCCAGTTCCAAACATAATGATGATATTAATGACCATCAGTTTTCCATGTCTTCTTCTATATAAACGAGCTACATGAATGGGAGGTAAAACACACAGACACAGAAATACAACACCAGAAATTGCATACGTATCATTCTTCTGCATTCTGTTCTTGCATCAAGTGAAGAGATACTGAAGCACTGTTAGAGTTCGCCGGTGTTCAGAGTTTGCAGTACCGCTATTCTGAAGGTAATCTGAGAATTCCTGGGAGACAATTGCTGCAAAACGGGGTACATACCGGGGCAAATTTGTCTTAAGGACAGAGTTCGTCTCGGCTCAGATCGTGCATATCCTTTCATTTCATTCTGTATCTTTGTAATTCTTTATTTGAATAATAAAATTGTTGATTTTATTCGAGCTGTTTATTTTAATTATACACGGGATATAACAATATATATATATTCTCTTTTCTTTTCTCTGTTGTGTGCCTTTTATGCAAATTATTAATGCATATTGATATTGTAAAACTATCAAATATATGAAATTAAATAGAAATAGTCTCCTGTCCTTCATATTTGAGAATTTATATCCTCTAACTCTTCCATTCTGTTACAATTTTATGACAATTAAGGGAGTATAACGTCTGACGCTTAAGTCTACTACGTACGTCCATCCTACGTGTCATATTATTATTGGTTGAGAAAAATCAAAATGCAACGTGTCTGGTCTCTTATATTTTCTTATTATCTCACAAATGAGTCAAATGACTCTTTCTCTTTTTCATAATGACATTTTTGGACCCCCTAGCTGTACATTTTTTTTGCACTATGTTGTCACTTAAGAGATCCAACGTTGATTCATTTTTTGGCTTTCGCAAGGTATCCTCAGACAACTGTCTGCGACTAATCATTTGAGGTACTGTGGGGCACCAAAGATGGGACCTCCCCCAATAAGGTTTGTTGCATCCACATGGGCTCGAACCCGAGACCTCTTGCTTAAGCGACCGAAGTCTCTTCCACCCCGACCAATTGATTCAAATATTAAGGGTACTAAAGGTATAACAAAAAATTATTGTTGCAAGACCAAAAGTGTTAATATTAAATATAGGGGTTAGTATTGAAAATACGATAAAAAATAGAGGACCAAAAGTGTAATTTTCTCAATATACAATTAGATAAACACTCTCCCTTGTATATCTATTGAACAAACACAATCAATATGATATTTCTTATTAAAACATAACTAAGTAGTAGAAAAAAAATCTTAATTAAGAAAAAATGTAGTGGAAGAAAAAAACTTGATGAATACTTCCATTCAATTAACATGGATGGTCTTTTTCTCAAATGTTAGACAATGTTTTGAAAATTGAGTGATTGATCTTAATTGCGTAATGTATTGATCATGTTAGCAAGTACCTACGGAAAAACTCACGGAGAAAACAGACAAAGAAAATACAAATTGTGTAAAATTTCTTTACATCTACCGTATTCAACAAGATTCGTAAAATTCACTTTATATCTATCAATTCTGTAAAATAGAATATCTGATGCATTTAATTTTAGATAAACATTCTATAAACTAAAAAATGTGCAATTTAAAAACGTTAAAATAAAAAATCTATTAAGAATATCTGATGGAAGTGCTTTTGTTTGCTTCTATTATTGATTTTATGTTGATGGCTCCTCCAATTGATTAATGTGCAAAAAATTCATATTCACACATTGATCAAAATGAAATTGAGGGGTTTTTTTTATTATTACAATTGAAAGATAGAACAATACAACTATTTACAATCATACAAGAGTGGATTAACACACCAGATAATGTGGGTATAATTTTCTAAAGAGGAATAGTTTGCCTTTCGAACCCAAGACCTTCTGGTCTCGGTACATCAGCTCTAGCCACTTGAGCTTGACCTGGAAAACTACGATTGAGGGTTTATTTATGTTGATTAAATAACACTTTCGTGAGTATGTATGGTTTTTTTATTATCTTTTTTGTTTTTTTTTTTATGTTTAACATTAGAAGCTACCAGCTTTTTCCACCTTCACCTTCTTGTTCCAGGTGCCGGCGGCCTCATTTTCTTCATTTCTTTTCGTCTTTGCTTGTTTTTTAGTGTTTCTCTGGTTCTTGTATCTTAGATATTTTCGGATCTGAGGTATAAGAGTCTAAGGTAGGTGGTTGGCGGCGTGAGTCGTGGTGGTGAGAGCGGCGCTTTGGTGGTGTAGTCCTTTGTTGCATAGTTTATCCTGTCATCGTTTTGTTTGTCAGTCAAAAAAAATGTGAAGAAGAAGATAATTGTCGGCTTTGGCTAAGGTTCCAGGTCTGTTTTTCCTGCTCCGACGAACTCCTCATTGCTGCTCCTTTCATGCCAGGGGTCTTGCAGGTGGTTGGTCGGAATTTGGCCGGTGTTTTTCTTTTTCTGATCTAGTTGTTCTTCCGTTTTGGGGTTGTTTGAGGACTTTGTTCCATAACATGAGGAGAGGCTTAGCCCCTCATCACCTTTCTCTACATGCGATGGTGTTTGTATGCGGTGGGGGTGGCTAGATATATCGCCGTCCCGCACGGATCTGGAGCGCCATTGGATCTAGCTTGGTGTCACCGGCGGCTTGGTTGTAGTTTCTTCGTTTCCTTCCGGTTGTCGTTGTCAGTTTTGGTGACTTGATCTCTAAACTGATGAATAAACTGGTGGAACTAATCTGTGAAACTGAAACTGAGAATGATGGTCGATTCGATAAGGGAATTCGGTTCTGTGAAAGTCAGTTGTGGTGAAGTGCAAACTGAGTTTCTTCTGAAGTCAGCAGTCAATTTGAGTCTGTTGAGTTTTGCTGAGTACAACAAAGTTCTACATCTCGGCAGTTGATTACAAGTCTGGAAAGTTTGAAGCCGAGTTTCGTCTGGTGGATAACAACTGGAGCTGAGGTCCACATCTGGAGTATTTATGACAATGCCGACAAAGATCTTTTGCGGTTAGGGTTTGGGATTTGTGCCTATAAATACCAATGTTGTAATCAATGCAATGTGTGTCTTTCAAGAGTGTTAATTTCACAAGTGTGTGGAATACCTTGCAACTTTGTGCATAGTAAAAAATCTCATTTTCTGTCCGTGGAGTAGTCGGCAAACCACATTAAATCATTGTGTTCTCTTTGTTTCTGTGTTTTATCAATTTCTGTCATACTTTATGTTTGAATTGCTTCTGTTTATCTTTCTAAAACTGCAAGTTTCTCATCTATGTTTCAACAAACTAGTATCAGAGCGTCAGGTTCAAGATTCAGAGAAGTTGCAGGTTGAACATAGTTGATCTTCACCAAGACCGGTGACCGGTGCTAGGATTTTGTGATCAAAGGTTTGTTCTTTAATTATAAGGATGTCAGCAATGAACGTGAAGATTGATAAATTTACAGGGAGGAATAGTTTCAGTTTGTGTCAAATCAAAATGCAAGCCTTGTTAAAGCAACAAGGATTGTGGACTCCTTTATCTGAGAAAGCAGATTATGCCAGTCTGGAGGAGAAAGCACATTCAACCATCATGTTGTGCTTGTCTGATGATGTTATCACAGAAGTTACTGAGGAAGACACCGCTGCCAAGTTATGGTCAAAGATTGAAAGCTTGTATACGACTAAGTCATTGACCAACAAGTTGCTGCTGAAGCAGAGGCTATTTAGTTTGAGGATGCATGAGGGGACTCAGTTGAGAGATCATCTGATCAGTTAAACACAATATTACTTGATCTCAGGAATATTGATGTTATGATTGAGGATGAAGATGCTACTTTGATTTTGCTGGTTTCATTACCAGCTTCCTATAAGAACTTTGTGCATTCCTTCATAGTTGGGAAGGATACAGTTGCTTTAGAGGATGTACGGTCAGCTTTACATGCCAGGGAGCTAAGACATAAGGCAGCTGGGGTAGACATTCAGGCTGCTGGACTAGTAGTCAGTAGCAGTAGTGGAAAAGGGCATGGTCAGTCTAGGAAAAAGAATTCCAAGAAGACAAGGTCCTAAGTCCACAAATGTTTGCAATTATTGTAAGGAGCAGGGATATTGGAAGTCCAATTGTCCAAAGAGGAAGAAACAGCATGAGAACAGTTCTGGCACAGCTGTTGTGGCATCTGAGCATGACTCAGGATATGGTTCTAGTGGCAGGAGAGTCAGCACATCAAACTGATGTGTGGATTCTGGAATCTGGGGCATCCTTTCATATTTGCCCTCACGGAGAGTGGTTCTCAAATTATTAGCAGATAGATGGTGGTCATATATCTATGGAAAACAGCAAGGTCTGCAAGGTAGTTGGGAATGGCTCAGTTCAGTTGAGAACAGAGGATGGAAGATTCTGTAAACTAAGTGAAGTTAGACATGTTCCATCAATGACCAAGAATTCGGTATCTCTCAGTTCTTTGGACAGCAAGGGATTCAATTTCAAGGGTGAAGCTAGAAAAGTGAGTGTCTATAAAAACTCAGTTGAGGTTCTTAAGGAAGTCAAGAAAGGGACCTTGTATATACTGCAAGGGTCAGTTGTTGCTGGTTATGTTGTTGTGGCATCAACTGAGATTCATCAGTCATAGCTTACAAAACTGTGGCACATGAGACTGGGACACATGGGTGAAAATGGGATGCAGGTTCTTTCTCAAAAAGATCTTCTTAGGGAGTGTAAGGTCAAGCATCTAGACTTTTGTAAGCATTGTGTGTTGGGAAGCTTCATAGGAGCAAGTTCTCAAAAAAGGTACACAACACAAAGTCATCACTTGATTACATTCATTCTGATTATTGGGGGCTATCAAAGGTGGAGTCATTGGGTGGTCACAGATATTTTGTGTCATTCATAGATGACTATTCAAGGATGACTTGGGTGGTGATGATAAAACACAAAAGTGAGGCATTCAAGATCTTCATGCAATAGAAGGCTCTAGTTGAAAATCAGTTGGGGAAGAAGATCAAGAGGCTTCGTATAGATAATGGTCTGGAATGAGTTTGATGAGTTGTGCAGAAATAAGGGTATTGCAAGACATCATACAGTCAGGAATACTCCTCAGCAAAATGGTGTAGCTGAAAGAATGAATCAAACTCTTCTGGAGAGAGCAAGATGCATGCTCTCTCATGCTGGTTTGTCAAGAAGATTTTGGGCAGAGGCTGTAGGCACATCTTGCTATTTAATCAATAGGAGTCCTCACACAGGGATCAGTTTCAAGACACCAGTTGAAATATGGTTAGGAAGGCCTGCTGATTACTCAGTTCTAAGGGTATTTGGAAGCACAATTTACTATCATGTCAATGAAGGGAAACTGGAACCAAGAGCCAAGAAAGGAGTGTTTGTGGGGTATGGTGATGGTGTAAAGGGGTACATAATTTGGTCATCAGCAGAAAATAGAGTTATTCTCAGCAGAGATACAGTTTTCGATGGAAATTCTATGCTCGGTTCATCATTAGGGAGGATAACTGAAACTGAAACCAGTTCTGAAACTGACAAAACTGACAATAAGGTGGAGCTTCAGGTGGAGTCAGTTGGAATGCAACAATCAACTGATCCAAGTCAGTTTTCATCTGATCTGGTTACTGAACCAGAACTAAATCCAAGCCAATCAACTGAGCAAATGTCAGTTGAGTGCCAAACTGAGAACATGGGTCAGCAGAGTATAGCTCTCAGCAGAGCTAGAAGATCCAATGTTAGGGTACCTCCCAAGAGGTATGGGTTTGATGATATGGTTGGATATACACTTCAAGTTGCAGAAGAAGTGGATGGTTTTGAACCTACTACTTACAGGGAAGCAGTGACATGTTCTGAAGCATCTCAATGGCTTGCTGCCATGAGAGATGAAATGGAGTCATTACTGAAGAATCAGACTTAGGATCTAGTTAAACTGTTAGGAAATCTACGCGGGAACGCAGCGGAATTCAAAAATTTATTTCCTATCGACCCAAGATCGACTTCGTTTAAGCAATAAACAAACGAGTTAGTAGACGGTGGTTACCTTGGTTGATCTAAAAGATCGACACTTTGACCGTCTAAGGAGAGTAGTTCTGCATAGAGCCGCTCAAGTGTTCGGCCTCTACCGCTAGTCCACACGAACAGCCCGCCGGAATCCCATCATGGATTGCTATTGGAAAACTCCGGTTGCTAGACCGGCCCTTTTCCCTTCTCTCCAACTCTATGTAGGATGCTCTATATTTTACACAAGAACTATTAGTTATTGGAATTGTGTCGTACAAAATAGCTTGACACACACCTCTTATTTATAGTAGAAGGTGGCGCCATATCAAAGTGTGGAGGAGAAGAAAACCTTTTCCCAATAAAATAAGGAAAATATAATTGATTGATTTATCTCATTTATTATAATATCTCATATTAAATAAATCTAGGATAATGTCAATATCTTATATTGAATATTTTCAAGATATTGTCAAAATCTACTATATTATATTACATATCTTTATTATATTCACATATATATTTTACAATATATATATATATATATTTTTCAAGATATTGTCAAAATCTAATATTGACTATCTTTATTATATTACATATATTTACACATATGTATATAATATATATATATATATATATATATATATATATATATATATATATATATATATATATATATTATGGAAACAACTATGCACATGCATATTGCACCACACGCTGGAAGCTTATGTATATATATAAATATTAATATCTAATATTAATATATGGTAATACCATTAATTAAATTGCACAATCCAAGTGTATCTTATACACTAATAAGTTACGCCACCTTTAGCCATAAATTGGCTTCCGGAATATTCTTTAATTAATATAATATTATTAATATCTTGTATTTATTTATTCATAATAAATAAATACCACCATATTAATTTACCACTATAACCTTTATAGTTTCGAGATAAACTTTCCTTATTTGGTTATCAACTATAACCACATTTTAATCTGGCTAGATGTTCTTATGTGTGTGACCCGATAGGCTTCCGAATATGTTGGCCGTAGACACAAAGTGCAAATTACGAAAATGCCCTTCATGCCTAACGATCACGGGATAGCGTCTAGCAACACACCGTGACCCCCAATCATCGGAAGAGTCAAATGCAATGACTACTACCTTTCATGTGAAACAGTTACCGTGTAACTTACAATCCTATCGCTGTAATAATATCCATACGGTCGTACGTCGAGTGTCAAACATTAACGACCGTATCTTATAATCTGGATATCATGCTCTCTCGAAGTAACTTATTTACTCCCACTTTGCAAAGATTCACGAGAGCTAGACATTCCTTATAAGAAGGCTATTTCGGATATTCGATCCCAATCATAGGATACGCAATTCCCAGACGACCAATCATGTATACTCCGCATGCTTCAATATCATACCCAATCACTACCGCATGATCGCCTCATAGCTAGGGGAAGCCTCAATAGTGTCAAAGCATGACAATCCACACCGTGATGCCATGAAGACTCCGGTCTTAAGGATAATTACACAACTGCTACATAGTGTGACACTTATCCGTGTAAGTGGGTCGGTCTAACGTACACATTCTCTAATACACGTCCACATACAGTCCAAGTGTCTCTACACTTCGATAGACGAGATCTATCCATGCCCTTAAAGACAGAAGACATCTAATACGTGCTAGTCCGTTTATACTATCAATGCCTGTTTAATAGTACATCGGCCCTAGAGACATTTAAGTATCAAACTTATTAAAGTGATTAGAGATCTCATCAACCATAATCGCCTATCATGGTTTCTCTATCACAGTTTAATACTAAGGACGTTATCATATAATAATTCATAATTGGTTCATTAAAAGAACATATACACGACAACATAAAAGCCATTTAATATATGTATAAACATAAAGAAATAGTAGAAACGATCCGACCCGGTCGGATCCGGTCCAACCCGATTGGGTTTAGGACACTATTCCAACATAAACATCCAGCTGATAGGAGAGTTGTTACTTTCAAATGGATCTTCAAGAAGAAGGAAGGGATAATTGAGGCATAAGGACTTAAGTATAAAGCACGTTTTCTTGCAAAAGGTTCAGTCAGAAAGAAGGGGTGGACTTTGATGAGATATTCTCACCATTAGTCAGGCATATTTCAATCAGAGTGTTACTAGCAATGGTGGCACATCAGGACTTAGAACTTGAGCAGTTAGATGTGAAGACGGCTTTTCTACATGGAGAGTAGATAAAGCGATATACATGACTCAGCCAGAAAGTTTCCAAGTTTCTGGCAAAGAAGATTTTGTGTGTATGTTGAAGAAGTCATTGTATGGAGTGAAGCAAGATCCTAGACAATGGTATAAAATGTTTGACAATTATATGATCCAACTTGGTTACAGCAGAAGTCCTTATGATTGTTGTGTTTACAACAGTCAATTGGAAGATGGATCATACATCTATCTTATGTTATATGTGGATGATATGCTGATAGATGCAAGGAAGAAGTCTGATGTTCAGTATCTGAAAGTCTTTCTCAGTGCTGAATTTGAAATGAAGGACTTGGGTGCAGCCAAGAAAATTTTGGGGATGGAGATCTGGAGAGATAGAAGTCAGAAGAAACTGTTTTTATCTCAGCAGGGCTACACATAGAAGATTTTGTCAAAGTTTGGCATGTCAGCTGCTAAGCCAATAGATACTCCTATGGCATCAAATGTTTATTTGTCAGTTTTTGCTTCACAGTCAGTAGAGGAGAAGGAAAACATGTAAAGAGTTCCATATGCTAGTGCAGTTGGCAGTCTGATGTATGCCATGGTATGCACTATGCCTGATCTGGCTCAAGCAGTCAGTGTTATCAGCAGGTTTATGGCTCAACCTGGAAATGAACACTGGAAAGCTATGAAAAGAATGTTCACGTACCTTAAAGGTACAACTGATGTTGGTCTGATTTATGGAGGTGATACTCAAGAACTGATCACATGATATTATGATGCTGATTATGTAGGTGATGTGGACAGTAGAAAATCTATGACTGGTTATGCTTTCACATTGAGGAATTCAGTTGTCAGCTAGAATGCAAATATTCTGTTGGTCCCAGAGAAGGGTAAAACTATAGTCAGAGGGGGGTGAATGACTATAGTGGAGTTTCAAAAACTTTTCTTGTATTTAAAAGCTTTTGGGCAGCGGATAAGTCCCTTCTTACTATGTTGTTTCAAAGTAGTTTATGCAATCATAGATATATGATATAATTTAAGCAACTAAATAAATGCAGTAAAGTAAATTGCTGAAAGTAAATTGACACAAAAGGTTTAAAGTGGTTCAGGGTGGTGTAATCCCTTAATCCACTCTTCTCCTGTGATGATTGGAGGAATTTCACTATTGTTTTCATAGATACAATAGCCTGATTGTCCTTGACTACACAAGCTTCGCAATCTTCAAGACTATCACTCCCTAGCTTCAAAAGCTTCAGTGACTCAGTCTCTTTCACTGCTCCTTGGGAACAAATCCTTCAGCAGCTATCACAAACACAACTCCTTCTCAGATGGCTCTGATTCAGTTGCTTGATTGAAGTGAATTGGATTCATAAAACTTTTTAATCAGACTCAATGCTTGATGTTGGAATTGTAGTTTTGAGTTTTGAGTTGATCACTAGATGTTTCACTTTCAGAACAGATGAAGGCTTTTCAATTTGATAGAGTTTCTGATTGTAAATTATCAAACTTAATCGTTATCTTGTGTCTCTTTTCTTGTCTGTCAATGCCTTCTATTTATAGCCTTGA
The DNA here is from genome assembly GCA_036785695.1 of Gentiana straminea. Lineage (NCBI taxonomy): Eukaryota > Viridiplantae > Streptophyta > Magnoliopsida > Gentianales > Gentianaceae > Gentiana > Gentiana straminea. Next base: position 702,462 of record JAVUPR010000226.1, read on the forward strand.
TAATCCTTGATTTGAATTTCCGTCTGTTGACTATATTAATGAGGGGAATAATCCTTGATTCCCCCTTAATTAAATCCTCATTGATTTTAGTGATTGGATTTTTCTTCAAACGTTTGTCAGAAAATCCGTCCTTGATTGATCCTCAATTGATTGTGCATTTAATGCTTGATCCTCTGAATCTTCTTCATATTTCAAAATCTGATCACGTGAAGTTTACTTGGCCGTTCCCTGAACGGTTAAGTGATCTTTCTGACTTTGCCGATTACATCTTCCTTCACTGCTTTGTCATTACTCAGCCGATAGTCAGTTCACTTTGCCGCTTCACTGTTTCCTTCATTCTTTTTAGTTTAGGAGAATCTTTGTACTTCACTGATCCTTGATTTGTGTGAGATCAGTGTACATCATATTTAAACATTAAGTTTTATCACTTGGAATGTAACTTAGACTTATCCAAGGGCATCACAGACTTTCTTGGTTATAAGTCATACCATAATGTCTTCATGCTTCTCTGCTGATACTTGGCTGCTTTTACTTTGCCGAACATATGATTTTACTTTGCCGTCCTACCAACTAGTACAATACTTGTCTGACTCAACTTATACAACATGTCAGACTCTAAGTAAAAGACTTATACATAGAATTCTAACTTATTTCAGGCTTGCTATAACAGCTAGTATGGCCATCATGCCAAAACCCTCATAAGCCTGAACATAAGTATAACAAAAACTTCTCATAATAAACACTGGAGTAAAACTCAATAATTTTATTCATCCATTTAAGGGCAATAAGGTATTGCATCATAATTATTCAAAGGCATTTTTATCAGGAACTGAAAATATAGAAAAAGGGCTATTACAGCTTCTTTTCTTCAAACCTGATGTCTTTGCCTTTGATGCCCTTGCCCTTGTCAGTTGGGCTTACCTTCTTTCCATTGGAGCTCTCAAGCTTTGAGCTTCCTTCCTCATTTTTGGAAGCACCAAATCGTGCTTCAAGAATTGCAGTTGTTTCTTCAGATTCAGGGAGAGGACCATACCTTGTCTCCATAATTTTGTTGTTGGCCTCAGTTACAATTATTAAGGTTTTAAGTTGCTGGCCAGAAAGTTCTATAACCTCATCCAGATGTTGAAGTTGATGAGTGTGGGCATTTAGAGTATCCACCAATGGTTTGAGATTGTTATCAATCTTGTCAGCATGAAACTCAAGATTGGTCTGGACATGGTAAGGGATGAGGTGTTGCAGGTTGCAAAGCAAGTTGCCCTATTTCTCCATGACCTCATCTTGAATCTTGATATGACTGATGAGGGCTTCAAGCTTGTGATTGAAGGAGGTTGCATCACTCCTTAAAGAAGCTTTCATGTTTTTCCTGCTGTGATACTGCTTTTCCATGTCCACAATCAAGGGTTGAATATCCAGATTGAAAAGTCTTTCTGGATCAATTTCCTCTTGTGGCACTTCAACTTTCTCATTGTCATCATTTTTCTCCTTCTCTTCTGTTGTTTCTTGTTCTTGCTCTTGCAATTCTTCTTTTTCTTCCTTTGCTTCCTCATTCTTTTCTTTTTGTTCATCAGGAATCTCAGGGTCAGATAGAGGTTGCTGAGAAGTGCTTGCTTTTTCCTGCCTCTAGAATGACAGATTTTCTTCTCCATGTGCTGAAGACTTGATCCCCTCTGCTGGTGTTCCCCCTTGATCAATAGTGGGGGTGTTGACAATTTCAGCAGAGTGAGTTTGATCAGCTGGCTCTCTGTGCTGTTTGACAACTTTGTTGATGCTCCGGAGAAGGACCTCCTGAATTGTCAGATCATCATCAGAAATCTCCATCTTTTCTTAATCTTCTTCAAGGTGCTTTTCTTTCTCTATCTCTATTTCGTCTGTGCCTGCCTCACTGTCAGTTGCATCGTCTTCACTTTCAATCTCTTCTTTATCAGATGAAGTAAGATGGTATCCCTCTTCACCTTCTTCCAAATATGTCACTTCTTCTTGTTTCTCTTCCTCCGTTGCTATATCATCACTGATCACCACAGTCTCAGTCAAGTTGCTGGTGCTTATTACCGGAGTGCTCTCTTGTGCCTTTTGGGATCTGGTTCTTCATCTCACTCCAGATCTGCTGCTTTCAGGTTCTTTTCTTTTCTTCCCGACGTGGGTTTTTTGGGTTTCAGAGATGCTTTGATGTAGGTAAACGTTACCTTGGACTTGTGTGGAGGCTGCAGATTTGTGGGTTTCACTTTTAATGAGTCAAACAGGTGTTGAAGAGGAAACCCATATGATTTCCTTTCCCAGAAATCAGCTTTCTTCTGCAAACCCTTGTTTGGGGCCGTATTTGTCAGATCAATTTCCTTCTGAATTTGATCTTTAGTCTGTTGAATACAAACATTGCTCAGTCAAATGGAATACCTTGATAGATAATTGCCATTAACTTGACTCGTAACTCGGTCAAATTCTCCATTGATCATTTTCTGCCTTCAAAGTTCTTGGTGATAACTGGTGCAAATTCAGCAAATGGAAGTTTGAGTACTGATCTGGGTAGGTTGTAGTTTTTGCTGTTCTTTTTGGGGCTTTTGGCTATCTCAGCCCATAAGGTGCTGATGTTAACCTGCACAAATTTCACATTTGCCGGCCCAATCATGGGTAGGTGTAAGAATATGTTGAGAAGACCAGGTGTGATGACCACTTCTTTTCCAAAGATTGTACTTTTTATACAGTCGTGATCACTTTTCTTTGTGTTGGGCACAAACTTTGCATTTTTCCAAAATGCAATCGGGTTCTCATAGCATATTCCAGTTATTCGAGGGTTTAGGAAGGTCATTAACCCCAGATTTATACAGCCATCAACTAGTCGTTGGGCTTGGACATCATTATCACAGAAAGAGAGATAATGTTCTGACCTAAAAAACGATCTAGTGATGATCGATTTTTCAAAGAATCGTTCTGTGGGAGATATTGAAGAAGATGACGCCATTGATTGAATGAAGATTTGAAAAAGCTTTGATTTTTCAAGGGGAGAAAGTAGGGTTTATGATTTGCAAAAGAGCGTGAAGGATTCTGAAAAATCTCTGAGTGTGGTTTATATATGATGATTTGTGTAGTGTGAACGTGATTGAATATGGAAGGATTTTGTGATGTAATTGCGTGATTTTATGTATATAATTGCGGTATTTGAGTATAGTGGGGGAGTGGATTGAGATAAGTAATGATAGATCCCGGGAATCGAGGCGGTTGTAATTAGAAGAATAATATAATTACCTCCATGATTGAAAAATGATCTCCACGTGTGTAATCTTTCACAGTATAATCTTCCATAACTTCTTGATTTTCCACGTGTATTAAACTTATTTAGTTCACACTTTATTTTGCCGTTGACTCCAATATATTCTCCGGTGGAGTGACTTGGCTGGTCACTAAGCCCGAGTAGTGACTTTCTTGTTGAGCTGCTATATATAACTATTCCTAACAATCAGTGAAGTTGACTTCCCTGAGTACCAGTGCCTTACTTTCTACATCTCCTGTAACGGCAAAGGTTTAATCAGCTGGTGAATTCACTTAGCTGATTACTCCAGTTAGCTGCTCCTTAGTCCTTAGTCAATTTCTATCATTCCCAACTCAGTTCTCAACATGCTGAATCTTTCATGACTGAGTGGTTTTGTGAAGATGTCAGCCAATTGATCTTCAGTGGGTATGTATTTTATAATAACATATCCTTTTTCAACATGATCCCTGATAAAGTGATGTCTCACATCAATATGTTTTGTTCTAGAATGAAATACTGGATTTTCAGTAATAGATATGGCACTTGTGTTGTCACACATAATTGGAATTGTCTTCTCCTCATTCCATAATCCCTTAGCGGTTGTCTGATCCATAGTACTTGTGCACATCAACTGTCTGCTGCTATATATTCTGCTTCAGCTGTTGATGTAGATATGGAGTTTTGTTTCTTACTAAACCATGATATTAGTCTGTTGCCTAGCATTTGACATGTTCCAGAGGTGCTTTTTCTATCTATCTTGCATCCAGCATAGTCAGAGTCTGAATATTATATCAATTTGAATCGGTGATCTTTTGGATACCAAATTCCAACATTGATGGTGTTCTTCAAGTATTTGATTATTCTTTTGGCTGCTAGTAGGTGTGATTCTTTAGGTTGAGCTTGAAACCTTGCACATACTCCTACTGCAAATGCTATGTCAGGTCTGCTTGCAGTTAGATATAGTAGGTATCCAATGATTCCTCTATACATTTTCTAATCAACATCTTTTCCAGCTTCATCTTTTCTAAGAATAACTCTTGCACACATTGGTGTATCTGCTGTGCCACTTGTATCCATACCATATTTGTGTATCAAGTCTTTTGTGTACTTGGCCTGATTGATGAAGATGCCATCTTTCAACTGTTTCACTTGTAGGCCAAGAAAGTAATTCAATTCTCTCATCATGCTCATCTGAAATTTGCTCTTCATTAGATTTGCAAATTTCTCACACAAATTTTCATCTTCTGATCCAAAGATAATATCATCAACATAGATTTATACTAGCAATGTACTTGTTCCTTCCTCTAGCTTGAAGAGAGTCTTATCAATAGTTCCTTTGTTGAATCCATTATTGATCAAGAATTGTGATAAAGTTTCATACCAGGCTCTGGGTGCCTGTTTGAGTCCATAAAGAGCCTTCTTGAGCTTGTATACTTTATCTTCTTTTCCTTTGAGTTAAAAACCAGGAGGTTGTACCACATATACTTCTTCTTCCAGAAGTCCATTTAGAAATGCACTCTTGACATCCATTTGGTAGACTTTGAAGTCTTTGTATGCAGCAAATGCTAGAAAGAGTCTGATAGCTTCCAATCTTGATACTGGTGCAAATGTCTCATCATAATCTATTCCTTCTGCTTGAGAGTAGCCTTTTGCAACTAGCCTTGCTTTATTTCTGACAACTGTTCCTTGTTCATCCATCTTATTTTTGAATACCCATTTTGTTCCAATGATGTTGGTCATGTCTAGTCTGTCAACAAGTTCCCAGACCTCATTTCTTTCAAATTCATTTAGCTCTTCTTGCATGGTTGTAATCCAATCAGCATCTTGGATTGCATCATCTATTGTTTTGGGCTCTACTTGAGATAGAAAACATGTTAGCATATGCTCCAGTTGTCTTCTTGTTCTGACTCTTGTGTGAATGTATCCAATGACTTGATCTACAGGATGATCTCTTAGCCAGTTGAGATCAGGTTGAAGTTGGTGCTTCCATAACTTCAGCTTGTGTATCAGCTTCATGCTCTTTTACTGGTACTTCTTCTGTTGTATTGACTGAAGGTTCATCTTGGATTCCAAAATTGTGATTTAGAATAGTAGTTGGTATTGTTGTATACATATAGACTTGTATTGGTCCTGCTTCTTCAAGTTCTTGAAGGTTTTCACCATTTGTGTTTGGCTCATCAAAAACTACATGAATTGATTCTTCAATTACCAAGGTTCTTTTGTTGAGTACTCTGAATGCTTTGCTGGTGTCTGTGTAACGCCCCGAATTTTATGGAATAAAACGAGAAGGGTATAGTTGTCAATAATATAATAATATTGATAATAATAATAGTTAAGTGATATTGATTTATTTCAGCAAGGATATGTAAATTTGAAGCTCTTATCCAAGTGTGTACGTATGGTAAACTTAGGAATATAATTGAATTTATTATTTATTAAACCTTTAAGTTAACAATAAGTACAATTCTTAATTCCATTAACAAAATTTGGGAACAGGTAGTTGTATTAAAGTTATCATTTTATTCCATATTTAATCTTCTAAATAAATTGGGTTTGAAACGTAAGCATTACTACATCAAATAGAAACGGCTCAATAAATTAATTAAGCAAATAAATATCTTTGGTAAGTTGTGAGAATAGTGTGTACGCAACACTTATAAAGCTAACATGTTGAGGAATCAAAGGTAGCACAATAATCTTTTTCGCCGGAATTTTTTCTAACCACAACAACAATCCTTATCATTATTGTTCTGCAACTATTAAGCTCTTTCTCTGGTAAAAATACTTGGGTAGCCGGCAACCACGACCGGAACCGCTTTGCACTGTACCTAGCGGCCTTCTGTCACGGTGAAACCATGAACAACTAATTTAGATAGCCATCACCACCATGATCAACCATCTACCTCTTATAAATTTCAGCTTTCTTGATCTTCTTTCTACACTACCACTACGCAGCCAAATTATGGGTTATTCCCTTACTAACGATATTAATATCGGAAGGAGGAAATAATAAAAGTTACTTACGGCACAAGTGACATACTCATCTCTCCAGCATTGCTCTGTTGATGATGATTGTTGGGGCATATCGCATGTAGTGGGCTCGTGGAGTATAATCAAAATTTTCTAGTGGATTGTGAAATAAAGATATTTGCCCGGACAGACAGTGACTTAAATTTTATTTTCTATAAAAGTCAATTGTGTTTTTTATTTTTTATTTTTTTTATTTAAAGTATTTTCAAAGCATTTTAATTGAATGTATTATAGATATAGATATATAATAGTATCTTGTTAAAAATGATTAATGTTTTCTCTCGTTTTAATGATAATAACTTGATTAAACAAACATTGTACAAATGACATTGCATGTCCCACCTCGGCGGCATGGTACCGTACTTCCCGTTTCGCGCGGCATGGTATATTGTACTTATACATTTCCCGCTTCGGCGGCATGGCTAGTTCCCGCTTCGGCGGCATGGCTAGTTCCCGCTTCGGCGGCATGGTTCTCGTTCTCGTTCTCGTTCTCGCTCGATGGGCCCGCCGAGGGTTTCGCAGTCGGGTTAGCTGAGCATTGGGCCTGTAACCGTGGTTGTGGGATCCGAGGCAAGTGGACTCTCCGGAAGCCCCAGGAGATTGGGTGTCGGAAGGACGGACTTCACTATAAAAATTACTTGTTGTGGATATAAGGTGGTGAAACGGGAGTCATAAGGCAGAGACAATCGTATCAGCTGTACCGATGTCTAGTAAGGGAACTTGATGAATTGACGGATCTCGAATGAGCTTGCTCGACTTGAACTTGATATATAAATTTTAAACAAGTATATTATTACATAAATACTCGAACAAGATTTCTAGAAAATGTATATTTTGTTACAACATTTTTTTTAAAATATATAACACTCTCGCACATGCTCATACCAGCGTTTTTGCTGACGACTCGTTTTCTTTGTGTTTTGTTTTGTTTTGTTTTTCTTATATAAATAAAATCAGGTAATTGTCCGAAAGAGATATAATGAGGATGAAAGCTATGACATGGACCTGGATTTAGAACACTCTATGCAAATTATGTTAATTACAATTGTAGTATTTTATTTGTTGTAATTTTTATAATTGAAACAATTAGTGTACATTTGTAAATTTAATTATAAAATTATTGGATTACTTTGGAAAAGATAGTCTAGTTAATGAAGTCGCGGCGAGAGCTTCGCAACCCCTCCTAGAATGACGCCAGTGGACCTAGGGGTCGGGAGTAGGGTATTACAGGTGGTATCGGAGCAAGGTTAGGTTAGTTGCCTCGGGAGTTGAATAGCGAATTCTTAGGGTCGGTTATACTAAATGAACTAGACTAACTGAAAGATGAATAGAACAACGAATAAAAGTTAGGAGTTGTATTTTAGAATTTGATATGATTTAGGCAACTAGAGTTAAAAGAACAATATTGGACATGATATAAAATCAACATTTATATATTTTAGCTTTAACTTAGAAGTCATAATGAAAGGGAAGTTGAATTTTTCTTTTTTGAGGGGAGAATTATAACATCTGAAATTTTAAGATTATACGTGTATTTGGTATTTTTGTTTTGTTTTGTTTTTTTTTTTTTTTTTTTTTTTCAATTAATGGTTTGCCGTAATATGATAATTTTGTCTGCTCAAATTTATATCGGATAAATGCTTCACATGTTAATCAAATCTTGAATATTATATACATCACTCATAATTTCAATTGTTTGTGCTTAAACTAAATTATAATTATTATATTTTTTTTAATATTTTTTTTAATGTTTTTTTTGACTTTTTTCTAAAGTACTATAGTAGATAGGGTAAATTTACATACTTTACTATCTAAATTAAATGATGAAGTTTTGTTTCACTACATTAAGTGTTTTAGTAAGTGTGAATGTAATTGTGACTTCTTTTGCGCCATAAAAGATTTTATAGTTTTGGAGCGTTGTTATATATTTATATGGTTGAGATTCATATATTCTTTTATAACGTTGAATGGTTATAATTTGTTACATTCCTACCTATAACCGTTAAATTTAAAACGCTTGCTTTGGCTAATTTTTTTTTATTTAGTAGTAACGGTATTGGAATAATTTATTTATTTATTTAATTTTTTCTGGTTACTTTACTGAAGTGTTTTCTAAACAATATTTTCCTTATTTTCAAGGTAGACTTATTTTGCAAGAACAAGCTTACTAAAAATAAATAATAATAAAAAAAAAATTGGCTTTGCTTTGTGCGTAATTTTATTTTTGATGTGATATCGTGTTTCTGAATCGATCGACTACTTAATTTTTATTTTTATTTTTTTTGGTTACTATTATTGAAGGTTATCAAAGTCTTAAAAGGCGTTAACGCATGGATGTGAAACACTAGTCTTTATCCCTCCTTAGAGTTTATGTACTTAGTTGATGAACGCATAAGATATGACAATGAAAAAAAAAAAAAAAAAAAAAAAAAAAAAAGAGCACCAATATAGGATATGAGGCCGATTGATAACCCACAGGTCTCAGGATAAAAACTTAACTCTAATACCCTTGATACTACCTATGGTTATGCCATTGTTATATTTTACTCATAATATATAAGTACATCACTTTTATAATCATAGGAATATGGATTCCCCAAATAGAAGCAATCGTAAAGCAAGTGCTAGCGAGGATCAAGAATTGGTCGGTCAAGTAATAAGTACAAGTGACATTCAGACTGTGGTGCAAGAAACAGTGAAATCATTACAGGGTGAAAATCATATTTTTAAGGAGTTTCTTCAACTTTACCCACCCGAATTTGATGGTTCACTAGGACAAGAGGAAACCGCAGAAGAATTTATTCTCGATTTAGAGAACATTTATCAAGTTTTTAAAATCTCGGATGAAATGAAGGTAAGACTAGCTACTTTTCGGCTAAGAAGACAAGCAAGAGAGTGGTGGCGTGAAGTACGAGACAAGTTCAGTGAACAAGGACTATTTCGGAAATGGGAGCAGTTTGTTGAAGAATTTTATAGGAAGTATCGCCCACAATGGATGTGTGAACAATGGGAAGATTCTTTTATTAATCTGAAACAAGAGGATATGTCGGTGCCTGAGTACGTACACCATTTTGAAAAATTATCAAAATACTGCCAGCGACTTATTAAGACTGAAGAGTACAAAATTTCAAAGTTTATAAAGGGTCTAAGGGTCGAACTACAAACGGCTCTTGCAGTGGTGCCTCGTATTTCATATAACCATGTAGTTGAAAGAGCTATCAAGATTGAAATATGTCAGAAGGAGAAAGAGAATGATATTTCTAAGAGTTTCAACGATGGAACAAGCAATGAAATACATGAATCGGTTCAGGAGCCTTTGCCGTCGATTGATTGCATTAACGAGGTCAAGATAGCTATGAGAATGCATGGAAAGAAATCCACTGGAGTAAAAAATAAAGCGAAGTCCTTCAATGTATGTGAAACCTCAATGAACAAAACCCAAGGGGTTTTGTGTTATTTCTGTAATAGAACCGGACATGCTGAAAATAAGTGTCGTAGGAAACTTGGACAATGCACTTATTGCGGAGAGGCAAACCATTTTATTCGAAAGTGTCAGAGGAAAAAAAAAATCGTCCAGACATCCACGATTACAAAGAGAAAGTGGAAACAAAAAGCCAAGACATTCAAATTAGTGGTCACCAAAGCATGAACGGGTCGATCAATTGGGTATTATATTGGACTCGAGCTAATCATGTGTTTGGAGAGAAGTTCGAGGACGAACTTCTTTTTAAGGAGGAGAGAATTGTAACGCCTCGAATTTTATGGAATAAAACGAGAAGGGTATAGTTGTCAATAATATAATAATATTGATAATAATAATAGTTAAGTGATATTGATTTATTTCAGCAAGGATATGTAAATTTGAAGCTCTTATCCAAGTGTGTACGTATGGTAAATTTAGGAATATAATTGAATTTATTATTTATTAAACCTTTAAGTTAACAATAAGTACTATTCTTAATTCCATTAACAAAATTTGGGAACAGGTAGTTGTATTAAAGTTATCATTTTATTCCATATTTAATCTTCTAAATAAATTGGGTTTGAAACGTAAGCATTACTACATCAAATAGAAACGGCTCAATAAATTAATTAAGCAAATAAATATCTTTGGTAAGTTGTGAGAATAGTGTGTCTGCAACACTTATAAAGCTAACATGTTGAGGAATCAAAGGTAGCACAATAATCTTTTTCGCCGGAATTTTTTCTAACCACAACAACAATCCTTATCATTATTGTTCTGCAACTATTAAGCTCTTTCTCTGGTAAAAATACTTGGGTAGCCGGCAACCACGACCGGAACCGCTTTGCACTGTACCTAGCGGCCTTCTGTCACGGTGAAACCATGAACAACTAATTTAGATAGCCATCACCACCATGATCAACCATCTACCTCTTATAAATTTCAGCTTTCTTGATCTTCTTTCTACACTACCTGCAGCCAAATTATGGGTTATTCCCTTACTAACGATATTAATATCGGAAGGAGGAAATAATAAAAGTTACTTACGGCACAAGTGACATACTCATCTTTCCAGCATTGCTCTGTTGATGATGATTGTTGGGGCATATCGCATGTAGTGGGCTCGTGGAGTATAATCAAAATTTTCTAGTGGATTGTGAAATAAAGATATTTGCCCGGACAGACAGTGAGTTAAATTTTATTTTCTATACAAGCCAAGTGTGTTTTTTTTTTAAAGTATTTTCAAAGTATTTTATTTAGTATATATTATTGATATAGATATATAATATGTATCGTGTTAAAAATGATTAATGATTTCTCTCGCTTTAATGATAATAACTTGATTAATTGAAACCTTGTACAAATGTCATTGCATGTCCCACTTCGGTGGCATGGTACCGTACTATCCGCCTCGTGCGGAATGGTATATTGTACTTATACATTTCCCGCTTCGGCGGCATGGCTAGTTCCCGCTTCGGCGGCATGGTTCTCGTTCTCGTTCTCGTTCTCGTTCTCGTTCTCGCTAGATGGGCCCGCTGAGGATTTCGCAGTCGGGTTAGCTGTGCATTGGGCCTGTGACCGCGGTTGTGGGGTCCGAGGCAAGTGGACTCTCCGGAAGCCCCAGGAGATTGGGTGTCGGAAGGACGGATTTCACTATAAAAATTACTTGTTGTGGATATAAGGTGGTGAAATGGGAGTCATAAGGTAGAGACAATCGTATTAGCTATATCGATGTCTAGTAAGGGAACTTGATGAATTGACGGATCTCGAATGAGCTTGCTTGACTTGAACATGATATATAAATTTTAAACAAGTATATTATTACATAAATACTCGAATAAGATTTCTAGAAAAAGTATATATTGTTACAACATTTTTTTAAAAAAAATATATATATATATATAACACTCTCGCACATGCTCATACCAGCGTTTTTGCTGACGACTCGTTTTCTTTGTTTCTTGTGTGTTTGTTTTGTTTTGTTTAGTTTTCTTCTATAAATAAAATCAGGTAATGGTTCGAAGAAGATGTAATGAGGATGAAAGCGATGACATGGACCAGGATTTAGAACATTCTATATAAATTATGTTAATTACAATTGTAGTATTTCATTTGTTGTAAATTTTATAATTGAAACAATTAGTGAATATTTGTAAATATAATTGTAGTTTTATTGAAATATTTTAGAATTAAAGTCTAGTTATTGAAGTCGCGGCGAGAGCTTCGCAACCCCTCCTAGAATGACCCCAGTGGACCTAGGGGTCGGGAGTAGGGTATTACAAAGGAAGTGTTTATCTAAGCACCTAAAAATCTCGACAATGTCGATTAAGCCTATAACACAAACACAAACATCTTACTTTGTACCTATTGAAATAGTGTCCTAAACCCAATCGGGTTGGACTGGATCCGACCGGATCGGGTCATTTCTACTATTTCTTTATTTTATACATATATTAAATGGATTTTCTGTTGTCATACATTTATTCTTTTAAAGAACCAATTATAAATTGTTATATGATAACGTCCTTAGTATTAAACTGTGATAGAGAAACCATGATAGGCGATTATGGTTGATGAGATCTCTACTCACTTTAATAAGTTTGATACTTAAATGTCTCTAGGCTTATGTACTATTAAACATGGAATTGATAGTACAAACAGGCTAGTACATATTAGATATCTTATGTATTTTAGGGCAGGGATAGATCTCGTCTATCGAAGTGTAGAGACTCTTGGACTGTACGTGGACGTGTATTAGAGAATTCGTATGTTAGACTGACCCACTTACACTGTTAAGTGTCACACTATGTGACGGTTGTGTAATTATCCTTAGGACCGGTATCTACATGGCATCACGGTGTGGATTGTCATGCTTTGACACTATTGAGGTTTCCCCTAGCCACGGGGCGATCATGCGGTAGTGATTGAGTGTGATACTGAAGCATGCGGAGTATACATGTATGGTCGTCCGGAAATCGTGTACCCTATTAGTAGGGGTGGATATCCGAAAGGACCTTCTTATAAGGAAGGTCTTACTCTCGTGAATCTATGCAAAGTGGGATAAGTGAGTTATTTCGAGAGAGCATGATATCCAAATTATAAGATACGGTCGTTGATGTTTGACACTCGACGTACGACCGTATGGATATTATTATAGAGATATAATTCTATTTACACGGTAACTGTTTCACATTAAAGGTAGTAGTCATTGCATTTGACTCTTCCGATGATCGGGGGTCATGATATGTTGCTAGACGATATCCTGTGATCGTTAGGTATGAAGGGTATTTTCGTAATTTGCACTTTGTGCATACGGCCAACATATTCGGAAGCCTATCGGGTCACACACATATGAACATCAAGTCGGATAAAAATGTGGTTATAGTTGATAACCGAATAAGGAAAGAATTTTTCTCATAATATAAAGGTTATAGTGGTAAATTAATATGGTGGTATTTATTTATTATGAATAAATATAATACATGATATTAATTGTGTTGATTGATTAATTATACACATAATGTATGTGTATATCGAATATATATATATATATATATATATATATATATATATATATATATATATATATATATATATATATATATATATATTTGGGTATATATATGTGCCGCCACTTTCCAAGTATATGAGATATATTTGGATTGTGCACATCAATTAATAATATAAATAGTATTACCTTATATTAACATTAGAAATTAGTGAATATAGATTTGAACACATGTGTAAATTGATTTATAGTAATAAGATAAATATAGTCAATATAAGATATTGACAATATATTGGAATTTAATATAGGATATTAAATTAAATGAGATAAATCTAGAATATTTATTTTCCTTATTTTATTAGTAAAAGGTTTTCTTTCTCCCCAATTTACTAGGAAACTTCACCCAATCAGATTGGGATTTGTCTGGGGCGCACCTACTTCTATAAAAGCAAGGGGTTGGCTAGCTCTTTTGCACATCACAATTCCAAGAGTTAATATTTCTTGTGAAAATTAGAGAGAGATTAGAGAGAGAGAAAATGTCGGTGTAGCAACCGGATTTTTCTATTAGCAATCCATGATGGGATTCCGGTGGGCTGTTCGTGTGGATCACCGGTAGAGGCCAAACTCTTGGGCGGCTCCGTGCATCACTATTATCCTTAGGCGGTCAAAGCGTCGATATTTTAGATCAACCAAGGTAACCACCGTCTACTAGCTCATTTGTTTATTACTTAAATGAAGTCGATCCTGGATAAAAGGAAATAAATTTTGAATTCCGATGTGTTCCACCTAGATTTCCTAACAGTACCATCATCTTATTGTCCAACTTTACACCAAATGGTTTAACATTTTCTCAATAAAGTTGACCTCTACATGAAATGGTATAACATTTGTACCCTATCTCAATTCACAGATCATAACCAAGGAGCATTAGCCTCTTTTTAGAATATTAGCTTGTAGATCTCCACCTTCGGTTTCAATGCGTCGACCTCAGCACCTTAACACAATAACAGTATCACAACAATAACAGTACACAGTATCACATTCAAACATAAGAACACACTAACACTATCACAGTGCGTGAGCTTGCTAATGTTTGATCCTTATGACATAAACAATTTTTATAACACAAAGAGGGTGCAAAAAAGTCCAGTACAACAGCATAAACCAGCACAATATGCAGCAGAAACTTTAGTGAAACAAATTTGTGCAGATTGCAAAACAAGTTTGTAAAGGCTTCAAGAATAGAACAATTAGCAAGCTAAAGCATCATATTATAACAAGGACAGATTATTGAGTATAGATTGTAGATGCTTTAACAGTCCAAAACAGCTCAAATCAGCAACCAAAAAGGCTCAGAACAGCAGTACACAAGATTCAACAAACAATGGAAAGAAAATGTACAGACAGATTTGCCAGGAGTAATAGCACTGATCGAGACACTCGATCTTTGCACAGCGGAAGCTTATGAGATTTACGATATGAGACATAACTAATTAATCCTACGAGAAGGTTGAAGATTTACCTTATCGGAGAGAGATAATAAAATCGACCAAGGGAGAACCGTAGTCTTCCGGATTGTATCTCCAGCGACGACTGGTGGACGTCGATCCTCGCCGTAGAACCTCCTCAAATATGCCCAAGAAAAACCTAGGTTTTTTTTCTATTAATGACTAAGGCAAGAAACTAATTTTTCTTCCTTTTAATTTATTTGTGGCGCAAATTGTGATTCATGTTGTGCTAGGAGGAACTCTCTTTATATAGGAAAATAACTAATCAAGAGAGTTATCCTTCTCACACCACAAAAACCTATTCACATAAGGAAAATATATTTTTGCTACAAAATAAGAGATAATTCCCAAAAAATCAATCTCTTAATTTTTCCATTAATTATCCAACAAATAGATAATTAATTAATTACACAAATGAGATAATCTAGGAGAATTTCTTCTCCCAATTTATCCCAAATGTGAGGCCATTTTTTTAGTCATTTTAAAGAAAATGTATTTTCTATTTTACATATTATTTACCAAATAAATAATATTTGCATATTCATTAAATAGGCCAACTATTTAATTTAATCTCGAGGTTTCATAAAACGAGAAAACACTCGCGTGTTAGGAGCCAACCCGGGGACCATGGACCTATAACCAGTAGCTACAATAATTGAATAAAATATTCATCGAACAGAATATTTCTACTCAACTCATTAATTCCGGAATTACTCCACCATAAATCCGAAACTGAACTCTATCGATTATAGATATAACTTATGCTCAAAACGTCGAGTCGAGTCGATAAGTGTCCATTGATATAATTATTACATACACACTAACCCTCCATAGACTATCCGTACTGAAGTAGGATTATTTCCGTAAACCTACTTCACTACATCTTATCCTTATTTATCATTAACCCACTAGTGATCAGTTAGTTCAAAACCAATACGAACTCCCGGGATCGATCAGTTTCTAGGATTAACAAATAAGGGGATTGTCTTTCTACTTCCCAAAGGAAGGAATGGATTCTATATCTGTGGGACACACACTTCTTACTCATTCCAGAATAGTGCCAACGTGAAAGTGATTCGCACCGCGCCTCTTAGCGATCCTTAACGAACACATCAAACTCTATCCTAAAACTAGTAGGAGTCTGCAATCACTTCAGGATTAAGGTTAATCCATATATGATCATCTTGTGATTTAATAAGATTTCTCAATCATGAAATTATATGAGAAACTCAGATTAAATCGGTACAGTCCTATATGACTACATCATATATAAATTCCCCACTTAGACAACCAATGTCGATGGTCCGGATACGACGGTCACACCATAAAGTGTTCTGGGCGCATTAATGGTGGTTTAATCAATACACCCCATACTTTGATTAACTTCACCACGGACTAACATTTCAAGTGTATCACCATAAACTTAATCCTCATGTGTGACACACACTAAGTTATATGGCTACATATGATACGACTTAGGGTTTTCAGTAGTGTATTACTTACAAGCACGAAGCAAGTAATAAGATGAGAATAAATCTGTCTTTTATTAATTCTAAAAACAATTACATAAATTGTCTTTCGGGCGCTACTTCCAACAAGATTTTCACCTGCTTTGTATCACCTGTTTCGGATACTTAGACCCCTCCAAAAATTATGACATTCAACAGATATGTTCAACATATAAGATTACGAAAGGAACAGCTCCTAGGGGCTAATGAATCTGTGAATAAGATTAGGCATTTGAAACTAATTAGTTATGCATCAGCAGCCTAACCATGCACCAATAATTATAATGAAATCGACTAAGCTCGATATATATTCTTTTATCTTCTTACCAAGAAAATCGACTTTTAAAAATTCGATCATTGGGTTTTTGTTTCACTTTTTGATTGTCCATGTTTAGAGTTTTCCTAATATATAGATAGAGCAATCTCTTATAACATATAAATACCTCACGACAATTCTCCTAATGCCCAGAAAACCGATCAAAATTGGAAGTATGGAAGAAATCATTACAGCACCTTGAATTCCTCCCATTGTTCTAATGAACCTTTGGAAATAAAACAATTACATAAATCAAAAGTAAATAATTAAATGTAAAAGAAACAATGGGAAAAGGGGTGAATCCCATGAACATGTACAAACCTGGTGAGGATCAACATATACATCAAAAATCGACTAGATAATGCTACAAAAAGAACTGGAATTATGAATGTGAATGAACCACCAATAACAATGGGAAGCCAGGTTCCGAACCAAGTTTGTAACAAAGTGTTTATTCCCGATACGAAGAGAGCAATGTCTATATCACTTGAGCTATTTCTTCCTAGTGTAATTAAACAAAAATCAGCGGACAACAGCGGATCATGGATCTTCTTCTAAAAGCTTGTGGACAACAACGGCGTTGTTCTGATGAGCCTTCTGCTGGATATACAGAAACCCGAATCCGGATCCGATCCATAATTGGATCGTCAGATCTGATTCAAAGCACCGATCGAGACACTCGATCTTGCACAACGAAAACTACTAATAAATTCGCATGCGATTTTACCACGATATGATTCACATAAATAATTAATCTACATGAAGGTTAGTATATTTACCTTAACGGAAAGAGATGAGAAATTCGACAAAAAGGAGAAGCCACAATCTTCCGGATTGTATCTCCTAGCGACGACTGGTGGACGTCGATCCTCGCCATAGAACCTCCTCGAATATGCACAAGAAAAATCCTAGATTTTTCTTCTCTTAATGACTAGAACGAGAAACTAATTTTTCTCTTCTTTTTCTTAAGTGTGGCGTCAATTTAGTTGTGTCAATGTGTTGGGAGGAAATCTCTTTATATAGGAAAATAACTAGTAAAGAGAGAGTTATCTTTTTTCACACCACAAAAACCTATTCCTACGAGGAAAAGATATTTTTCCCACAAAATAAGAGATAATTCCTAAAAAATCAATCTCTTTATTTTTCATTAATTATCCAACAAATAGAGAATTAATTAATTAAACATATGAGATAATCTAGGAAAATTTCCTCTCCTAATTATCCATATTTGGGGCGCCATCAATTTTGTCATTTTTAATAGAAAATGTCTTTTCTATTTTACATATTATTTACCAAATAAATAATATTGCACATTCATTAAATAGACCAAATATTTAATTTATTCTCGAGGTTTCATAAAACGAGAAAACACTCGCGTGTTATGAGCCAACCCGGGGACCATGGACCTATAACCAGTAGCTACAATAAAATGAATAAAATATTCATCGAACATAATATTTCTACTCAAATTATTAATTCCGGAATTACGCCACCATAAATCTGAAACTGTACTCTATCGATTATAGATATAACTTATTCTCCAAAGGTCGAGTTGAGTCGATAAGTGTCCATTGATATAATCATTACATATAAACTAACCCTCCATAGACTATCCGTAATGAAGCATGATTATTTCCGTAAACCTTCTTCAATACAACTTATCCTTATTTACCATTAACCCACTAGTGATCAATTAGTTCATAACCAATACGAACTCCATGGATCGATCAATTTCTAGGATTAACAAATAAAGGGATTGTCTTTCTACTTCCCGCGGGAAGAAATGGATTCCATATCTGTGAGACACACACTTCTCACTCATTCCAGAATAGTGCCAACATGAAAGTGATTCGGACCGCGCCTCTTAGCGATCCTTAACGAACACATCAAACCCTATCCTGAAACAAGCAGGAGTCCGTAATCACTTCAGGATTAAGGTTAATCCATAAATGATCATCTTGTGATTTAATAACATTTCTCAATCACGGAATTATATGAGAAACTCAGATTAAATCGGTCCAGTCCTATATGACTCTCATCTAGGGCTGTAAATGAACGTAAGTATTCGATACGGTTCGGTATATTCGGTCCGAAAAAGCTCAATTCGTGATCCGGTTCGAATTTTCGAACCCGAACCGAGCCTTAAAAATCAGATATTCGTCCTACGAGCCGAACTGTATCGAACGGGTTCGGCTCGTTTAAAATATTAAATTATTATTATATTATATTTATTAATTATTTTTATAATAATAAATTAATTAAATTTTTTTGGTTTATACTTTATGCGAAAGGGAAAGGAAAACCTAATTGGAAGGAAAACCTAATTGAACCGTATCGAACGCTTTTTTTTTTTTCGGATCGAACTGTTCGGACCGTTCGGCTCGTTCGGACCGAACCGAGCCGAATATTTTTTTATTTTTTAAGCTTCGAACCCGAGCCGAACCCTGAAAAATCAGGTTCGCCCGAGCCGAGCCGATCCGAGCCGAGCCTTGAGGTACAAAATTTTCGAGCCGAGCCGAACCCTGCCAGGGTTCGGTATTATTCGGCTCGTTTACAACCCTACTCTCATCATATATAAATACCCCATTTAGACAACCAATGTCGACGGTCCGGATAGGACGGTCACACCATAAAAGTGTTATGGGTGCATTAATGGTGGTTTAATCAATAGACCCCATACTTTGATTAATTTCACCACGGACTAACAGTTCAAGTGTATCACTATAAACTTAATCCTCGTATGTGACACACACTAAGTTATATGGCTACATTTGATACGACTTGGGGTTTTCAGTAGTGTATTACTTACAAGCACGAAGCAAGTAATAAGATGAGAATAAATCTGTCATTTATTAATTCTAAAAACAATTACATAAATTGTCTTTCGGGCGCTACTTCCAACACCTTCTTCTCATCCGCAGAAGGTGCCGGAGATGTTTCTCTGGCGGCAGAAATGCCGGAACTGCCATTGCTCCTACTCGATTACAAGAAATAGGACTATTGAAATGGGTCCATGGAAGACCAGGCCTGGAAGATGTTTCTCCGGCGATGAAAGGTGTTTATTATGGAAATGATTATAAGGGCAATTTAGTCTAGCCAAATAATTTTTGTCCTTATTGCAACTTTTTTTAAAGTGTGGATTAAAGCTTAATATAGGAGAGGAAAGTGGATTCACAACTAATTTTTCCATAAATATTATCAACTAAAGAAATATTGATCCAAAATAATTTCATTCATTGTTCTTTGATGATATGGGATATCGTTCGGGTGTAAATTGAGTATTGATTCGGGTAATTAGACTTCCCGGTGACGATCCAAAAGGTTTTTCTAATGGGCTTACAAAATAAACAATGAGTGAGAAGTTCCGGAGCTTTCCCCAGGAAACACTCTGACATTCAAATCAGTTTAATGATAGAGAATTTTGAATTAGGGCAGTGGCGGTCAGTTTGTAGATTATGCGTATATTGGATGTACCTTATAAACGAGGATGATAATGCCTTTATATAGCATTTAATTGTGGGATGGTGCATTATTGCTTATTGAATAATTGGGATGAGTGTCCCGGAACAGTTACGAGGTCATGATAGCAGATGTGGCTCATGTATTAATGAGGCGATTATCACGTATCAGGTTTAGAACATGGAATAATGCATATAACGCTCCTATAATGGATTGTAACGGTTACTCTAGGACCAAGGACGACATGTGCCTCATCATATATAAGAGACTAGGGTGACCGACACCACATCGACAACAAAAGAGCGTGGATGACATGCATCATGCCGGCTATAAAGTACCATGGACGACCCGCGTCACAACGGCCACATGAAAATGTCATCATCGAGTCTGGGAATTTCGTGTTCTTGAAGATATTTTTCCTTGTAAGGAAAATGATAAAGAAGAAGCAATCACGGGTAAGCAGACATAAGAGTCTGAAGAAAAATATGATCCTTAAGAAATTGGGGAACCATGTCGTAGTAAGAGGGCCAAGACTTCCAAGTCTTTTGGTCCTGATTTTCTGACCTATATGGTAAAAAATGAACCCAGGACATTTGTTAAGGCAATATCAACTCCAAAAGCTTCTTTCCGGAAAGAAGCTACAAAAAGAGAAATATAGTCCATCATGCAAAACCATACTTGGGAGTTGGTTGATCTTCCACCAGGAAATAAACCACTCGGTTGCAAGTGGATCTTCAAGAAGAAGCTAAGAGTTGATGGATCTATTGATAAGTATAAGGCAGGTTGGTGGCCCAAGGGTCCCGACTAAAAGAAGGCATTGACTTTTTTGACACTTACTCACCAATTACGATAATTACTTCTATAAGGTTTCTCATTGCTATAGCTGCAGTCAATAACCTGGAAATCCATCAAATTGATGTAAAGACTGCCTTCTTGAATGGTGAGATGGAAGAAAAGATATGCATGAAACAACGTAAGGTGTTTATTGTTCCAGGACAAGAGAATAAGGTGTGTAGACTCGTTAATTCTTTGAATGGGCTTAAACAAATGCCCAAGTAGAGGCATATCAATTTTGACAATGTCATGTTGTCAAATGGATTTAAGATTAACAAGTGTGATAAATGCATCTACATTAAGAACACACTTAATGCATATGTGATCATAGGCGGATGCACATAGAGGTAAATGGGGTCCGCGGACCCCGTTAAAAATAATAATACCCTACATTTTATATATAGAAAAATATTTCGAACCCCGTAAAAAATATTATTTACTGTGTAAAATATTTACGGACCCCGTTGAATATAATTTCTGGATCCGCCCTTGTATGTGATAGCGTGTCTATATGTAAATGACATGCTTCTAGTGGGATGTATGTTGATGTAGTGCCCTAAATCCAATCGGGTTGAACCGAATCTGACCGGGTCCGATTATTTCCACTACGTTTTTACGTTTATACATATAATAAACGGCTTTTCTATTATTATATATATATGTCCGTCTAACAAAACAATTATGACATTGTATATATGATAACGTCCCTTGTGACAAACTGTGATATAGAAATCAGAATAGTGATTATGGTTGATCAGACCACGATTCACTTTTAAATGATTTGATACTTAAATGTCTCTAGTTGTATGTGCTATTAAATAGGACATTAATAGTACGGTTAGACTAGTGATGACGGTTAAAATAGTATATCATACGGCATCAACATTTCACCCATTATGAGGTAAAATTAGTTGTTTCGATCGGTGAATAAATGTGAGCCATTTGTCTTGAATGCTATATGTTAGGTTCACGAGTCGAGAATTTGGTATTTCTGATTATTATCCCCGAAATTGGTATTATTTCGTGTTTTATTGGACCGAGTGTCAAGGAAGAATATATGGAACATACCTATTGTAGAATCGGGCTTAGGGTATTCCAGCTTCCAAGTTAAGTTGATAGAGAGAAAAATTATGAAATTGCCCTCGACGAGTCGAGCTTCTCCGCTGACGCATTGAAGCATCGAGAATCATAGTGTACGCATTTTCTACGGCAAGAAGTAGGTTTTAGGGTTTTAGATTTGGCCAAGTCGTCTAGAGCACTATAAATAAGAGGCAGCAGACCTCATTTTGAATGCACCACAAGACATATACATTTTTATGCAATAACAGTTTGTTCCTTCTTTCTTTTATTTATTTTCTGTGAGTGCTAGTCACGGATCCGACAGATTCGCCACCTAGGGAGAGATCTGAGGAAAATCTACGCTCGGGTTCGATGGTATGCATCTTCTGCTTTCTAGATGTAGATCTGTTGTTATTTTGTGATGAGTTTGTTTTGATTTTTGTATTAGTATTGCTATGTAGTAGGTAGTTTATTATCCCTGATTGTGAGTAGATCTGAATCGTTAGTGAAGAAATCATAAAATAGTGGTTGTGTTCTCTCGACGATTCGAGATACCTAGTAAATCCGGTTTCATGATAATCGGCGCCAGCTACGTCTGATGTTATGTTTTAACTTACATGTTATTAGCTAGCCTGATCAACAATTTGCATGTTATTGTAAATTAGCATGAAGGACTATTAGTGAAGTGCTAGTTAGGACATGATTTATCGATCTCTAGGAACGTGCTAGTCATCATCGATAACTGCTTGGGGATGTTCTCGGTCTTGGGCCGGCTATCCCTAGATCTTATTGCATGTGATGCTAATACGGCCTAAGGTATGTTAGTTACACATAGGCACATGTTGTCCTACCAAATGGAAGTATGGTAATATTACGAGTTAGCACCCTGTGAAAGAATTAAAATTTACCAACGGGGGAAGATTGAGCGAACGGTAAAATACGGACGAAATTCCACCTTTGGAATATCCGGACGAAGTTATGGCAGCAAGGAACAGATTAAATGGAGTCAATGGGGGAGATGGAGCGAACGGTGTCAATGGAGTCCGAAACGGAGCAGGAGCGGTTGTATTTGGAGAAAGACGAATTCTACAGAGTTATGCACTGCCAACGATTAAGCAATTTGTACTGGCTATTGTGCAACCAGAGAATGCAGCTGAAGTAATCCATCCTAAGCCGAACGTGATCCAAATGGTGACAAATTACACTACCTTTCATGGAGTGTCGAATGAAGATCCTATTGTCCATGTCCCCAACTTTTTGAAAATTATCAGCACTGTGAAGTGAGCAGGAGTTCCAGAAGACAACATCAACCTAAAGTTGTTCCCGTTCACGCCGAAAGATAAGGCCAAGCAGTGGCTTTTGGCCCTTGCAGCTGGTTTTTGTGTTGGAACCTGGAAATATTATTTGAGAATCCTCTTTAAAAGTTAATTACCCTAAACAATCCTCTTAGTTTTGTTTTTACTGATTCGGCAGTATTCCGCATGGGACAGCATACCCCTAGCTACCATGTTCATGCAATTAAAATATTAAATACTCAATGCCTTAAACAATACTTCTTGGAAAATGTGAGAAAATATTCAATGCCTTAAACAATACTTCTTGGAAAATGTGAGAAAATATAAAATCAGACCCATGTAGTAATCCGTATTTATTTTCAGACGTGTCACATTTTTTAGGTAGTCCGTGTAAAATTACACAGATGCTTGCAAATTTATACAGGCTCAACACACAGACATGTGGAAAATTGAACGTGGTTATGCATGTTTGCACATGGGGGGTAAGCTAACCAAAAACAATATATAAGAGCGACTCTAACACTTAGACACCAAAATTTACACCAAATCATCATTTTGGTGTAACTTTTACACCAAATTTTACAATCAACTCCAATCAGTGGCGGAGCTACATACAACCAAGGGGGGGGGGCAACTGCCCCTTGATCCGGAAAAATTATAGTAATATATGTACAAAGCATATCGTCTGCTCCTCCTTAAATTTTTTATTGCCTTTAAAAAATTTATTGCCCCCCTTACCTGAGATCTTGTGTCTGCCCCCGACTCCAATGGTTCAACACCAAAAAACAATATTCTTGGAATATTCATCTTTACCCATCAATTTGTTGATTTCTTCTTCACAAAAGAAAAAGAAAAGGGAACAGTGTTTGCCGGTGCCATCCATTTGCAATCAAATTTGCTGGTGACTTTCATCTCTCCATCAATTTGATGGAGAAAAAAAAATGGTCATTGGAGTGATAGTTTTCTATCAATTTGCTGATTTGCTGGTAAAAAAGGGTACTGTTGGAGTTGCTCTAAAGGAGGGAGAACATGGGATTTTGCACAATTTGCACGGGCTCTCCCAAAAAATTGCATGTGCTACCTTAAAAGTGTCAGCTTTGACACTACCGAAAATTAAATATGGACCACTATAGTTGACTAATTTTCAAATTTCTCGGAAAATGCTACTATTAGAAGAGGATAAAACTCATTTTTAGATTATCGATTATAATATAGCATTCATCTATCATAATGTAAGTTCACAATAATCAATGTAACTAAATTAAAAAAATGATATGAAATTGTATTACGTCACTCGTTATGACATAATCGATTCTTGTGTATATCACTGTAACACCCCATAACACATTATTATTCTATAACGACGCTACAAGAGTCACGATAGATCCTGTAACGCTCATCGTCTTCGTTTGACCTAAATCGATTAACTCAAATCACCGTGCGAATTCATTATGACATCTCGCACTTTTTCAATTGGACATTAAATTCTCCCTCGCTTGAAGAACTGACATCCTTGTCCATAGGAGTACACTACCAGAGGTTTCTAGAGCCGACTCCCAACGCTTCTCACGGTGTGACACATAGTTACGTCTAGTATTCGACTTTCATACCACATTTAACCTCTCAAAACTCATTTTAACGATATTATTTGAGCAATAACGGTTCTAGTAACTATTTAAGTCATTGTTCTCGCTTGGTATAAAATGATTAACTCAAATTAATAAATTCATTACGTTTTACTTTTAGTAATTTTTTTCCCTCACTTTTTCAAAGGTACGTGGGAATGGGAAATTTCATTACCTCAATGATTTGGGCTAATTAATGTCCACATGTATCATGTATGTAACCAACCACTAACAAGAATTCTACTACTACTTTACCGTCTGAACCTTTAAGCAGACTCACCGAGAGAAGAAGAGGGAAACAAACACAGAGAATAAGATGACTTCGTATCTCCGTCAAAAGCTTGTTTCTAAGCTTTCTTCTCCTTCATCATCATCATCAAATCATGAAAAAGAAAATGTAACTGAGTTTGAGACTGAGACGACTAAAGCCGCCGAAGCAGTTATAAACGGGCAAGATCAACAAGATCAAGTCTATGACGAGGAATCGGAGCGGTCTAAAATCAAGGAAATGAGAGCCCTCCTCCTTTCCCGGAAACCTTCTTTCTCCCAGGTATTCCCCGGCGACTGCCATCGTTCACTCTAAAAGTTGACTATTTTTTTTTTTGTTAAGTACTGTATTTATAAAAGGGCGGGGGTTGTACGTGGGTGAAAAAAAATCACAACCTGACCCAATACAACCTAATTTAACCTAATTCAACATGCAATTGCAGGTTAAAAATGAGTTCGGGTTGAGTTTGATTTTAATATATTTTGACCTGCATCTTGTGGGTTGAGTATGAATTGTACAATAAAAAACACATATGAACCTAACTCAACATATATATATATATATATATATATATATATATATATATATATATATATATATATATATATTATAAGACAATGAAAAATAGAATAGTTTTTAACTTGTCATATTTTAAGAAAGACATTTAAAAAAATAGAAGTTCAGCTATCATCTTATTCTTTTCAAGATAGGTATTTAAATTATTTTTCATTCACTTAAAACGAATGGTCTAAGAAAAAAAAAGTATTACAACTCTATAAGTCTACAAAAGAATAACATACATATATATATATATATATATATATATCATAACATCAATTCAAACATAAATAAGTTCGGTTATCATCTTGTTTTTCCGGTAACATCATCCATATTTGCGTAGTATTATCGGTTCATCACATTCTTCCGGCGACATCATTTCAAAGTAGATAAGAATTGAAAGCTTCCCCGGAGAGTATTTTTGACGGAAAAATTTGATTTTATATTTTTTGTTTTTGTTTTTTCTAAACCAATGGAGAATAATGGACAGTAAACTCTGAGGGTAAGTCTAATGGTAGGGGTCGAAACCAAATTTTGACCCCTATAGAAAAGTATTAGCATCTTCGATGAAAAGAGTTGATAGATATCAAAATTAGGTGTAGTATCAGGAGATGTCTATTAACCCTTGACTAATACTTCCCCATCCATCTCACGCGCGCAAGTGATGGACAGTGGAGAAAAATAAAAATATGTTGCCTGCACAAGCACATGCTGTTGTCCCCCCCCCCCCCCCCCCCCCCCCTCCCCTCCCCTTGTCCCCTCCTTTTCCCCTGTTGTTGATTGCCTTTTTAATTAGAAAAAATACCATGTGCCTTTGTAATTCTTACTTTATTTGTCCGAAAGTTTATGTATTTACTTTTTCTTTTCTTTTTCTTTTTTTTCCACCTGATATGAAAGCTTTTTTTTTTAAACTACGGGGGGAATCGAACGCTCGGCCTCCCACATAGTGCGGGGGAAAGCGGAGTGGTTGCACACTTTGGATGAGCTTAAGCTCTGTATTTACTTTTTCAAACTCTAAAAGTTATTATTATTATTATTATTTCAATAAATGACACTGAAACAAAGATCTGATCTCTTGAACCATCAGATTATTCGTTACGGCTTGTTGTAAATTAATATTCATTTTCGCTTATTTTAATATGGATTTTATGTACGATAGACATAGTACATAATCTTTAAAAAAAAATTATGATTACGTAAAAAATTATTAACTAGCACAATAATAATATTTTATATTATTATCAACTCATCAAAATATTTAATAAAAACAAAAAGAAATATTGATTCTATGAATTTGAACCCTCCCATTGGAGATGGATATTTGATACCTAAGTGAATAGTGTCCAAGGTATCAAAATTTGATTTTGATACTCACGGCTTAGTACCATGGGTTGGACTTACCCTGATGTTGATTTATATTGGTTTTTGGGTTATGAGTGATATAATTATGCTATATGCCTTTATTATATAACTTGGTTTTTAAATGTGAATATTTTCTTTCTCCCCGATAACTAAAGATTACTGAATCAATTAATTATCACTAAGAGCGTTACAATCTATTGTAATACTAACCCGCACCCAACCCGAACCCTACCCGCATTTAACGAAACTTGCACGTGTGGGTTGAATTTTGAATTGAGCTGAATATGATTTCAAATTATTATAACCCGCAACATAAGGATTGGATTTGAGTTTTTATTAAACCCGCACGACCCAAATCATGTGCCCCTTAGTTGTACGTTATTGGACTTTTTTTTGGACACCACACTCACATTCCACATGTACATAATTGAATTTAACCTCAAAATTAGACCTCTTCAAAGTTTAGTTTTACCCGTAGTGTGGTGCGCCTAGGGGCGACGCCACCCTTTAAAGGTGTGGGGCGGCTGACCCCTTAAATAAATATGTGGTATGAATAATGAAGATTTTTTTACAAACACACACACACACACACACATATATATATATATATATCATTAACTATATTAAAATGGGAATATTAGGTTTTAGTCCACTTTCCGTCCTGCATATAAATTTTAATCCAGTTTGTATTTTTTTGTTGATTTAAGGACAAAACATTTTCCTTCGGACTATGTACTAAATCATTTGTGTCTACATTATAATAGTGCTAAAATATTAATTATGTACATTTGATTTAGAACTCCGATTGTCGAAATATTTTCACGATCGTCGAAAGATACCAAATATCCATTGCATTTCTTATCCATTAATGACTGAAATATCATCTTTAATATGCTTTCCAATGTAAGGGAGGGGGTTTGAATCACACTACTATCGATTCTTTTTTGGAAAAAAAACATTGCAACATTGTATCTTTAAAGGTATATTTGAAGAAAGTAGAAGAAGGCAACACCATAAAGTCAACAAAAGTATTTCAAGTTTATCAACCCTTAAACACTTTATCTTTTGCTCCAAAATCTAATTTTCAGCCTTAAATTTGGCTTATATATTTGAAAATGACACAAGAAACGATATGATAACGATAATACGATAACACAAAGTAACACACCAACAAAATAACACTAGTCTATTAGAAAACTTAATGATATGAACCAAGAAAAAAGCACAATCAATCTTCTTTAAAACATCATAGATGCATCCTTAAACCAAACCTTAAACTGTGGGATCACCAATATGATCAACCACAACAGACCTACCATTATTTCTGTTCTCAACAGAACAATTAGTTTCAGCTTTATGGTTATCAAAAGAGTTGACAATGGTAGCTTCAATATCTATCATGACAGTTTCAATATCTGCCTTGGGATTCCCCTCAACCCTAGTTGCCCGACGAACGGTCCCAGAATTTTTAATACGCGAATTTTCAGAATTTATAACACTTGAAATGTCCAAAAGGCCATAAAAGAAATGCACTACATTTATAATTAAACTATGATATCTAGGGGTGAACAAAAATTCTAAAAACCAAACCAACCGGCTGAACCAAATTGAACCAAACCGGAAATGTATAAACCATGGTTTTTCGGTCGGTTTAAAAAATATAACTTAAAACCAAACCGTTGAATACAATTTGGTTCCAATTTAAAAAAATAAAAACCGTTTAAAACCGGACCAAACCGGATGATATATATATATACACACGCACACACTCACACTCACACACACGCACACACACACCTACATCTAATACTTTAAAATATCTATACGCTTTTTACTATCTATCTCAATCTATTTGAACTTTTTATGTGTAATATAGTGCTGCTACATCGTTAATTTCATATCCTACATATTCAAATTTTGTTGATCATTTCACAGAATTGTCTTTAATCCTTTGAAAGAATCTTGAGTTTCGGTTCACAACTCACCACTGCTAACTCGTTCTTCTCTTTATAATTGCTCAACACCAATATTTGAAATATGTGGATGCTCATATGAATGGCTTACTTCTCTCAATGATATTGATGAACTTCATTATGGATATTTGTCGATGCTGATTTGTATGACTTACTTCTCTTAATGATATTGATGAACTGCATAATGTATATTTTTTATTATCTGGATAAATGCATTTATAAACCTTAGTTTTATATACGATTGTCTTTGATTTGCTTATAATTAGGTTATGTTGGACAATAACATTCTACAAATAATCAATATCAGTGTTTTGGAGATCATAAAATCATGAATATTTTCTTACTAAATAAAGCTCAATCTGTATCACATGTTTATTCATTTGATATATATATGTGTGTGTGTGTGTGTTATCTATCTTCCATTTGTCTCTCCTTACTTATGAAACAAATCTATTCCTCTTTCTTCCCTAATCTTACTCAAAATACTATTTTGTGTTATGCATTTTGAGATTTATGTATGTCATTTAATAATATAGTTGTTTGTTCATTAATAGTAGTTTTTTTAAGTTGATGATTCATTGATGATCGAATTGAAACGAGTAAGATAAGAACAATGTGTAAAACCGTAATAAACCGGAACCAAACCGTTTAACCAAACCTAGTTTGGTTTCAAAAATTTGAATAAAATGGTTCGGTTTACGTCTTCAATGATATACGGCTTAACATTAATTTATTTTTCAATCTAATATTCCTTTTTTTTTTTAATTTCAAAGGTAAAAATTTGAAACATGCACGTATAAAATGTGTTAGGTTTTAAAAACTGATAAAAAAAATGGCCATAAAAGAAATCATGTGAACAAATATCCATAATTTAATAACTCACATTTAGTGTACTCAGTTTAGCATATAGAGAGGGCTATATATGTCAACATAGAGAGATTAAAATTACTAGTAGCCTTTTCTTGTTCTAAAAGAAGAGAAATAATGGCTTCTTTAAGCAGCCCAGAACCAAAGGCAATAAAGAACTAAACAAAGCGTATATTAAAGAGAAGTGAATGCTGCTGCAGCAGCAGCAACAACGGAATAAAGGCATTTTAGTAAATCTCATTCATCTTAATAAACAATCCAAAAACACATTTAATTTCTTGAATGAAAATACAACAATAGAGATGCATAATAGCTTGAAAAACTAAAGAAAACTTCAGGAATAAAAATAAGTTAATCTTGATAGCTTAAAGATCGCGAGTTAACTAGGAACAATAACAAACACTTTAGTACAAATACTTTTCACCCTTTGGTAGACTACTCACCCTTTAATTCAAATTATGCTTCATATTAGGAATGAAAACAAACACTATTCACCCTTGGCCCTCAGAACATTTAGAGTTGATTCAGTGCACCACATATAAAATAACACATCCACAATGCAAATGAGATGCAATTAATAGCTAAACACAAACAGATTACCCTTCAAATGCCATCAAATAAGCAATCGACTGCCTTTACTTTATCTCAATACACAAAAGTCCTCATATATATAATCCCTTTTAAGAAAAATCCAATGCATTTGGGAGGAGTCCATTGCTTCTAACATAGTACAAAATAATTGACAATATAATTATCAAAAGAACGTTTCTCAGTGGAAATCCTGCAAGAAAAAAAAAAAAAAAAAAAACATACCCAGATTTATGAGGATGCATAAATATAGATAATCTACATACCTGTTGGTCCGGTTCGGTTGTTCTGTTGTTGCCTTGTTGCCTGTTGGCAAAGCTGTGAGGTGACTCAGGTGAGCCGTGAGTTGCTCAGCTGCCTGTGACAGTGAGAGATGGAGATTGGTGGCCGACGCCGCTGCTGAACCGCCGATTGAAGGCTTGGAGAGGCCGAATGTTGGGCGGAGAAGTCTCTGAACTGAACGTCTGCTCCGGCGAACTGCTGGCTGATCTGCTGCTGCTGCTACCTTCGATTGATGAGATCCGGTGAAGGAAAGTAGCTCCGGTGAAGGGAGAGCGGCGGAGAGCAATCAAATTTTCATTCATAATCACCTTAGTCCGATTTCAGATGGGTGCGTTATGCCGGAGAACAGAGGCCCTTGATTGGGATTGAGATTGGATCGACCGAAATTTTTTATAACATGGGTAATTTAGTCCGAACGAAATTATTTTGTCCTTAAACCAACAAAAAAAATATAAACTGGATTAAAATTTATATACATGACGGAAAATGGACTAAAACCTAATATTCCCTTGAAAAAAATATACAGTGACAAAAAATAAATAAAATAAAATATAATAATAATAATAAAATAAAATAAAAACAAGATAGGATTGAGGATTATGTTAATAAGCATTGCAATTTTTTTTTAAGATTTTCAATAAATTAAAAAACAGTTACGTGAAAACACTAAAATAAAAAAAAGGATTAGCATTATCTAAAAAGGATTACGTTAAAAAAAAGGATTTGGACTGCAAAAAAATATTACATTAATAATAATAAAAAAAACCACACTATTCTAAGTGTTTCTCAATAAATAAATACATTAAATCATTATCTCATTATCTCAGCACTAATCATTATCTCATTAACAATAATTCATTATCAAGTAAAAAAAAACAATAATTCATTATATCCACAATTTAATATATTTTCAAACGTAAGTGACTAATTTCATTAGAAAAAAAAGTGTAATAATTTCTTTTTTTTGCTTGCACGTGTACTAATTTATATGTCTACAGTTTACAAAGCGCCATAATTATATTATATTGTACTCCTTCAAAAAAATTTATCTGTCACATTTCAGAATTTGCTCTATTTTTATTTATCTGTTATTTTACATTTACAATGCATCATTTTTTCCTCCTTTACTAATAAAATATTTACATCTTCAATAAAAAAAAAATACATTTCCAATACTAAAAACTCATTTACCAACAATGTATTTACATCTCTAATAAAAAAAATACATTTCTAATACTATATTTTAGACATATTAATTATTTTCTAAATCTATGTGATTCTTCTCTTTACGACATATAAAAAGCCGGAAGGAGTATAATTTATTCTGTCTAACCAATTCTATCATTTTTGTCATTACACTAACTCAATGATTATCATAGATAAAAACCTTAAATTGATAGGATTGATTAATTCTTTATCTCATTAATATATTGTATAATTAAATCTATCTAATCAATTCTATTCGTTTCTCATGACAATAAATCAATATTGATAGATCAATAATCAATTTGTTGCTATTCTATTAATTTTCTATTCTAAATATTTCTCTCACAAAATTCTAAATATTTTATTCCTATTGGCAGTCTTTCGAATCAAAGGAGACAATATCTGTCATCAAATTAGATTAGAGGTTGGCATCTAAAATAGTCATTAGAAGTAATGCGTAGTACTTTTGCTAGGGACGTGAAGTTTTTCTAGACATTCAACGCTATTGATTCAAGTAATAAACTCGAAACAGATTCCAATTTGATGATGCCAAAAAAGTCATTAACATGACTGAGTGGATGTAGCGATGGATATCTGGCTATAAAGAGTGTATGGGAGTGGTGTTTGCCGGTGGTGCTCGGCGGTGATAGTGGTGGTGTTGATGAACAAGATGAAGATCCTTCTCTTCAAGATGGGAGGAGTGTTTGGTGTTTTGTGTATTATGGCTGAGCCTGAAGAGGCTGTCTACGTACCCTTTGTAAGGGATCAAGCCATGCGTAGTTCTGGGAATAAAGTCCCCCCGTTCTTGTGATCAAGGTGATGTGGGTATTTATCGAGGCCACGAGCAAGCCAGCTGGCGAGAGAGGACAGCTGGCAAGTCGGTGGGCTGAGAGCCCAGCGGCCTGCTGAGAGCCTTGGCGGACTTACTGAGGGACTTGCGTCTTCGATATGGGCCTTGTGGCTTGAGAGCCTTGGCTTGATGGCCTTGTGGCCTGGCGGTCGTAGATTGTCTTATCTTTATGTTGGCGGCTCTGGTCTCTGGCGGACCTAATAACCTAGGGTTCGCGGGCCGGCCCCCTAGCTTGATAGCGTCGCACAAGACCAAGGACTTGGAGTGGGGCCACGCCTTGTGAGCTCGCGGATTGTGGTGGCCGGTGACTTTGTCCACTATTTTGGGGTCGGATGGACCCGAATAAAGATCCGTGGGCTGAATTACGATTTAGGCATATCAATGGCCCCCTACCGTGCCTTAAGAACTTGAAATGTTAGGCAGTGAGTAAAGTCTGTTCGCGGACCCGTTACCTTGAAATATTGTGACGGCTTGCTATTGTGGTGGATCGCCTATTAGCTTTGCATATGTGCCTTACTTTGAGTAGGTCTTTGATGGTCTTGTGATGTGGATTGCTTTCGCCTTGGGATTTAAGGTCATGAAATGGCTCTGATTTTGTAGCTTTTGCGTCGTGAATCGACTTAGCCTTTGGTGGCTTGGGATCCTTTGGTCTTATAGAAAGCTCGCTCGAAGGCGAGTTCCACACATGATTCCAAGCTGAAGCGTCGGTCTTATAAAGTGCTCGCTCGAAGGCGAGTTCCAAATATGATGCCGAGCTGAATTCGGTCTTATAGAAGGCTCGCTCGAAGGTGGGTTCCAAATATGATGCCGAGCTGAAGTCGGTCTTATAGAAGGCTCGCTCGAAGGTGAGTTCCGAATATGATGCCGAGCTGAAGCGTCGGTCTTATAAAGTGCTCTAAGTGGCAATTAACCTGAGCCTTTTAGTGGCTTTAAGCGGCGGATAGCCTTAGCCCTTTTAGGGGTTTTAATGATCGGATAGCCTTAAGCCTTTTGGAGGTCATATGGGGCGCATAGCCTTGACCTTCTTGGGGGATATGACTGGCGGAGAGCCTTAAGCCTTTTGGAGGTCATATGGGGCGCATAGCCTTGACCTTTTTTGGGGGCTATAATGGGCGAATAGCCTGAGCCGTTTGAAGTTATATTTGGCCGGATTGCCTTATCTTCGTGGGTTGGATTTTATGGGTGAATAGCCTTATCCATTTAGAGGTCGGATGGGGCGGATAGCCTTGACCTTTTTTGCGGGCTATGATGGGCGAAGAGCCTTAGCCGTTTGAAGTTATTTGGGCGGATAGCCATAACTTCGTATAATTTGGC
The DNA here is from genome assembly GCA_036785695.1 of Gentiana straminea. NCBI lineage: Eukaryota > Viridiplantae > Streptophyta > Magnoliopsida > Gentianales > Gentianaceae > Gentiana > Gentiana straminea. The sequence goes on from JAVUPR010000226.1 coordinate 736,579, forward strand.
TTATTTGGGCTCTTAGCCTCTAGCCGATTTGAAGTTATGATTGGGCGGATGGCCTTAACTTCGTATAATTTGGCTTATTTGGGCTCTTAGCCTCTAGCCGATTTGAAGTTATAATTGGGCGAATAGCCTTAACTTCGTATAATTTGGCTTATTTGGGCTCTTAGCTCTAGCCGATTTGAAGTTATAATTGGGCGGATAGCCTTAACTTCGTATAATTTTGCTTATTTGGGCTCTTAGCCTCTTGGTGCCGCGCTATTAAGCGGGCGGACTAGTTGTTGGTGAAGAGAAATCTCATTTTGATGACGAGTTGACCTCTGGTGAATTCCAAAAATAAGAAGGCTCGTCCCGCCATTTTTGGTAGGGAGAATTCCAAATTTAAGATAGCTCGTCCATCCACTTTCGGTAGGGAGAGTTCCAAAAATAAGATATCTCATCCCGCCACTTTCGGTAGGGAGAGTTCCAAAAATAAGATAGCTCGTCCCGCCGCTTTCGATAGGGAGAATTCCAAAAATAAGATATGTAACCATTTAAGTTGTGGAAATAGAACCCGATAAGGGCTTGTATCTTGAGAGCTCGTAACTTGGGGAGCTTAAGGGCTCGTAACTCGGAGAGCTTGAGAGCTCGTAATTCAGAGAGCTTGAGAGCTCATTTTGGGGTGCACATTTTGGCAGCCCATTTTATACCTGGTGAATCTGTGGTGAACATGGTGGTCATGACAGAGACCTTTACTCTTCTGATCGTAACTTTAACTCATGGCCGCTCTTCGACTCTGAATGTATATTTTCTTTGTTTTTTGCAATGATTTTTCCAAGTGTTTTTGAGTTTGTATCTTTATTTTTGCTCGAAATATCCCCATCTTTCGAGTCCGTAGTTTGGGTCCGCTAGCCGGAATATGCGAGCATATGGCCCCCTTATTTTTGGCGAGGTTGAGAGCACTGAGTATCGAGCTCGCTAAAAATAACTGAATCGTAAAAATCGGACCTGTTGTTGTCGGGTCTTCAGTCTGAATTAAAAAATCCTATGTGCGGCCCCCTTGTTTCAAGCAAGATTGAGGGCGAACTTGGTTGAAATAAATGTTGAGTCTGCGCAATCATACGCCTGTTAGAAAATTTCCACTCTCGGCCCCCTTGTTTCGGACAAGATTGAGATCGCGAGTAACTTGTCTGGAAAGATTGTAAATACATAGCTCGTTGTTGCAGAGCTCGTAATAAGAGAGCTCGTTGATGGAGAGCTTATAACAAGAGAGCTCGTTGATGGAGAGCTTATAATAAGAGAGTTCGTTGACTGAGAGCTTATAATACAAAGGGCTCGTATCTGTCGGCCTCATACCCGGCGAGCTTATGATGGGAGAGCTTGAGGGATCGTGCTTGGAGAGATCATAATGGAGGGCTCGTAATCTTACCAACTCTTGTGGCCTTGGCCTTTTTCCAATTTCCCTTTGTTTGTAATAATCTTTATTTTTCCACACCTAACTTGTGGCCGCTGATTTGAGCTTTGAATGCACGTTTATTTCGTTTTCTGTAATGATTTTGCCCAAGTGATTTCGATCTTGCACCTTTATTTTTTATGCCGGCGCGTCTGGCGCGGAGTTGTCGGATTCCATATTGATTGCGGTCGAATACGTGGACAAAAGGGAGTGACTGGACATGTGTTAGTATTTTGGTCGTAACTTTCGGCCCCGATGTCCGTTTTGCACTCAACACCCCATTTCGGAAAGCTCTTTCCGATGCCGGAGCTGGAATGTGCCTCTCAAAATATTGAATCTGACCGGAAAAGATGTGGAAAATGTCGTTTCCCGCTAACAGAGCCAACTGATGATGCCGAAAAAGTCATCAACATGACTGAGTGGATGTAACGATGGATATCTGGCTATAAAAAATGTGTGGAAGTGGTGTTTGCCGGTGGTGCTCGGCGGTGATAGTGGCGGTGTTGATGAAGATATTTCTCTTCAAGATGGGAGGAGTGTTTGGTGTTTTGTGTATTATGAGCTGAGCCTGAAGAGGCTGCCTACATACCCTTTTTATGGGATCATGATGAAGTTTGTAGAATTACAAACAAATGAAAATAAAATGCGGAATTATTATTGATCAAGTAAAGATTACAAGTTGATTACAATGAGGTTGATCATGGGGTATTTATAACATCATACACCTCATGAATCATTTGCATGTAAGTTACAAACGGTTATAACAGACTACAACTAAATAACCGTTTTCTATATAGAACTAACTGGTCAGCAGGATGCTGATGTTTATACTGTCACCAGGTTGCTGATATCTTCATACGATCAGGAGAGTGCACTCAGCATTCCCATCAGCTTTTATACTGTAACATCCCCTCAAGCTGTGAGTGGTACATGAACAGCTTGCACTCAGCATTCCCATCAGCTACTTGAAGTATGAAAGATCTTTGAGACTCCCAATTTATCTAGTAGATAAGAGAAAATAGGTGCATCTAAGGCTTTGGTGAGGATGTCAGCTATTTGTTCTTTGGTATTGACTGGAAGAAGTTTGATGAGCCCTGATTTGACTTTGTCTCTCACAACAAGACAGTCAATTTCAATATGTTTGGTTCTATCATGGAAGACAGGATTGTGAGCAATGTGCATTACACTGGCATTGTCACAAAATAGGACAGCAGGCAACTGAACTGGAATTTGTAAATCCTGTAGTATATAGTTAAGCCACTAGATTTCACAAACTGCATTGCCATAGCCCTGTACTCAGCCTCTGATGAGCTTCTAGCAATTTTTGTTTGTTTCTTTGCCTTCCAAGAGATTGGAGCATCTCCTAGGAACATCATATAACCTGAGACTGATCTTCTGGTTTCAGGACAACCAGCCCAATCACTATCTGTAAAACCTTTAAGTACAAGATTATTGTCTGTTGGGAAGAAGATTCCTTGGCAAGGATTGGTCTTCAAGTACCTCAGCAGTCTATAAGCTGACTTCATATGATTTTCAGTAGAAGTGTCTAGAAACTGACTTAGTTGTTGTACTGCATAGGCAATATCTGGTCTGGTAAAAGTGAGGTAAATCTATTTACCCACTAGGGATCTGTATGCAGTGTTATCTTCTAAATGTGGTGAGTCACCATGTTGCAAAGTCTACTTGGACTCCATAGGTGTCTTAGTAGGTTTGGCTCCCAAAAACTCATATTCTTCTAGGAGGTTAAGTGTGTATTTTCTTTGTGAAATGGATATACCATTGGGACTTCTAGCAGCCTCAATGCCTATGACATATCTCAATTTTCCAAGATCTTTGTTGGTGAACTGCTGATGTAAAGCATCCTTAACTTGCTGAATCAAATCTTCACTAGGACTAGCAATTATGATGTCATCTACATATACCAATAAGACAATAAATGAGTGTCATGACCCTTTTGTGAATAGACTGTGGTCATGTTTGGATTGAATGAATGCTTGAGCCTCCAATGATTCAGTCAACTTGCAATTCCATTGTCAGTTGGCTTGTTTGAGGCCATATAATGATTTGGTAAGTTTGTAGACTTGGTTTGGTTTAGTTGTTGCACAGCTTGGTGGTAACTGCATGTATACTTCTTCATGTAGATCTCCATGTAGAAAGGCAGTATTGACATCCATTTGATGTAAATGCCAGTTGTTGGTTTCTGCTACTGCAAGTAAGGTTATGACTGTAGTGATTTTGACAATAGGGGAAAAAGTTTCTTGATAATCAATCCCATATGTCTGAGTATAGCCTTTTGCTACTAATCTTGCTTTGTATATATCTAATGATCCATCAGGATTATATTTGATTCTGTATACCCATTCTGTATATCCATCAGGATTATCTAATGATCAACTATTTCCCAAGTGTGATTCTTTTGTAAAGATTCAATTTCTTTGTTCATTGCCTCCTTACATTCATCATGCATGATAGCTTGATCGTAGGTCTTAGGCTCTTTAACAGCATCAATAGCAATGAATCTGACATAGTCTACTGAGAGATTATCCAGACTTATTACTTCACTCAGCAGATGTGGAATCTGCTGAACATTATGAGCTCCCTCTAGATAAAAGGTTGGTGATTTCCTTGTTCTTGTGGACCTTTATAGTTGTGTGGGTTCAGGTGCCCGATTTACTGGTTCATGCCTTGCGTTGGACGTATCGTCACCGATGTTGATCCCATTCTTTGGTTGGTCCGTCGACTCATTCAAGAGTCATCAAAACTGTCCATTACTGGAAAATGAATAGGCATGTCATCAAGATGTCTAGGCTTTCCCAACACCTGCTGAAAAAAGGAAAGTAAGTTTCATGGAATTGAGTATTTCTAGCAACAAAGATATCTTTGTTGGTAATGTCTAAGAGAATAGCACCCTTGGAGGTGGTTGAATTCCCAAGATAGACAAAAGTCCTACATCTTGAATCAAACTTGGTTCTATACTTCTGAAGTATACATGAAAAAACTAAGCAACCAAAAACTTTAAACACAAAATAATCTGGTTTGGTGGCATAAAGAGTTTCATGTGTAGTGCTTTCTTTCAACAGTGGTGTAGGCATGGCATTAATCAATTTTACAGCATGTAAAAGACCGAATCCCCAATATTCAATTGGTAGATTACTCTAGAACCTCAAGCCTCTGGCAACATTCAGAAGGTGCTGATGTTTTCTTTCAACAATACCGTTTTGCTTAGGTGTACTGACACAGGATGTCTGATGTATGATACCCTGCTGAGCATAAAAGTCAGTAAGTTGAAATTCTACACCATTGTCAGATCTAATAACTTTAATAATTTTATGAAAGTGAGGAGAAACATATTTAACAAAAGATTTAACAAGATCAGGGGGTTCAGATTTATGCCTCATAAGAAAAACCCAAATAAATATAGAAAAATCATATACAACAGTAAGAAAATATTGTTGTCCATTTACAGTATGCTGTCTCAGGGGACCCCAAATATCCATATGAACAAGGTCAGAAGCAGCATTTACAGCAGTAGTACTTAAAGGAAAAGGATTTTTCTTCAGTTTAGCCATAGGGTAGACATAACAAAGATCATGATTACAAAATTTGACATCAGTAGACTGTGAACTAATGACTTGCAGTCTTTTATCTGGCAAGTGCCCTAGTCTGTAATCATCTAATCTATCAGACAAAGTGTGATTCTCTAGAGACAAAGTGTGATTCTCTACAGCATTGGAAATAGAATGTCTTATTGGCTGATCTATGACATAAAGTCCTCTCTGTAACTCAGCTGAACCAATCATGTTCTTGTTTGCAGAAAAAACAGCTGCACCTTTTGTATGATTGATAAAAGAATGTAAAGATAAAAGGTTATACTTAAAACCAGGAATGCAAAACACATCATGTAGGACCAATTGAGAGTTTACCTTTACTTGTCCTATATGTGTGACAAAGACATTATTTCCATTAGGTAATCCCATTTTAATACCAGATGAAGGTGTAGAATTACTTAATATATCTAATGATCATACAATGTGATCTGTGGCACCAGAGTCCAAGATCCATTGTATTGATCTTACTAAATTTAGGTCACATGTTCCTGTGGCAGGTGATTAATGTGTAAAAATGTCAGTAGGTTGGCCAACAGAAAATCCTGCATGTCTAGGAGGATCATTCAGCAGAGCCATCAACTTGTCAAGTTGCTGTGCAGTAAGATTGGGAAACCCTGGTCCAGCAGACCTTGGTGCAGAAGACCTGCTTGGTGCCTGATCTTCTTCTGCTGATAGCTCATCTTCTACTATATTGGCTCTTTTTTATTTGAAACCTGGAGGAAAACCATGCTTCTTGTAACAAGTCTCCTCAGTATGGCCATTGAATCCATAGAAACTACATTGCATCTTTTTTGGATTTTTAGGCCTGGGATTTGCAGCAGAGTTAGGCCTGCTGACATATTGATTTTGTCCCTGTCCATTCTTCTGTGACAACAGCACCATGGAATCTTGATTCTTGGCCTTGTTAGCCACATATGACTTCTGTCTCTCAAACTTGATTGTCATTGCAAAGGCATCATGAATTTCTGGAAAAGGCACCATCAGCATTGCCTGTGAGACCATTGGTTCAAATTCATCCCTTAGTCCTTTAAGGAATTTCATGACATGTTCCGCCTCCATATGATCCATCAGATTACTGGTTGCATTGCAGTGACATTGAGGATCACAGGAACAGATTGTGACAGGCCTGATGGTCTTGATTTCATCATTAATTTTGTGAAAAATTGATTGATAGAATCTGTGCCCTGTTTCAGTAGATGCATTTCTTCAAGAAGATCTGAAAGCCTTAATGCATCAACATTTGAAAACCTTGCTGCAAGATTCTTCCATACTGCATGTACATTCCTGAAGTACATCAAACATTGTGCAATTGTGTTTTCAGCAGAATTTAAGATCCATGATCTCACCATTGTATCACATTGTCTCCAAGCATAAAACTATGCTGAGTCTGCTTCTGGCCTCTTAATTGTGCCGTCTACGAAGCCAATCGTGTTTTTGGTGATCAACACCATCTCCATGGACATTTTCCAGGGATTTTAGTTGTTGCCATTCATCAATGGCTGAACAAGAGCCAGAGAAGGATTCTCGTTGGGATGAACATAGAATGGACTGGAGGGACTTATTTCTTGTTTCTTAGCTGCCATGGCTATCAAGAATTTCAGAATTGATTCTCAAATCAACAATGATGATGAAAAACTGATCAAAAAACAGAGAAAAGGATGACAGTTTGCTCTCAAGAAACTAATAACCAAGAAAAATGAAGAACACTCTCAAGTTTCTTCAAAAAATGCAGAATTACAAACAAAACAAAATAAAATGGAATTATTATTGATCAAGTAAAGATTACAAGTTGAATACAATGTGGCTGATCATGGGGTATTTATAACATCATACACCTCATGAATCAGTTGCAAGTAAGTTACAAACGGTTATAACAGACTACAACTAAATAACCATTTTCTATATCGAACTAACTGCTCAGCAAGCTGCTGATATCTTTATACAATCAGCAGAGTGCACTCAGCATTCCCATCAGCTTTTACACTGTAATAGATCAAGCCATGCATAGTTCTGGGAATGAAGTCCCTCCTTTCTTGTGATTAAGGTGATATGGGTATTTATAGAGGTCACGAGCAAGCCAGCTGGCGAGAGAGGACAGCTGGCAAGTCGGTAGGCTGAGATCCTAGCGGCCAGCTGAGAGCCTTGGCGGACTAGCTGAGGGACTTGCGGCTTCGATATGGGCCTTGCGGCTTGAGAGCTTTGGCTTGATGGCCTTGTGGCCTGGCGGTCGTAGCTTGTCTTATCTTTATGTTGGTGGCTCTGGTCTCTGGCGGACCTAATGACATAGGATTCGCGGGCCGTCCCCCTAGCTTGATAGCGTCGCACAAGACCAAGGGCTTGGAGCGAGGCCGACGCCTTGCGAGCTCACGGATTGTGGTGGCCGGTGGCTTTAACCACTATTTTGGGGGTAGGATAGACCCGAATCCGTGGGCTGAATTACGATTTAGGCATATCACCATTATGTTTTGATGTTGTGTGCATATATATAATACTATTAATCCTGGTGCGCTTCTTCAATTTTCATTGTTTGATTTAATGTTTGCAAGTGAATTTCGTTAAACCGATTTGTGTTAACTCCTGTTTTTGTTTGTTTGTTTTTCGGGCTTCATTTTATATTGGAATTTTTCTAAATGCAAAAGAAAGGCAAATAATTACCAACCTCAATAGGGCCTGTGCAAAAAAGTAAATAGATAGATAGAGAGATACCAACCTGGGAGGTCCCGGGGTTCTTATTTGTAGAGATCAACTTCGGGGATGACCTCAAGTTCAATGTTACAATAAGGACATGCACATACTCTACGTTAATTACAACACAACATGCATGCACACAACTTAGAGTAGGATCACTCCACATTTAGTGCACTTTTTTTAGTATAATTTAAATCGTTATTCAATGTGTAATAATGGAATCAATTGTGAAGGTAATCAAGATGATGCAATTACCATCCTCATAGACAGTGGTGCATCTCACACTTTCCTAGACCAATAGGTTTCCAAGGAGGTGCAATGTGACATAACCGACTCACCACATGTTAATAATCATAGTAGTAGATATGAAAGGAATGGTGAGTGAGTTTAAGTGTCCTAACTTGCCATGGATCATGCAAGGGGTTAAGTTCCAATAAGATGTGAGATTGATCAAGTTGAGAGGATGTGACATGGTATTAAGGGTGGATTGGATGAAATGGTACAATCCAATGGTCTTGACTTCAACAATACATAGATGGTTTTCACTAACAAGAAAGAAAATCTGAGAAGCTACACATAAGAAGCTTAACTTAAGATTATCAGTTGTAAAATCATTACTAAGGAATTAAGAAAAGGGAACTCTGGACTCCTCGGGTGCTTCGATTTGATATAAAAACATGCCATGAATTTTGTGCCAATTGAACTTACTCATGTTCTAGAAGAGTACCATGACGTGTTTGCGAATTCCCAAGGATTGCCATCGAAGAAGGGCTATGAGCATCCCATAAATAAAACCTTATAGGTATGCTCACTGTCAAAAGGATAAAATAGAGTAGTTGGTGGATCAAATACTACAACGGGGGATTATACAACACAATAGTAGTCATTTTACATCACTCTTGCTCCTTCTGAAAAAGAAAAATGGAACCTGGAGATGTTGTGTGGATTACATAAGGTTGAATGAATGGTTTGTCAAAGATAGCTAGCATATTCCTCTAATTGCTGAATTGTTGGATGAGTTAGGGAGTGCTGGGGCATTTTCATGAATAGACTTGAAGTCTGGATTCCATCAGATTCAATGACGGAAGATTATGTCCAGAAGACTGCCTTTGTAGCTCATCATGGCCGATTAGAATTCAAAGTGATGTCATTTGGGCTCATAAATGCCCCACCCACATTCCAAAGAAGTGTGATTGAGATGTTGAGACCTTGACTGAGGAAGTTTGTGCTGGTATTTTTTTTATGACACCTTTATCTTCAGCCCTGGCATGGCTTCCAACTTACATTATAAAGTGGTTCTAGATGTTTTAAAGAAGAACCAATACTATGCTAGATTATCCACATGCTATTTTGGACAAACCATATTGGAATACTTAGACCATATCATACATGAGGGTGAAGTGCATGCTGACCCAAGAAAGATTTAAGCCATGTCGGATTGGACCCAGCCCTATAATGTGACTGAACCAAGAGGGTTTTTGGGCCTAACAGGTTTCCATAGGAAATTTGTGCCCTATTGTGGGATTATTGCTAAGCCTTTGAATGACCTAATCAAGAAAGATGGGTTTTGTTGGTCACAGAGTGCCTCAGAAGCATTCTAAAAACTCAAGGAGACCATGTGCAAATCACAAGTACTTTTCTTGCCAGATTTTGAAATTCAGTTTTGCTTTTTTGCATTGAAACAGATGCATGTGGAAAAGGCTTATGAGTTGTTTTACTACAAAACAATAAACTTGTGACTTATCTAAGCAAGGCCTTCAACTATAAGAAGATGAGATTGTTCATCTACGAGAAGGAACTCCTGCGACTCTCCATTGCAATAACTAAATGGGAGCCATTTATTCAATACATGCCTTTTGTCATCAAAACTGGTCAATAGAGTATGAAGTTCATTCTAGATCAGAGGACCACTACGCACTACAACAAAAAAGGGTGACCAAGTTACTAAGGTTGGATTTCACTATTGTGTACAAAAAGAGAAGTGAAAATGTAGTGGTTGATTTCTTGTACCTACAAAGACATCTTTAGGGACAACCGTGTGTTGTGAGCACAATATCATCTTCATGGATGCAAGAAGTAACAACCAACTACAAAGGTTGACCTAGACATGGAGGAAGATTTTCGGGCACTGATGATAGTACAACCTTAAATCCCCCTTATACTATGCACCATGAGATTCCTTAAGTACAAAATGAGGATATACATAGGAACCCTATGAAGGTTTGTGATCTATTTTTTTTTTAGAAGTTTGAAATCCAAATTGACAGGGAAGTTGCACTCAAGTCCAATATGGGTCATTCAAGGGTCATGGCATGTTATAGTAGGATTAAGAGACTTTTTATTGGCCACAGCTTAAGAAGGATGTTCAAGAAACGATTCAAAGGTGTGTTACTTGTCAGCAGTGTAAAAGTCTACTTGATAAATCTCAAAAATTGCTCCACCCATTACCAGTACCTCACATTCATGGTCCAACTCAACATGGATTTTATAGATGGATTTCCAAAGTCTAAAGGAAAGAAAGTCATCATAATAGTAGTGGACTGACTGGCCCAGTTCAACTACTATATAACACTTGAGAAGACGAGGCAAATTATAGCATCACAAAAGTGTGGAATAAAGCATTAATAATAATTAAACGAACAAAAGAAATATCCTTCAAATAAATTCGTACGATTTTTGCTTGTACAATTAGTTTATCTTAGAATAGATATAATTCATTAATACTCATGTGACACGATTAATGATCCTTTGCCTTTATGATTATTAAATTTGACCGACCATAAATTATTTAACAAAGAGTATTTGCAGTTGCAATCGAATGTAAGTATACCGTATGCGTAATTAAAATATTACACAATTTTTGGACACATTATATTTTGATTATGCTTTTTAGGTTAGAAAGAACTTAGAAACAGATACATGAGACAAATCTTCATTCGATACCAATAAAATACATGATTTTATAACAAAAAAAGTTTACCGTATTTAAAAGAATGAAAATGTAACATGACTAGTTTGATTCAATGGCTATGAGTAAGAGAAATAAATTAATTCTACCAAACATAAAGTTACTGTATAACAATTGTCGTTAGTTAACATATAATTATTTTATAAATTAAGTGCATGGTCAACAATATTGGTATGATATAAAAAAAAGAAGCCTAACACGTGCAAAGCACGTGCTTTTGGCTAGCACAGTTAAACCTCGTAAAGGCGATGCATATAAGAGGGCCAATTAAACCTCTTGAAGGTTTTATGACCGTTTACAAAGAACAATTTGTGGGGATTTCCGATTGCCTTTGAATCCAGCACTCATACATGTCTAGAGATTTGTCCAGAGATTTTTAAGTATCCATTCTTATATGCTTCATTATGTTTTAACAATAGACGTGTTTTTAATGTTATGCTGTTTAGATTTTGTTTGTATTGATATTTATTCCATAATTGAATTTACAATTGAAACAATCAACTTATTCAAGGTTATCATTATCCATTATACTATTATTTTATAAGTTAAACACATACTTAACAATGTATAATGTTAAATTACATTGTTAAATTTCATTTCAATAAATCAGTTTAACCAACACGTGCAACGCACGTACATTTTCATATATATATATATATATATATATATATATATATATATATATATATATATATATATATGTGTGTGTGTGTGTGTGTGTGTGTGTGTGTGTGTGTGTGTGTGTGTGTGTGTGTGTGTGTGTGTGTGTGTGTGTGTGTGTGTGTCAAATTGTCAATTAGCCCGTCTAATTTTTATGTACCCTTTATTTTTACGTTTTGACTCAAAATTAGATGTCAAAAAATTGAATATATACACATCCTGGAGCCGCCCCTTGGTGCACCCATAGATCCACCCTGATGCCAAGAAGAGTGTTCTTATAATAGACACCGAAATCTATATCTGGCGAATCGTATAAAAAAAGAAAGTGTTATATTATATCAGAGTGATTGCAGCAGTAGCATTACTATTTTAGTAATACAAAGTTTCTTTTCAAATACCTTACCCTTTATCGATAGGGCTTTATTATCGTCACAACAATTAAGAGTAACATGTTTTTTTTCCTCTATTGATCAAGATTTATGCGTTATTTATTGATATTTATATCATTATGATCAAATGTGTAAAAGAGCACCATTGTTGTGACAAATTATAATAACAATGAGATGGAAAATTTAAAAGATAAAGATGAATGTAAAAAAAAAAGACAAAGTTGTAATATTTCAAATCTAGAAATGAGATAAGTTCGGAATTGAAATTTATGTTTGACTTCATATTTATCTTAGAATAGGATAAGATTTGATCAAAACACACTTTAAACAACGATAATCTGCAAGGCTAAAGCTAAAAGCCGAGATCCAAAAGAGCCATGAGCCCCAAAGTCAAATAGTCATGTCATCATGATCCTATTCATTGGCCAGACTGTCAGACAAATGTTGCATTCAACCCCGACAACGTTTGTGTGATGGTATTAGAGCAAACAACTCAATTGATAATGGTGATATTGAAGAAGATACAAAGTTCTTATATTCCAAGTTTAGCTAGGAGTTGATCGTCAGTGGCGGACCTACATACAACCAACTGCCCCATTTAATCCGAAAAAAATACATTAATGTCTATACTATGCATAGAGTTTGTCTCCCTTAAATTTTTTATTTGCCCTTTAAAAAGTTTATCCCCCCATCCTGCATCCGCTCATGTTGATTGTTTTGAATAAGAGATAAATATGTTTGATTTTAAATTCATGTTAGGATAAAATATGTATTTTATCTTCTTATTAATAGGATTGCTCTGAATTTTCTTTTATACAATGAGATGAGGTGCAATAATTTTACTCAATCAATTCAATAGTCTTCGGTTTTATGTATTCTGATTTTCTTTATTACAGGAAGTGGATGACCTTGTGATACACCGGTTCCTTAGAACCCGTGATCTTGATATCGAAAAGGCCTATTCTATGCTCATTAAGTACATAAGCTGGAGGAAAGAATTTGTTCCCAATGGCTCCATTTCTCCATCACAAATTCCAAATGATCTTGCCCAAAACAAGTCTTTTATGCAAGGACATGATAAGTTAGGTCGCCCTATTGTGGTTTCCTTTGGAGGACGTCATAAACAAACCTCCCTAGAAGAGTTCAAGCGTATGTCTTTTTTCTTTCTTTCTTTCTTAATTTTTATAGCCATTAACGGCGTCACACTAAATCTATCTTGAGTAGTTCAAAAATAGACATGTATTAGATTGTTAGCATTCATACAACCAAAAAAGAATTGAAAAGAAGAAGATGAATGCTGGAAGCTTGTGATATTAAAATGAAAAGCATACCTAGTAGAATACAAGAGAGAGGCTTATATAGCCAGGCACAAAGCAAAACTAAAAGGAAAAAGACTAAAAAAGCCCTTAAGGCTAAAATACTAATAGCTAATATAAATATATATGCTAACACCCCCCCCCCCTCAAACTCACGACGGTACAGCAAGAAGCATCGAGAGTTTGTCAACGAAAAATCTATGACGCTCGACAGTGTCAGACTTCGTGAAGAAGTCAGGAAACTGCAAGGATGACGGAGTAAACGGTAGAGAAATGGTGACGTGATCCAAATGATTCCGAGTGAAATGACAGTCAATCTCAATGTGTTTGGTGCGCTCATGAAACACCGTATTGTGAGCAATCTGAATGGCACTCTTATTATCACAATACATAGGAGTGGGATCAGAAAGGGTAACTCCCATGTCATCCAGTAACCAACGCAACCATATAATCTCAGCCGTAGTGGAAGCCATAGCACAATACTCTGCCTCGGTGGAAGAACGGGAAACTACATCTTGTTTCTTGCTTTTCCACGAAATAAGAGAATCACCAAGAAAAAATACAAAACCTAGTCGTGGACTTCCGAAAAGTCGGATCACCACCCAATCGCATCGAAAAACACGAAGCTCCAAGGAAGAAGTGGATGGAAACAAAAGACTCTGGTAAAGAGATCCCCGTAGGTAACGCAAAATACGCACAATAGCAGCCCAATGTACAGTAGTAGGTGCCGAAATAAACTGACTAACAATGTGAACAGCATATGCAATATCAGGGCGAGTGATCGTCAAATAAACAAGACTGCCAAAAATGGACCTATACAGAGTGGGATCTGGTAGAGGAGTGCCATCATCTGGAGTATACTTTGCGTTCAGCTCGAGAGGAGTGTCAGAGGTGCGGGTGTCGGTGAGCCGTGCACGGTGAATAATATCAGCAGCATACTTGGACTGAGAGAGGAGGTAACCTCGTGGTGAGGAGGCAACTTCAATTCCCAAAAAATATCGTAAAGGGCCCAAATCTTTCATCTCAAAGCAACGGGACAAGGTTGCTTTCAAATCCACAATACCGTCAACATCATCACCCGTAATAATCATATCATCAACATATAACAAAAGGAGAACAAGACCAGCAGAAGTCGATCGAACAAATAAAGCAGAGTCATAAGGGCTAGAGACAAATCCAAGGGAGATCACAACCCGAGAAAATCTATCATACCAAGCCCGAGGGGCTTGTTTAAATCCGTACAGCGCCTTCTTAAGGCGACAAACCTATCCTGAAGCATGAGAAACACCTGGTGGGGGAACCAAATACACTTCTTCCTTCAAGTCGCCATTCAAAAAGGCATTTTTAACATCCATCTGAGATATATGCCACTGACGAACAGATGCAAGCAACAAAGAATGAGGACACGGACTGAAGTCGTCTTGGCAACAGGAGCAAAAGTCTCCTCATAATCTAAACCATACTCTTGAGCAAACCCCTTAGCAATTAAGCGGGCCTTGTATCGCTCAATAGAACCATCGGATTTCGTCTTAACTTTGTACACCCATCTAGAACCAATAGTCTTTTTACCCGTAGGAAGATAAACAATGTCCCAAGTACCGGTCTTGTCTAAGGCGGAGACGAGTTCCTCGCCCATAGCATTTTTCCAATCACGGGCACGAACAACCTCCTTATAAGAGGAAGGCTCAGAGATAGGATCAATGGAAACAAGAAAGAAAGCAAAAGACTTAGAATAACAAGAATAGGCAAAATCAGGTAACTGAGTAGACTTACGTATACGTGCTGGATAGCGGGGCTCAGCAAGATCCGTCGTCACAAGCGGTGATTGGGTAGCCGTATCAGGGGTCGGAGAATCATCAATAATAGGTGCAGTAGGAGGTGAAGAGTCAGACGAGAAAGGATCAATGTGAATAAGATCAGATTTAGTCAAGTTGTGGGTGCTGGCGGGAATGGTAAAGAAAGGGATATGCTCAAGGAAGGAGACATGGCGAGACACGTATACTTTTCGAGAGGAGGGATCATAACAACGATAACCTTTTTGACCTATACCATACCCAAGGAAAACACATATAGCAACACGAGAAGAAAGTTTGGACAGTTCTACATGTGGACGAAGAACAAAGCAAGTGGAACCGAAGACTCTCAAGAAAGAATAATTAGGTGTTTGACCAAATAATTGTTCATAAGGAGAAAGGCCAGAGTTATGAGCAGTCGGGATACGATTAATAATGTAAGCGGAGGTGAGGATAGCTTCTCCCCAAAACTCATTTGGAACATTAGCGGATAGCAACACCTAGCAGTTTCAACAATATGTCGGTGTTTTCTCTCAGCAACACCATTCTGCTGAGGGGTATCAGTGCATGAAGACTGATGCACAGTACCTTCAGAAAGAAAAAGATCAGAAAGGGTTCCACTAGTATATTCCCCACCCAAATCAGAACGGAAACACTTAACAATAGTGGAATGTTGGGTTTTAACATAGGCTTGAAAATCAGTATAAATCTTAGTGAACTCAGAATGATGTTTCATCAAAAACACCCAAACATAACGAGTATAGTCATCAATAAAGGACACATAATATCTAGACCCCCCTTGGGTAGGAATAGGAGCGGGTCCCCAAACATCAGAGTGGACTAAATCAAAAGGTGCACAAGATTTTGATGAACTATTATGAAAAGGCAAAGCAGAAAATTTCCCAAGTTTACATCCACTACAATCAGAAATATCATGAGATTTCAAATCACCCAAAACACCAGTGTTACAAAAAAATTTCAAACGAGAGTGTGAAACATGACTAAGTCTAGAATGCCATAAAAAATACTTAGAGGATGAACTGGTTAAATGAAAAGAAGATAAATCAACAGAGGTGGCAGCTGCATAGCCAGGAGTACGCAGCTCATCCAAAACATATAGATCCCCTTGTCTACGGCCTGTCCCAATTCTGCGATCATTCTGTAACAAAACATGAATTTCCCCTTCTAACTGAAAACGAACAGATATATTGGTGCGCATAAACAGTCTTCCCAAGTAGTCCCAAACCTCCTTAGCAGTTTCATACTTAGCCAATTGCACACCAATCTTAACATCGAAAAAATTATTCATCCAAGTAATAATTTTTGAATTGGCACAATCCCACTTATCAAGCAAATCAACATAATTATCGGACTGTTGTGGGAGCTTTAGCAACCCTAGAAACATATTTCCACATTTCTTTCCCCGAAGAAATTTTTTTCATCACATAGCTCCAATACGAGTAATTTTTACCATCCAAACGAACACCAATTGACTGCAACGAGTCATCACTAGGAGCCATTGGTGAACCGAAAAAGACCCAAAAAAAAAGGCACAAGTCGAACCTCAAGCAAATCGGACAATACTACACGATGGCCGGAACCCCAAACAAATCGATGATGGAACCCCAAACAAATCGAGACAAAATCGATGCAAAAGCTCGAATCAAAAACTCACCAAAGCGACGGCGGCAACGACCATATAGTTCGATCCGCAACGATTATAGGCTCGATACCATGTTAGCAATCATACAACCAAACGAATTGAAAGTTGGGCTTTAGATGATTATAGCTCGATACCATGCAAAACTAAAAGGAAAAAGCATTCATACAACCAAACAAGAATTGAAAAAGAGAAGATGAATCGAGTCATAATGAAAGCTAATGTGATATGCACAAAATGAAAAGCTTGTACTTTGGCTAAATAGTAGAATACTAAGTCCAATAGAGAGTTTCAGCTTAATATAGCCAGGCACAAAGGTGAAAGCTAAAAGGAAAAAGACTAAAAAGCCCTTAAGGCTAAAATACTAATAGCTAATATAAATATATATGCTAAACCATAAAATCTCCAATTGGTATAACCTTTCTATAACCGTTGCACCATAAAATCTCTCAGATTTTAGTGGTGTACGTATCTTTGAAATTGGGGAAAATTTTGACTGTCTAAAAAATTATGAAATTCCTCCTTTAACTTGGACAAAAAGACATAATCTCCAAATTATGCAAGTTATAAGACGAATTTTGTCGTTTACCCTAATTTTTTGCAATGTCAATGTCATGTTGATGCATTTTCAAACCAAATTCGATTTTTTTCCCAGTACTGGAGAATTGAAACTGAAAAAAACAAATCCAAGTTACTGGACTAAAAAAGAAACCATAGCAAAATCATTACTAAAAACACAAACCATGCTAAAATTACTGGATAAATTTTTTATTTTTATCTCATTAATCATGATAGGTTTTACGTTATGATCAATAATGCAACATAATGTTACATATTGCTTGTTATGCTTCAACTATTGAACCGAATGTGTTCTATATATTTTCCTATCAAACTACTTGTCATTCTTAATATGGCAAGACATTCTGTGCTGAAAGTCCCTAAATTTTTTCTTGTAGGTTATTATACTTTTACCTTGGACAAATTATGCTCTAGGTATGTGTTGATCCATTTGGTATGCTTTTCTTTAAACTTGATCGGTGATGTCATTGTCATAATTATTTTAACACAACAAATGTTATAACCAGATGTCTTAATGAAAGTAGTAGCAGAGAGATCCCTCTTCATATAGATGTTACATGAAAAATACCATTGTCAAATTATGTTGAGATATTTGTTGCACTGATAAAGCTTCTAGTGAAAGCCCAAGTCTCGAGCAAATGAAAGAGTAGCAGCAAACGGAATATTCCAAGAATATTCTCAGTATATTCCCAAAAAATATTCCGTCCTTGATAGCATATTCTCAGAATATTCCATCATTGACCAGAATTTTCTGAGAATATTCCTCAGTTGACCAAGCAGGGGAAATTTATATAAACTAGCTACAATGTACATATCAAATAAGAAGAAAAATCAGAAAATGAAATGAAGAAAACTGTGTTCTTCTTTCTCATTCTTTAGTTCATCTTTTCCACATGGTATCAGAGCAAACGGTTGCTCATTGATCTGTTTCCTTTCTATGTTTTCTACAATGGCACAACAAAATCAGCATCAGATAGTTCCCCTCAGTCCATACTATCTTCACCCCAATGAAAATCCCTCTCTCGTCCTTGCACAACCACCTCTCACTGGTAGTAATACCATGGTTGGTCTAGGTCAATGCGGATGGCATTGATGTCAAAGAACAAATTGAGTTTCATCGATGGAGATCTGGAAGTACCTGCAGCCACGAGCCAGATTATCATGCTTATCAACAATGCAACAGTACGGTGCTATCTTGGATCCTCAATTTTGTGTCTTCATCAATTCCGCGAAGTGTCATGTGGTTCAATTCTGCCAAGGATGTCTGGACAGATTTACAGGAGCGTTTTTCGCATGGTGATCACTTTAGGCTCTCAGATTTGCTGGAGGAAGTCAACTCTGTGAAACAAAATGATTTATCAATAACTGATTATTACACCAAGCTCAATATTCTTTGGGAAGAGCTGCTTATGCTAATGCCTTGTCCTACTTGTGCATGTGATCCTGTGTGTAGTTGTGGTGCTGTGAGAGTATACAAAGAATACTTTGAATCTGAGTGTGTTATCAGATTTTTGAAAGGTCTTGCTGAAAGCTTTGCTCCGGTCATGATGATGAATCATTTGCCTCAGTAAATCAAGCCTTTGGCATGGCTATCAAACATGAAAGGCAGATCAACTACTGCATAGGTCATCCAGATAGAGTTGACAATCCTATTCTTTCTGCACAAAGGTCTAATGCATATGGACAATCTGGATTTCAAGCTGGGTAGTCTGTTGTGCCTGGTGGAAATGTTCAATTCCCAAAGAGACCTATGTATGGAAACAAGAATTTTCAGTGCACATTTTGTGGCATACAAGGTCACACAGAGGATAGATGCTACATAAAGCACGGTTTTCCCCCAGGTAAGGACAGAGGTAGAAATGGACCAGGCAGAGGTGGTGGCAGGGCAACTGCAAATAATGTTGACACTGGAGAAGGACAAGCACCAGACACTACAAATCAGCACCCTCAATTTCACCCCAGAGCAGATAGAAGAACTGAGAAGCTTGTTGAACATTCCACCTACTCAAGGCACCAAAGATGAAGCGAGAACACATTGTTAATCAAGGCTTTCGTTCGAGTGCTAATTTTGGACCTCATAATGGTAAGTTTGTTGTTAAGTTTACACAGTGTCATTCAAAACAGTGGATTATAGACTCTGGTGCCTCTGATCATATCACACACACTCTTAACACTTTCTTATCTTACAATTCCATTCCTCACATTCATGTGACCTTACCAGATGGAAGTAAAACCATAGCCACACAAAAGGGTATTGTACAACTCACACATGTGCTCACTTTGTCTGATGTGCTGTTCATACCATCCTTCAAGCACAACCTGTTATCTCTTAGCAAACTGTTACAAAATAAAAACTTATATGTGATATTTACCTCTGACCTACGTGTTCTTCAGGATCTTATGACCAAGCAGACGATTGGCTTAGCTAGTCCATGGCCTCTACTACCAAAGCTCAAGTGATCATCAATCTCCATCCAGATTACCTCATCAAAATTCCCCTAGTTCTGCAAATAAAACCAAAGCTGCTATGTTCTCCAGTAGACATGATGTAACGCCCCCAGACCCCGGGTCTGGTTGCATTAAATGAGTCATAAATGTCCGGTCAACTGCTTAGACCGCCGTCCTCGCTTGGTCTAAAAGGGCTAACCCGAGTTGACCAGACCTTTATGTCTCACACTTATATGGGGGTGAGCATTCTCTTATTTTACCGATGTGGGACTTTACATTCTCCCCCCCCCCCCCCTTATAAGGGACTGGCGTCCTCACCAGGACGGCCGAGACTATTCCCGGATCGTCCCTACCAGAGGTAACTAGAGGCCATCCTTACACCGTCTTCTTGTACGGTGCAGCGCATAGTTCCGTCTGATAGTCGGCTCTGAATACCATTCTGTAACGCCCCAGACCCCGGGTCTGGTAGTGTTAAATGAGTCATAAATGTCCGGTCAACTGCTTAGACCGCCGTCCTCGCTTGGTCTAAAAGGGCTAACCCGAGTTGACAAGACCTTTATGTCTCACACTTATATGGGGGTGAGCATTCTCTTATTTTACCGATGTGGGACTTTACACATGATGCTTACATATGGCACCTTAGATTAGGACACATGTCTAAAAAGGTTATTAGTGATGTAAGGCTCATAGAGCCATCTATTGGATCTTTTGAAATAAATGAATGTACTGTTTGTCATCTTTCAAAACAAAGAAAATTATCATTTCCTTTGAGTAATTCCATGGTTGTGGCACCTTTTGATCTTATACAATAGACATATGGGGTCCCTACAAAAAAGCTACTATATGCAATGAACATTACTTTTTAACTGTGGTAGATGATGATGACGGTCAAGTTATAAAAATAACTCGATACCTAAATATCCAACTAGCAACAGAACTAGGTTCAATCGTAGTATAGCTAGATAGAGTCGAGGTCGATCCCACAGAGACTCGGCTTAAACAAGTACAACGTTATTAAACTAAAAATAGATTAAAGGGCGGTCTACGACAAACTATAACGTAGAGATACAAGTTGACACGATAGAAAACACAGAAACTAACAATACGACACAAATACTAAAACACTTATTTTTATGGTTTTATAAGACTCTAACAAACGGTATTGATTATACTAGTAGTAATTACTCCCCCATATATGTATATCTAAGCCTAGACAGAAAAGACATTAAGGTTGATTATATTTTGGCTACGGGAGTCATCCCCTAAACTGGATCTAATTCGTGAACAGATAGAAGATCCCTATGCTTAATTACGAATCCTTCCTTGGACAGGATAGAACATCATATAACAAGCATGCTATACTAAACTAGGGATGCCAATCTAAAATCGTCACCTCGTCTAGGCAACCACCATGGACGGGTTGGCACACCTCCTAAACGATCGGCTAACTAATGTCCTAGTAACATGACAATTTTCACAATATATCATATTAATTTACGAGAACGACGTAACAAATTGGCCAGATCTATTACATGTGTATATGAAAAACAGAAAGCACGACGTAGCCGAAGTCGTTCACAGAAAATTACTAGAATCTTGATGGCTAGATCTAACCATATAGACCATGGTAGATCTAGACCGATGACTCTAGAATTTTCTCGTAAAACGCCTTCATACGGCTTAGATCTACATGAATATGGGTTTGTTGATTAACTACATCACGAAATCAATACACAAACGACTACTCCATAACGAAATAAAATAGATCTACGAATAAAAACGACATATTTGGATAGACATTACCCTCGTAGACGGAGGGTCCTCCGATCCTTCAATGCAATCCGTAATCGATGAATCCATCGCCTCCGTGATGAAGAAACATAATATAAAATAAGAAGAACTATATTGATAAACTAAAAGTATTGTAATATTGTGTTTCTAGAGTGGTCGGTAATGAAATTCGTGGCTGCTCCTTTATTTAGAGGCTTAGGCCGACCTAAAGATAGATTTGAAAACCCTAAAACTCGTAGAGATAACCCTCAAAAAATCCTCAGTCTGCCCCTGACTCGCCCCCAGCGAACTCATAGCTCGCTGCCAGTGAGCCTGCTTGCTTCTGATTGGCTCGCTGGCAGTTCTTGCTCCTTACTCCACGTTTCGTGCTACGTCAATCTCGATCTTTTAATGAATCCGATTCTGCTCCGATATTTATCTTGAGATTTACTTCCTTAGTCAGTAGATATCCTCCGATTCACCGTAATCTATAAAATCAATAATTATCACACAGTAAATCATATTTAAATAGTAAAAATAGATAAATACCAAATTATATCTTATAAATCACATAACAATAAATAAACACTATAAACATGTGATTTATTATAAAGTATATATAATTAAGCTCGATTTAAGGATAACGTTGATGACTTTACTAGGTATAATTCGACCGTCATCAGATGACCACACTAGGTACACCTGGGCCTTTCTTCTTAAGACTAAGTCTCAGGTCAGTACCTTAGTCAAGCAATTTTGTGCCTTTGCCAAAACTCAATTTGACAAAAAAGTTAAGACCCTAATATCAGATAACGGTCCAGAGTTCAACTTACAAGAATTCTATGCCACCCATGGAATTACACACCAAACCTCACGCACCAACACCCCTGAAGAAAATGGCATAGTGGAACACAAACATCAACACATACTAAACGTTGTTAGGGCCCTGAAAATTCAGTCCAACATACCATTATCCTATTGAGGATTTTGTATCCAACATGCCATAACCCTCATAAATCTCACCCCATCTCCCAAAATACACCACCAAACACCATATCAAAGGTTGTTTCAGCACCCACCAACATACTCAAACCTTAAGGTGTTCGGCTGTTTATGCTTTGCTAGCACACCTACACTACATAGGAATAAATTTCACAGCAGAAGCATGCCCTGTGTCTTCCTAGGATACCCCTCCACTGTTAAAGGTTATTCTCATAAATTTACAAACCAAGACCATTTTCATCTCAAGTAATGTCTTATTTCTTGAAAACATTTTCCCATTCACTCTCAAATTAGAACACGCACCAACTGCATTATCACATTACTTTCCCATCCCTGCTTGTGATGCCCATCTCCCCTTCAATCTTACATCTTCCCTACCCCAACACTCCCCAGATCACCCTAGCTCATCCTCACATATACCTGACCCCTTGACAGTGTTAGGAAATCTACGCGGGAACGCAGCGAAATTCAAAAATATATTTCTTTTTATTCAAGATCGACTTCGTTTAAGCAATAAACAAATAAGCTAGTAGACATTGGTTACCTTGGTTGATCTAAAAGATCGACGCTTTAACGGTCCAAGCGTTCGGCCTCTACCGGTGATCCACACAAACAGCCCGCCGGAATCCCATCATGGATTGCTACTAGAAAAATCCGGTTGCTAGACCGGCCTTTTTTCTCTCTCTCAAAATCTCCCTCTAAGAAGCTCTTTATTTTTCACAAGAACTATTAGCTCTTGGAATTGTGATGTATTCCAAACTGATTGAGAAACATTTTCTTAATAAAATAAGGAAAATAGATATTCTAGATTTATCTCATTTAATTTAATAACTCATATTAAATATTTCCAAGATATTGTCAATATCTAATATTGACTATATTTATTTTATTACCATAAATTAGTTTACACATGTGGAAGGGAGATGGAGTCCTTACGCCATTTT
The DNA here is from genome assembly GCA_036785695.1 of Gentiana straminea. Classification (NCBI taxonomy): domain Eukaryota; kingdom Viridiplantae; phylum Streptophyta; class Magnoliopsida; order Gentianales; family Gentianaceae; genus Gentiana; species Gentiana straminea. Next base: position 759,830 of record JAVUPR010000226.1, read on the forward strand.
TTTTATTGCGATTATGCTAGGGAGATCTGGACAGCCTCGCCTTTTGGTAGTCAGCGAATGCAGCATGGATCGAATTTTAGGGAGTTTTTTTGGTGCGCTGGTAGAACGCTACAACCCATATGAGGTTTCCACCTTCTGTCTGCTTCTCTGGAATCTATGGAAAGCCCGATGCAGTGCGGTTTTTGATAATGTGCATATTTATGTATCCCGTATATACGGAGCACTCCTACTCGGGGCAATTGGAAATGCAATTCTGATGCTTCTATCACAGACTCGGGTTCTGGTGTAGGTCTTATATTCAAAGATGTGTTCGGTTCGATTATTGCTGCCTTTTCATTCCACCTCGACCCTGGTATAAGTCCAGAGACTCGGGAGATGCAGGCGATCCTGATGGCAATGGAAGAGGCTATTCGCTTGGGATTTTCTACAGTTATCTTCGAGACTAACTGTCTACCATGTATTCAAGCCTTACTACGACCGTCGGATGATCTGTCTGTCTTCAGCTGTTTAGCGCGAGACTGTCTTTCGCTCTTATCGTCCTTTGTTTCATCATCTTTTACATTTGTCAAGCGCACTAGTAATTTTCCGACACATTTGTTGGCTAGACATGGACTAGGTCTTACTGGTCGTACTGTTTGAGGCGCTTTCCCTCCTCATGATGTAATCTCCGCCGCTATTGCGGATTTGACTTAATAAAAATCCATTTTCCTTCATATATATATATATATATATATATATATATATATATATATATATATATATATATATATATATATATATATATATAACTATTGCAAATGTGCACATGTATATCTTATATACATGTTCAAACACACGCACCATCATATAAATATATATTTATTAATATCTAATATTAATATAAGGTAATCTTATTAATTAAATTGCACAATCCAAGTTTATCTTATACACTAGCCATATGCGCCCCATATGCCAATTAATTGGCTTCCGGAATATTATTTAATTAATATCTTGTATTATATTTATTCATAACAAATAAATAACACCATATTAATTTATCACTATAACACTTTATAGTCGAGATAAAACTTTCCTTTTTTGGTTATCAACTATAACCGCATTTTAATTCGGCTAGATGTTCTTATGTGTATGACCTGATAGGCTTACGAATATGTTGGCCGTAGGCACAAAGTGCAAATTACGAAAATGCCCTGCATGCCTAACGATCACGGGATAGCGTCTAGCGACACACCGTGCCCCCAATCATCAGAAGAGTCAAATGAAATGACTACTACCTTTCATGTGAAATAGTTACCGTGTAAATAGAATCTTGGGGGAATGAGGGAGAAAGACAGAAATATTTCATCAATTGAGTAGAAGGACAGTCTTTTGAAACTTTTGCATAAAGGACAAAACTATTTATTCACTGTCAAAATTCACTTGTGTTCGAAATTCACTGCCGAAATTCACTAATTTTTTCAAAATTCATTATCGAAATTCACTGATTTTCGGGATTCACTGTCGAAATTCACTGATTTCGGGATTCACTGGGGAGATTCACTGATTTTCGGGATTCACTGTTTGTCCTTCTCGCTATAAAAAATATGCAGTTGTCATTCTCCCTATAAAAAATATGTAGTTGTCCTGTTACTTAAAAATATTCCAGATTGTGTGATTATCCCTAATTTCCCATAGAATCTTATCGCTCTAATAATATCCATACGGTCGTACACCGAGTGTCAAGCATCAACGACTGTATCTTATAACCTGGATATCAAGATCTCTCGAAGTAACTCATTTACTTCCACTTTGCAAAAATTCACGAGAGCAAGACATTCCTTTTAAGAAGGCCCTTTCGGATATTCACCCCTACTAACAGGGTACGCGATTTCCGGAAGACCAAACATGTATACTCCGCATGCTTTAGTATCACACCCAATCACTACCACATGATTGCTCCGTGGCTAGGGAAAACATCAATAGTGTCAAAGCATGACAATCCACACCATGATGCCATGTAGACTCCAGTCCTAAGGATAATTACACAACCGTCACATAGTGTGACACTTAACAGTGTAAGTGGGTCAGTCTAACGTACACATTCTCTAATACACGTCCACATACAGTCCAAGTGTCTCCACACTTCGATAGACGAGATCTATCCCTGCCCTTAAAGACAGAAGACATCTAATACGTGCTAGTCTGTTTGTACTATCAATGCCCTATTTGATAGTACATCAGCCCAGAGACATTTAAGTATCAAACTTATTAAAGTGATTAGAGATCTCATCAATCATAATCGTCTATCATGGTTTCTCTATCAAAGTTTAATACTAAGGACGTCATCATATAACAATTCATAATTGGTTCTTTAAAAGAACAAATATATGACAACAGAAAAGCCATTTATATATATATGTATAATCATCAAGAAATAGTAGAAATGATACTACCCAGTTGAATCCGGTCCAAGCCGATTGGGTTTAGGACACTATTTCAACAGACAAAACAATACCCACACCTACTCCATCCCCTCAACCTGCACCATCATCTTCCATGTCCCCAGGTTCTCATTCTACTCCCTCATCCACTCATCCACCTCCCAGACACTCTACCCGCCCTAAAACACAGCCCCATTACCTCAAAGATTATGTGTGTGCTCACCTCTCCAGCAATACCACCAAATACCTCATTCAGCAGTATGTGTCCTATGATTCATTGGCACCTCACTATAAGACATTTGCTTTGAATGTTATTGTCACAGATGAACCAGCTACTTATCAACAGGCTGTCCAAGATGACAACTGGAAGGATGCTATGGGCCGAGATCAATGCACTCTAGAATAATAACACCTGGGATATAGTGTCCCTTCATACTGGCAAAAAGGCTATTGGATGTCGATGGGTATACAAAATAAAGTACTTACCAAATGGGACTGTGAAATGGTACAAGGCACGGTTGGTGGCCAAGGGATACACCCAACAACCAGGGATAGACTACACTGACACTTATGTACCAGTTGCTAAACTTACCTTTGTTCGAGTGATTATAGTTGTTGCTGCCGCTTCCAACTGGAATCTGGAACAACTGGACATTAACAACGCCTATCTCCATGGAGTTCTATCCGTAGAAGTTTACATGCAAATGCCCTTTGGGTTCAATTCAGATATACACAAAGCCGTTTGCAAACTCAAGAAATCACTCTACGGCTTGAAACAAGCCTGACGCCAATGGAATGCTAAGCTCATTTCTTACCTGTTGTCTATTGGTTTTCAACAATCACGTAGTGGTTACAGTCTCTTTACTAGAGGAACTAAAGGGACTTTCATCGCTTTATTAGTTTACGTCGATGACATCATCCTTACTGGTCCAAATATGCGGATTATCCAGAAGATCAAAACCAACTTGGACACTACTTTCAAAATTAAGGATTTGGGTCGTCTACACTACTTTCTGGGGGTAGAAATTGCATGAGGATCTAAAGGGGTTACCTTGTCACGGCACAAATACACATTGGATCTCCTCTCTGAGTATAGATTATTAGCCTGTAAGCCCGCTACCACTCCGATGGTCACCAGTGCCAAGCTAGCCAAAGACGATTCCACTCATCTGCCGGATAACACCAAATACCGCAATCTCGTGGGCAATTTGATCATTTTAACCTTCACTAGGCCGGAAATCAGCTACGTTGTCCAACAATTGTCCCAATTTCTTGACTCCCAAACTATTAACCATCAGCAAGCCGCTATTCGCAATCTCCATTTTCTCAAAGACTCCCAGGCCAAGGGTTGTTGTATCCGGTCAATTCCGTAACCAATCCTCAGGCTTTCTCCGACGCCGGACCCCAGATCTCTATGCAAGCATACTCCGACTCCGATTGGGCCGGCTGCCCTGTTACACGTCGTTCCGTCACCGGCTGGTGTATCTTCCTGGGATCGTCACTCATTTCATGGAAAGCGAAGAAACATAGCACCGTTTCCCGCAGTTCGGTAGAGGCGGTGTACCGTGCCCTCGCTTCGACTTCTTGCGAGTTACAATGGGTGGTGTATCTTCTGCAAGACCTCGGTATTCACGCCACTTTGCCTATTCCACTTTATTGCGATAATAAAAGCGCATGTTACATTGTCGAGAACCCGGTATTTCATGAACGGACCAAGCACATCGAACTCGATTGCCACTTGGTTCGTGACAAGTTCCAAGCTGGACTACTCACCCCCAACGTCCATATCTACAGACCAGCAATTAGCCGACATACTCACCAAGCCTCTCGACGCACCACGTTTTCATCGGTTATGCACTCAGTTGGGACTCTACTCCATCTACTCAAAGTCCAGCTTGCGGGGGGTGATAAAGCTTCTAGTGAAAGCCCAAGTCTCGAGCAAATCAAAGAGTTGTGACAATTAGTTGTCAATACTATCTATCGACCGATGTGACAGTATTGATCGCATATTTACGAGGTTAGAAGTCGTGACCTCTGGTCATACAACGACAATTGTTCTTAACTTGTGTATTGATTTCTATGAGAATGTTTAAAAACACAATTTCATTCATTTGAATCCATTATATATTGTGTTTCCAACCTTTCGATATGAAGATCATCAAGTTGATTAATTATTTGTTAAATTACAGAATGCTCACCACCGGACAAGAAGAGTGTTTGGCCATTAATGACCTCAAAGGTTGGGGATATGCTAACAGTGATGTTCGTGGAAACATAGCAGCTCTATCTATTTTGCAGGTTCACTTCTGCTTTTATATCAAGAAACATATTATTATTATTATTATTATTATTATTATTATTATTATGTAAACATTTTAACACAATTATATCTAGAAATTAAAAATTGTTATTGTATGAATGATATAGGACTACTATCCAGAGACTATGGGCAAGTTATTGATGGTCAATGTGCCTTCTTTATACATGACTGTTTGGAAGATGATTTCTCCCTTTTTTGACAGCAAGACCAAGAAGAAGGTACTCCTTAATTTAATTCTTCCCTATTATTCATGTTTTTATTTTAATTTTATCCCATAACATGTTTTTTTTTTATGAGCATAACATTTTAAATTATACTCACCATAAAACTGAAGTAAGGAATTTTATACATTTATATCTAACAACATTTAAAATGACAATTCTTTTTTTCCATCCTTGAGGATTGGAATTGTACCCGGCCTGCTCGTAAATTACCTACCTTTCACGAAATCTTAAGCTTTTGAAAAAGATGATAATTAACACGGCTCGCCCATGAAGTGATTTCATCATTAATTAATCTGCAGATTATATTCGTGGAGAACAAAAAGCTAAGAGAGACCTTGCTCAGTTACATAGATGAAAGCCAACTTCCAGAAACATATGGTGGCAAACTACCTTTAGTCCCAATCCAGGATTGCTAATCAGCACATACTATGTATATGGTATTGGGTTAAATTGCTTCCTATATATATATATATTCTCTTTTCTTTTCTGTTGTGTGCCTTTTATGCAAATTATTAATGCATATTGATATTGTAAAACTATCAAATATATGAAATTAAATAGAAATAGTCTCCTGTCCTTCATATTTGACAATTTATATCCTCTAACTCTTCCATTCTGTTACAATTTTATGACAATTAAGGGAAGTATAACGTCTGACGCTTAAGTCTACTACGTACGTCCATCCCACGTGTCATATTATTATTGGTTGAGAAAAATCAAAATGCGACGTTTCTGGTCTCTTATATTTTCTTATTATCTCACAAATGAGTCAAATGACTCTTTCTCTTTTTCATAATGACATTTTTGGACCCCCTAGCTGTACATTTTTTTACACTATGTTGTCACTTAAGAGATGCAACGTTGATTCATTTTCTGGCTTTCGCAAGGTATCCTCAGACAACTGTCTGAGACTAATCCTTTGAGGTACTGTGTGGCACCAAAGATGGGACCTCCCCCAATATATAAGGTTTGTTGCATCCACATGGGCTCGAACCCGAGACCTCTTGCTTAAGCGACCGAAGTCTCTTCCACCCCGACCAATTGATTCAAATATTAAGGGTACTAAAAGTATAACAAAAAATTATTGTTGCAAGACAAAAAGTGTTAATATTAAATATAGGGGTTAGTATTGAAAATATGATAAACAAAAATAGAGGACCAAAAGTGTACTTTTCTCAATATACAATTAGATAAAACTCTCCCTTGTATATCTATTGAACAAACACAATCAATATGATATTTCTTATTAAAACATTACTAAGTAGTAGAAAAAAAAATCTTAATTAAGAAAAAATGTAGTGGAAGAAAAAAAACCTGATGAATACTTCCATTCAATTAACATGGATGGTCTTTTTCTCAAATGTTAGACAATGTTTTGAAAATTGATTGATTGATCTTAATTTCGTAATGTATTGATCATGTTAGCAAGTACCTACGGAAAAACTCACGGAGAAAAAACAGACAAAGAAAATACAAATTGTGTAAAATTTCTTTACATCTATCGTATTCAACAAGATTCGTAAAATTCACTTTATATCTACCAATTCTGTAAAATAGAGAATCTGATGCATTTAATTTTAGATAGACATTCTATAAACTAAAAAATGTGCAATTTAAAACGTTAAAACAAAAAATATATTAAGAATATCTGATGCAAGTGCTTTTATTTGCTTCTATTATTGATTTTATTTTGATGGCTCCTCCAATTGATTAATGTGCATAAAATTCATATTCACACATTGATCAAAATGAAATTGAGGGTTTTTTTTATTATTACAATTGAAAGATAGAACAATACAACTATTTACAATCACACAAGAGAGAATTAACACACCAGATAATGTGGGTATAATTTTCCTAAAGAGGAAAAGTTTGCCTTTCGAACCCGAGACCTTCTGGTCTCAGTACATCAGCTCTAGCCACTTGAGCTTGACCTGGAAAACGACGCGTGAGGGTTTATTTATGTTGATTAAATAACACTTTCGTGAGTATGTATGGTTTTTTTATTATCTTTTTTGTTTTTTTTTTATGTTTAACATTAGAACCTACCAGCTTTTTCCACCTTCACCTTCTTGTTCCAGGCGCCGGCGGCCTCATTTTCTTCATTTCTTTTCGTCTTTGCTTGTTTTTTTAGTGTTTCTCTGGTTTTTGTATCTTAGATATTTTCGGATCTGAGGTATAAGAGTCTAAGGTAGGTGGTTGGCGGCGTGAGTCGTGGTAGTGAGAGCGGCGCTTTGGTGGTGTAGTCCTATGTTGCATAGTTTATCCTGTCATAGTTCTGTTTGTCAGTCAAAAAAATGTGAAAAGAAGATAATTGTCGGCTTTGGCTAAGGTTCCAGGTCTGTTTTCCCTGCTCCGACGAACTCCTCATTGCTTCTCCTTTCACGCCAGGGGGCTTGCAGGTGGTTGGTCGGAATTTGGCCGGTGTTTTTCTTTTTCAGATCTAGTTGTTCTTCCGTTTTTGGGGTTGTTTGAGGACTTTGCTCCATAACATGAGGAGAGGCTTAGCCCCTCATCACCTTTCTCTGCAAGCTATGCTGTTTGTATGCGGTGGGGGTGGCTAGATATATCGCCGTCCCGCATGGATCTGGAGTGAGTCCATTGGATCTAGCTTGGTGTCACCGGCGGCTTGGTTGTAGTTTCTTCGTTTCCTTCCGGTTGTCGTTGTCAGTTTTGGTGACTTGATCTCTAAACTGATGAATAAACTGGTGGAACTAATCTGTGAAACTGAAACTGAGAATGATGGTCAGTTCAGTAAGGGAATTCAGTTCTGTGAAATTCAGTTGTGGTGAAGTGCAAACTGAGTTTCTTCTGAAGTCGGCAGTCAATTTGAGTCTGCTGAGTTTTGCTGAGTACAACTGAGTTCTACATCTGGGCAGTTGATTACAAGTGTGGAAAGTCAGTTTAGAGCCGAGTTTCGTCTGGTGGATAACAGCTGGAGCTGGGGCCCACATCTGGGGACAATGCCGACAAAGATCTTTGGCGGTTAGGGTGTTGGAAAGGTGTCCTAAACCCAATCGGGTTGGACCGGATCCGACCGGGTCGGGTCATTTACAGTCTATTTAGTTCATGTAATAACTTTATTATGATTAATAAAAGCACTTATGTTATTATATATTGTTTATCTTCATGTTATTTGTTGTACATATATAGTAACGTCCCTAGTATCAATCTATGATAGAGAAACCATGATAGTGATTATGGTTGATGAGATCTCTAATCATTATAACAAGTTTGGTACTTAAATCTCTCTAGTCTTATGTACTATCAAATGGGACATTGATAGTATAATCAGACTAGCACGTATTGGATGTCTTTTATCTTATAGAAGGTAGGGATAGAACTCGTCTATCGAAGTGTAGAGACACTTGGACTGTACGTGGACGTGTATTAGAGAATGCGTACGTTAGACTGACCCACTTACATTAAGTGTCACACTATGTGGCGGTTGTGTAATTATCCTTTTGACCGGAGCCTTCATGGCATCACGGTGTGGATTGTCATGCTTTGACACTATTGAGATTTCCCCTAGCCACGGGGCGATCATGCGGTAGTGATTGGGTATGATATTGAAGCATGCGGAGTATACATGATTGGTAGTCCGGGAATCACGTATCCTATGATTAGGATTGAATATCCAAAATGGCCTTCTTATAAGGAATGTCTAGCTCTCGAGAATCTTTGCATAAAATATTATCAAGGGCATATAGCGTGTAGTTAGTTCTTTAAAAGAATGCATGCAATATATAGAAAACATAAGTGTTGTATTAAAAAAATCACCAAAACATGTAAGTTTATTTTCAAAAAACATTCACATTCAATGTTTTTACACATTTAGAATTTTGGATACATGGGAAATGTTAAAAACCTATATAAATCAGGAATAAGTATCAAAAGTAGTACCGCATGGTATAAAATATGTACAAAACCTACACGTAAGGAAGGAATAAGTATCAAAAGTTGCATCACGTAGTATAATATAAGTACACTAAGCTACACAAATGTAAATTGAATTACATGTTTATCCCTCTTACAACACAAAGGCCGTGAAATCCCCCTACGACATGAAAAAAACAACCATAAAAAAGGTGCAAAAAGGAGATAAATGTAAGCTAGAGAGGACTCATCAAGGGACTTCCCAGTTTTCGTGTGTTAAAACGAAAAAGAAAACTCATAGCCACAGCTTGATTGCAAAATGAATGTGTTCTAGCAACAACATCACCATTTCGGATGGACGTGGTCAATATTGACTCAAGTAAAATTTGTTCAAAATCTGTTTACTCTTTTAATGAGGCAATCTTCATGAGTCCTAGCAACTATCAAGTACGATACAAATAACATGTAATTAAACTCAAATTTCATTTCAGTATCTCATTTGCAAGATATATATGTAACGAAATCCAATCTAATTGGCACATTCAACTCACCAAATCTACAATCACCAGACGCCAATATCACAACTTTAGGTGATTCATTTAAATGGCCTAGTCCAGATAAATTTTACACAGCAATTTAAGGGATATACACAGCAAGATCAATTTCTAACAATTTTACACAAAAGTAAGGACATCAAATTCCAAACGGAAAGCAATCCAAATGTTTATAATCTTCATTCCAGTTAGTATGAAAACAAACAAAGGCACACAGTAAAAATGAATTCTTATTGCATAGTAACAAATGCCAAAGAGTACCTACTCAATGTCCCTGGCCTTTCTATACTATTTTAACACAAATCTCAGTCATACTTACATCTCATTGTGAAACTTTAAAATAGTCGTTAAAACTTGACTCGTATATGCATAGGATTCTTAAAGAGGAAGACGTGATATCAGTAAGTAATATGACAACAACAGAATTATTTTTTCCAAACATAAGGGCAATATATTATTATAAAATTATACTGATTAATAATCATCAAGTCATCGCATGCTTTCAAGAGTCTCATACCTACATATGACACTCAAGGCTACCAAAACCTTAGCAATGGTAGCTTAAGCCTTCTCGTTATCCACAAAATGTAAAGTATGCAACAACAACACCGACTGTTTGGAGTTGAATTTCGTCTTCTCCGTACTTCTCTCCACCTGCCGCTATATCATGCGCCATTGGTGAAAGCCATGCTGTTATAAAACGGATGGAGATAACTTCAGATGCAAGAAACAGAAACAGAAGCAATCAAACATAAACAATCAAAGGAGATAACAGAAACAAGAAGAACACAGATTTAACGTGGAAAACCTCTCAGTGGGAGAGGTAAAAAACCACGGGCAGAAAAGAGATATTTTATTATGCACTGAATTTTACAGATTTCAACACACACGGATAATGAGACAACAACTGTATTTATAGGCACAAATCCTAAACCCTAGCCGCCAGGAATCTTTGTCTGATGCACCATAAATACCCCTACACGTGTCCTCCTTTTAATGACACTGTATAGCTGTCACATAACGAATTAGCGGATGTGGGACCTGCCGTATTCCGGGACTCGCGACTATCACCCCGCGATAGTCACCCTGTCGACGAAGCTCGGCGGACTCCACCCTACCGATGCACGAAATGAATACACTTCTCACCGACCATCACCCGGTCGAGTCTTGGATTGGTTCCACCAAAATGTAGAGTTTAAGTCACCTTACCGACAAATCTCCACCTTGACTTCAACTCTCACTAGAGTCAAACAGATTGCATAACCGGATGTACTTGTACCGGATGCATTCGTCAATGCCGGATGTACTTGTACCGGACTATCTCCACAAAGCATCCACTCCACCGATCCGCCCTCGGTAGAGTTTCCAGAAACAGATTATAAGCTTTGAATATTCAGTAAGTCCAGACAAAGCTGGAACTTACTCTGCTGAACTGGTTTGGTGAACATATCAGCAGGATTCTCCTTTGTGCCAATCTTCTTCACCGCAACTCTCTTCTCATTCCTCAAGAAATGATACCTGACATCAATATGCTTGGTTCTCTCATGATGAACCGATCCTTGGCTAAACATATTGCACTAAGATCGTCACAATATATATCGCCCGATCCCGATGCAACCCCAAATCACCGACTAGCCCCTTCAACCAGATACCCTCCTTAGCTGCTTCAGTAAGAGCCATATATTCTGCTTCAGTAGTTGATAAGGCTACTGTAGCCTGAAGAGTAGCTTTCCAGCTGACCACTGCATTTCCCAATGTAAACACATACCCAGTCATTGATTTTCTACTATCAACATCACCTGCATAATCAGCATCACAGTAACCTGTGACCAGACCAGTATCACCTCCATAAATGAGACCAACATCAGCTGTACCTCTCAGGTACCTGAATATCCTTTTAACTTGACTTTCCGGTGTTCCTTTCCAGGTTGAGCCATAAACTGCGACAACACCGACCGCCCGAGCCGAGATCGGGCCTAGTGCAAACCATGGCATACATCGGATCGCCAACCGCACTAGCATAGGGAACTCTTGACATATACTCCTTCTCTTCTTGGATCGTGAAGCATAGACGGACAAATGAACATTTGATGCCATAGGAGTATCTATTGATTTTTGACGAGACATCCCAAACTTGGCCAATATCTTACGCACATAACCCCGCTTGAGACAAGAATAATTTCTTTTGCCTTCTATCTCTCGAGATCTCCATCCCCAAGATTTTCTTGGCCGCACCCAAATCCTTCATTTCAAATTCAAGACCGAGAAGGTTCTTGATTTTGAACATCGACTTCCTTCTTTGCGTGACTATCGGCATGTCATCCACATACGGGACAAGATAGATATATGATCCATCTTTCAAATAGATCGAAGTAAACACAACGGTCATAAGGACTTGTTGTAACCCTATTTGAAGCATGAAACTGTCAAACCTTTTATACCACCGCCTTGGAGCTTGCTTCAAACCATACGATGATTTCTTCAACTTGCAAACATAATTTTCCTTTCCGGGAACTTGAAAACCCTCGAGCCGTGTCATGTATATCTCCTTATCCACCTCACCATGTAGAAAAGCGAGTTTTCACATCCAATTGCTCAAGTTCCGGATCCTGCTATGCCACCATTGCTAGTAACACCCTGATTGAAGTGTGTCTGACCACTGGTGAAAATATTTCATCAAAGTCAACCCCTTCCTTTTGACTGAATCCTCTTGCAACCAAACGTGCCTTATACCTGACCCCTTCTGCCTTTGTTATTCCTTTCTTTTTCTTGAAAATCCATTTACAAGTCACAACTCCCTTGTCAGTAGGCTGTTTGACCAATTCCCAAGTCCGATTCTTCAATAATGACTCCATTTCATCCCCCATGGCGGCATGCCACCGGGATGCTTCGTACATGTCATCGCTTCCCGTAAGTAGTAGGTTCAAGCAACCTCTACTTCTTCAACAACTTGGAGTGCATATCCGGCCAAATCATCATAACCATATCTCCTTGGAGGTATCCCAACATTAGATCTTCTAGCCCGTTGCGCCTAGACTCTCGCCGATCAATGTTTGTATGACGCCCGCCGAGGTCTCAGACCGGCTTGGATCGGATTACGGTTCATTATCCGGATCGGTATAGTGTTGATTTGGATCCACCGATTGTTGCATATCAAGTAGACTCCACCGAAGCTCCACCTCGTTTCTCAACACTATCGATTCAACACCGGTTTCGGACTCGGTAGACCTCCCCACCGATGAGTTTAACATAGAATTTTCATCAAACACAACGTCCCCGCCGAGGATTACTCGGACTCGCCGATGACCAAATTCTATATCCTTTCACTCCATCACCATACCCCACAAACACTCCCTTCTTGGCTCTTGGTTCTAACTTCCCTTCACTAACATGATAGTAAGCCGTACTCCCAAAAACCCTTAGAACCGAGTAGTCGGCGGGCTTGCACGACCACATCTCAAATGGTGTCTTGAGATTGATCCCCGTGTGAGGACTCCTGTTGATTAAGTAGCAAGTCGTTTTTACGGCCTCCGCCCAAAATCTCCTTGATAAACCGACTTGAGAAAGCATACATCTTGCCCTCTCCGGTAGAGTTTGATTCATCCTTTCGGCTACACCATTCGCCGAGGTGTATTCCTTACGGTATGATGTACGGCAATACCCTCATTTGCACAAAATGAATCAAAATCCGTCCAAATAATTCCGGACCATTATACGTACGAAGCTTCTTGATTTTCTTGCCTAAGCGATTTTCCACTAGGGCCTTCCACTCGCTTGAAGTTATTGAATGCATCACTTTTGTTCTTCATCATCACCACCCAAGTCATCCTTGAATAGTCATCTATGAATGACACAAAATATCCGTGACCACCCAATGACTCAACTTTTGATGGACCCAAGCGATCGAATGGATATAATCAAGTGTTGCCTTTGTATTGTGCAACCCCGCCGAGAATTTACTTCTATGCAACTTCCCAAACACACAATGTTCACAAAAGTCCAGATTCTTGACCTTATATCCCCCAAGAAAACCCGTGAAGAAAGAACACCGCATACCCCTTTCACCCATGTGACCAAGTCTCATGTGCCACACCGAGTCCGTCGAGATCGGTGAAGCTCGCGAGGATGCAACGCGAAGCGGTGCCGGATACGATAGATCCTTGTAATATATACAAGGTTCCCTCTTGATGCCTTTGAGGACCACAACCGAATCTTTGAAGACATTCAACCGTCCACCTTCACCCTTGAAATTGAACCCCTTGTCGTCCGGTAGACTAAGAGATACCAAATTCTTGGTCATCTCGTGGAACATGTCTTACATCTTTCGGTGTACAAAATTTACCATCCTCTCGTCCTTAACTTCACCGAGCCAATTCCCACAACTTTGAAAACCTTGCTTGTTGGCCATATAGATTTGACCACCATCTATCCGCTCATAAGTAGAAAACCACTCCCTGTTTGGACAAATATGGTAGGATGATCCGAATCAAGTATCCACACATCATTATGGTGTGTAGAATCCCCCGCAACTAGAACCGGATCCTCATCGATTGCTCGGTAGCCAAAGCGCCGTGCCGAATTGCCTTCCCGTGTTTCTTCTTCTTTGGACAATTGGACTTCCAATGTCCCCGCTCCTTACGATAATTACGGACATCGGTAGACTTAGGACCTTTGGACCACGACTTCTTTTTCTTCTTCTCGTCCATATCCTTTTCCACTATTCTTTGCTAGCTACTAGCCCAGCTGACGGCGATTGTCTGTTCCGGCCTTGTGTCTAAGCTCCCCGGCATGTAAGGCGGACCTCACATCCTCTAAAGCTACTGTATCCTTCCCAACTATGAAAGACTGCACAAAGTTTTCATATGATGCCGGTAATGACACCAACAGGATTAGGGCTGCATCTTCATCTTCAATTTTAACATCAATATTCCTTAAATCAAGCAATATTGTGTTCAGCTGGTCCAGATGTTCCCTCAGTGGACTCCCTTCATGCATCTTCAAACTGAACAACCTCTGTTTCAACAACAGCTTGTTGGTCAGTGACTTGGTCATATACAAGCTTTCAAGCTTTTTCCACAACTTGGCTGCGGTGTCTTCCTCAGCAACCTCAGTGATAACATCATCAGATAAGCACAACATGATGGTTGAATGTGCTTTCTCTTCCAGACGGCATAATCTCGCCGCTTTTTTGTATTTGGTTTGTCAAATAAAGGATTCCACAAACCTATTTGTTTCAACGGTGCACGCATCTTGATTTGCCACGGACCAAAACTGTTCCTTCTGTAAATTTATCGATTTTTACGTTTACCGCCGACATCTTTCCTTGCTAAAGATCACAACTTTATCACAGATCCTAGCACCTTCTTTGAAGGCCTTGGTGAAGATGAAGTTGATCGTACGATTGTTTTCTCGAACCTTTCTACGATACCACTTGTTATAAAACGGATGGAGATAACTTCGGATGCAAGAAACGAAACGAGAAGCAATCAAACATAAACAATCAAATGAGATAACGAAACAAGAAGAACACACAGATTTAACGTGGAAAACCTCTCGGTGGGAGAGGTAAAAAACCACGGGCGAGAAAAGAGATATTTTATTATGCACCGAATTTTACTGATTTCAACACACACGGATAATGAGACAACAAGCGTATTTATAGGCACAAATCCCTAAACCCTAGCCGCCGGGAATCTTTGTCCGATGCACCATAAATACCCCTACACGTGTCCTCCTTTTAATGACAACGTATAGCCGTCACATAACGAGAATTAGCGAGATGTGGGACCCCGCCGTATTCCGGGACTCGACAGACTATCACCCCGCGATAGTCACCCCCGCCGACGAAGCTCAGCAGACTCCACCCTACTGATGCACAGAAATGAATACACTTCTCAGCTGACCATCACCCAGCTGAGTCTTCAGATTGGTTCCACCAAAATGTAGAGTTTAAGTCACCTTACTGACAAATGCCATTATCTCTCTCATTGCCCATCTCTCCATCCTTCTGCTAACAATTCATATACCTAAGTTAGCTTCGGTCTAACCATTGGTGTGAAGCGTTTTATGATAGATTAAATCAGCATGAACAGAAGAAAGCAGCAGATCAGGAGTGGGACGAAGAACCAGATCCCAAAAGGCACATAGAGCACTCCGGTGATAAACACCAGCAACTTGACTGAGACTCTGGTGATCAGTGATGATATAGCAACGGAGGAAGAGAAACAAGAAGAAATGACATATTTGGAAGAAGGTGAAGAGGGATACCGTCTTACTTCATCTAATAAAGAAGAGATTGAAGGTGAAGACGATGCAACTAACAGTGAGGCAGACACAGACGAAATAGAGCCAGAGAAAGAAAAGCACCTTAAAGAAGATCAAGAAAAGATGGAGATTTCTGATGATGATCTAAAAATTCTGGAGGTCCTTCTCCGGAGCCTCAACAAAGTTGTCAAACAGCACAGTGAGCCAGCTGATCAAACTCACTCTACTGAACTTGTCAACACCCCCACTATTGATCAAGGGGGAACACCAGCAGAGGGGATCAAGTCTCCAGCACATGGAGAAGAAAATCTGTCATTCCAGAGGCAGGAAAAAGCAAGCACTTCTCAGCAACCTATATCTGACCCTGAGATTGTTGATGCATAAAAAGAAAAGAATAATGAAGCAAATGAAGAAAAAGAAGAAGAGCAAAAACAAGAAAAAACAGAGGAGAAGGAGAAAATTGATGATAATGAGAATGTTGAAGTGCCACCAGAGGAAATTGATCCAGAAAGACTTTTCAATCTGGATATTCAACCCTTTATTGTGGACATGGAAAAGCAGTATCACAGCAGGCAAAACATGAAAGCTGCTTTAAGGAATGATGCAACCTCCTTCAATCACAAGCTTGAAGCCCTCATCAGTCACATCAAGATTCAAGATGATGTCATGGAAAAACAGGGAAACTTGCTTTGCAACCTGCAACACCTCATCCCCTACCATGTCCAGACCAATCTTGCGTTTCATGCTGACAAGATTGATAATAGTTTCAAACCATTGATGGATACTCTAAATGACCACACTCATCAACTTCAACATCTGGATGAGGTTATGGAACTTTCTGGCCAGCAACTTGAAACCTTAATAAATGTAACTGAGGCCAACAACAAAATTATGGAGACAAGGTATGGTCCTCTCCCTGAATCTGAAGAAACAACTGCAACTCTTGAAGCACGATTTGGTGCTGCCAAAAAGGGAGGAGGAAGCTCAAAGGCTGAGAGCTCCAGTGGAAAGAAGGCAAGCCCAACTGACAAGGGCAAGGGCATCAAAGGCAAAGGCATCATGTTTTGAAGAAAAGAAGCTGTAGTAGCCCTTTTCTATATGTTCAGTTACCGATAAAAATGCCTTTGAATAATTATGATGCAATACCTTATTGCCCTTAAATGGATGAATAAAATTATTGAGTTTTACTCCAGTGTTTATTAGGAGAAGTTTTTGTTATACTTATGTTCAGGCTTATGAGGGTTTTGGCATCATCAAAAAGGAGGAAATTGTTAGGAACATCTTATTATGTTTTGATGATGGCCATACTAGCTGTTATAGCAAGTCTGAAATAAGTTAGAATTCAATGTATAAGTCTTTACTTATAGTCTGACATGTTGTATAAGTTGAATCAGACAAGTATTGTACTAGTTGGTAGGACGGCAAAGTAAAATCAGATGTTCGGCAAAGTAAAAGCAGCCAAGTATCAGCTGAGAAGCATGAAGACATTATGGTCTGACTTATAACCAAGGAAGTTTGTGATGACTTTGGATAAGTCTAAGTTACATTCCAAGTGATGAAACTTAATGTTTAAATATGGTGTACACTGTTCTCACACAAATCAAGGATCAGTGAAGTAAAAATATTCTCCTAAACTAAAAAGAATGAAGGAAACAGTGAATCGGCAAAGTGAACTGACTATCGGCTGAGTAATGACAAAGCAGTGAAGGAAGATCTAATCGGCAAATTCAGAAAGATCTACCGTTCAGGGAACGGCCAAGTAAACTTTACTTGATCAGATTTTGAAATATGAAGAAGATTCAGTGGATCAAGCATTAAATACACAACCAATTGAGGATCAATCAAGGACGGATTTTCTGACAAACGTTTGAAGAAAAATCCGATCACTAAAATCAAGGAGGATTTAATTAAGGGTGAATCAAGAATAAAATCAAGGATTATTCCCCTCATTATAGTCAACGGACGGAAATTCAAATCAAGGATTATCAAGGCTATAAATAGAAGGCATTGACAGACAAGAAAAGAGACACAAGAGAACGATTAAGTTTGATAATTTACAAGCAGAAACTCTATCAAATTGAAAAGCCTTCATCTGTGCTGAAAGTGAAACATCTAGTGATCAACTCAAAACTCAGAACTACAATTCCAACATCAAGAATTGAGTCTGATCAACAATTTTTGTGAATCTAATTCACTTCAATCAAGCAACTGAATCAGAGCCATCAGAGAAGGAGTTGTGTTTGTGATAGTTGCTGAAGGATTTGTTCCCAAGGAGCAGTGAAAGAGACTGAGTCACTGAAGCTTTTGAAGCCAGGGAGTGATAGTCTTGAAGATTGTGAAGCTTGTGTAGTCAAGAACAATCATGCTATTGTATCTGTGAAAACAATAGTGAAATTCCTCCAATCATCACAGGAGAAGAGTGGATTAAGGGATTACACCACCCTGAACCACTATAAACCTTTGTGTCAATTTACTTTCAACAATTTACCTTACCGCATTTATTTAGTTGCTTAAATTATATCATATATCTGTGATTGCATAAACTACTTTGAAACAACATAGTAAGAAGGGACTTATCCGCTGCCCAAAAGCTTTTAAATACAAGAATTTTTTTTGAAACTCCACTATAGTCATTCACCCCCCTCTGACTACAGTTTTACCCTTCTCTGGGACCAACAGAATATTTGCTTTCCAGCTGACAACTGAATTCCTCAATGTGAAAACATAACCAGTCATAGATTTTCTATTGTCCACATCACCTGCATAATCAACATCATAATATCCTGTGATCAGTTCTTGAGTATCACCTCCATAAATGAGACCAACATCAGTTGTACCTTTAAGGTACCTGAACATTCTTTTCACAGCTTTCTAGTGTTTATTTCCAGGTTGAGCCATAAACCTGCTGACAACACTGACTGCTTGAGCTAGATCAGGCCTAGTGCACACCATGGCATACATCAGATTGCCAACTGCACTAGCATAGGGAACTCTTGACATATTTTCCTTCTCCTCTGCTGACTGTGAAGCAAAAACTGACAAATAAACATTTGAGCCATAGGAGTATCTATTGGCTTAGCAGCTGACATTCCAAACTGTGACAAAATCTTCTGTGTATAGCCCTGCTGAGATAAAAATAGTTTCTTCTGACTTCTATCTCTCCTGATCTCCATCGCCAAAATTTTCTTGGCTGCACCCAAATCCTTCATTTCAAATTATGCACTGAGAAAGACTTTCAGATACTGAACATTAGACTTCTTCATTGCATCTATCAGCATATCATCCACATATAACATGAGATAGATGTATGATCCATCTTCCAACTGACTGTTGTAAACACAGTAATCATAAGGACTTCTGTTATAACCAAGTTGGATCATATAACTGTCAAACATTTTATACCATTGTCTAGGATCTTGCTTCAGTCCATACAATGACTTCTTTTCAACATACACACAAAATCTTCTTTGCCAGAAACATGGAAACCTACTGGCTGAGTCATGTATATCTCTTTATCTACCTCTCCATGTAGAAAAGCCGTCTTCACATCTAACTACTCAAGTTCTAAGTCCTGATGTGCCACCATTGCTAGTAACACTATGATTGAAGTATGTCTGACTAATGGTGAGAATATCTCATCAAAGTCCACCTCTTCTTTCTGACTGAACCTTTTGCAACCAAACGTGCTTTATACTTAACTCCTTCTGCCTCAGTTATCCCTTCATTCTTCTTGAAGATCCATTTGAAAGTAACAACTCTCCTATCAGCTGGATGTTTTGATGAGAGTCAACTTTACTATGTTTTGGTGCATGTTTTAACCCCCGTTTATGACACTCTTGGCTTGTTTTGGGTGGTTTTAGACCGATTATAAGGTAAAAACGCTTTGAGCACTTACTTAGAGGTAATCCATCAAATTGATGGAAAACCTTATCATTTTACGGTGTTTTGGCCCTATTCGAGCCCTATGTATCTTGCGGGATTATGCTTGGTATATTGTTTGAATGTTGTGGTACAGGAAATAGGTGTCTCGTGAACCCGGAAGTTAAGGCACGAGGCTTAGAAAGACAAAACCGAAGCCCGGGAATGGAAATTGATCAAAAATAGTTGTTGCTTTCACCATACGTTCACTTCATCAGCAATTTGATCCCAGATACAAGCACTTTCTGGACTTGTGGTTTTCATGAAAGTTGTAGACAATTGAATGAGCTTTCCAACGCACTTTGAATCACTCAAATCGGAGCTCTACATGCAAAGATATTGCCAGATTACTGAAGGTGTATCAGTCCAGGAATTTTTGGCGCGCGCTGAAGACTTTGGCGCGCGCCAAAGTAGAACAGAGAGCTCCCAGAATCACAGAACAGTTTTGGCGCGCGCCGAGGACTTTGGGGCACGCCAAAACTGCTTTATCTGCACATTTTTTTGGCGTTTTTAAACAGATTTTTCAGCCCCCATTTTCATAAGAACTCATACCTAGACTTAATTAGGACACCTTTAGGTCGATTTTCTTCCCTTTTCTCCCTTAGATTAGCTCTTCTTTCACTCTTTCTCTTAGATTAAACACAATTTAGCATAGATTTCCCTCTTTCTTGTTGGTGTTTTGAGGTCTTCTTCCCCAAGTGACAATGGGTTTGGTTGAAGATTGATGTAACCACAACTTATCGCGTTTTTGGTAATTAATTTCATTTCTTCTCTTGATTAATGGCTTTAATCCTTTCTTTGATTGTTATTTCTTGCTTTATGATGAGTAGCTAAACTTTTCATAGCCAAATTATGTGAAAATTGAAGAAATCACCCTCTAATTGATGAAATTGGGAATGGGTAGTGTTTAATTGTTGTTATATTGACGAATTCATGTCTTAAAACTTGTTCTTAATGCTTGAATTAGCTTGTACACCTAGTTCATGAACTCACACACCACTTTTATAAATGTATGTTGCGAAGGGGTGTGGGAAAAGGGTTTTGAGATCGTTATTTACAATTGACTGAGTTGTTTAGATCAATTGGGTAACGAGGTTTGTCGGTGTAAATCGAGCGGCTCTAGTTTTTAATCTTGTTTCGGTCAGTTAAATCCTTAAAGGCGGACTGTTGAACCGGGCAAAGGGTACTAGGTTGTTGCATGGCGTCTAGTACTATCTTAGGAGTTTGCACCCATGAAAGAGTCGATATAAGCATTAGGATGGTTGGTTGGTAGTTTCCATTCCCAATGAGTCGATTAGAGGGTGAAACTAATCAATTGGATCATGGTTTAGCTATGCCTTCTTCCTTATTATTGTTAGTTTTATCACATCATTAGTGTAATTAGAACATGAACCACCTTTGATTAACCTAAACTAAGTTGAAAAACGACTTTGGTAGTTGATTGATTCCTCGTGGGATACGACCTTGCTCACCTCTATAGTACTTCCGACCCGGTACTCTGCCGGTTAAGGTTGGTCGTTACTATTTTGGCCATCAAGTTTTCTGGCGCCGTTGCCGGGGAATTAATCGATATCTCTTAAGTCATTGGAAGACTTAGGCTTAGGTTGTTTTATTTCTTTTGTTTTTTTTTTCTTCTTGATGTTGGGTTTTTGTTGATAAGTCACACCATCTATTGCGGTAGTGGTGGTGACTAGATACCTTGATTGTGTTCTTGTTTTTCCCTTGAATCGCAGTGTATGGATCCATATGGACATGAGGGCTCTCCTCCCTACTCATTTGGAGGCTTTAATTTTGGTGGTATGGGTTTTGGATTCCAACCATATTATCGGTTCAACCCATACACATCACCATACAACAATGAGTGGGAGAGTCCTCCAAGTTCTCAGTTTCAACATACCGGTGCATATTTTCAATATGCTCAACCTCCACAAATACCTCTTCCTCCACAAAAGAGCTCAACCGACATCCTCTTGGAGCAAATAAATGAGACTTTGCAAGAGCAAGGCCGGACTTTGCAAGAGCAAGGCCGGACTCTACAAGAGCATGGTCGGGAGTTGAGGGATATTAAAATGAATGCTACTACTCTTCAATCGGCATTAAAGAACTTGGAGAACCGGGTAGAGAAATTGGTTGAGAAGAGGAAGGCTGAAAGGAGTGCTAAAAATGATGAAATTTCATTTGCTCCACCGTCGACTCTTGAGGTAATCACCCATCATGAGTGTTATGAAGAAGGTACGAATCATGCTACTAGTGAATCGATTATTCCTTTTTCTTTGAACCTTATTGAAAAAGTTGTGGTGGTGGATCATATTGAATATGTTGATGTTGTGGTTGAGCCAAAATGTTATTGCTTGGTGTTTGAATCTTTGCTACTTGGCATATGCTCTCATTCGGGGAAGTTGAATTCATTGTGTTGCATGATAAATTTCTTGAACCAATCATGGTGGTGGGGATTGAGCCCCTTGTTTTTCTTGCTCTATTTTAAAGGTGTGCTCAATTCTTATGATGTGTGTAGGGAGACGCAACGGTTTGCTCTCCTTTGGTATAATTATCCTTAGAATTGTTGCGGATAGAAAGTCGAACTAAGGACTTTAAACTTAGAATGTTTTAGGTAGATGTTTTTATTGTTGTTCTAAATAAAAATGGATGAAAGTTCTTTTTTTAATTGCCATGTTCTTGAAGCTATTGAGCAAAAGATGTGCAATTTTTTTCTTTCATTCCACTCGTACTTTGTTGTTTTTCTTTTAGTTTCTTAATAAGTCAAGCCAATGACATAAAACAAAGGCGCTTGTGGGAGGCAACCCACTTTTTCTTTCTTTGGGAGTAGTAGGAGTGAGTCTTTGGTAAAAGAGTGGAGAATTTTGGCCTAGGAAAAGAGCTCTCGGGTGAAAACTTCCTTTCCATTCCCGTACCATACTTGGATTGTTATCATTTTGGCACATATTTTATGCATGGATGACGCTTCTCTTTTTTATTAACTTTTCATCTCATGTGATCCAAGTTTGGTACTTTTGGTTTCGTTATGAGTGTATGTGACACGATTCTTTTCCTTATATCTCGTTATCTATTGCCTGCTTTTGGCACGGTGGTTGTTCCCCGTGCATGCGTTTTTGTGTTTCTTGGTTTCATGGCTTTAGGTGTACGAGATGGAGCTTCGTGGATATGTCATATGCACTCATTTGCGCCTTTCTCCCGGGTTAAGCTAAGCCTTCTTTCCTTTATCATTCATACACTGAGGACAGTGTTGCATTTAAAGTGGGGGTGGTAGGCTTAGCTTTGATATGTGCTTCATTGTTTTTCTGGCCATTGTGTTGTATGTTTAGTGTTTGGTCACTTCTTTAGTAAAATTTGAGCTATTTTTAAAATTTTCCAAGGTTTTGATGTTGCATTCGTGTGTTGAGCCTTCATGTTGATATGATAAATGGTTTAGTGAATGTTTAAATGCATGTTACTTGGCTTACTACCTTATCTTGGAGATGGGATTTCATGCACGTATAGCTTCAATTTCATGAACCATGGTAACTAGTGACCGATTATGGTAGGCTTAGGAACAATTCGGCTACCTAGAACTCATACCATTAACTTCGAGACGAAATAGAAAGGCCGACCTTGGTGGAGTTTGGGACGATAGTTATGGCATTTCTTTGACCTAACTAGAGCCAAATAGCCATCCCATGACATATTCCACAATAACCCCTCTAAGCCTTGGTAGGATGGTTAGACCCCCATCCGACACTTAGCCATTCGTTTGTAGCCCGTAATTTCCCGACCCCCAAGCCTTATTTGTGGTCTACGTTCCCTTGGACACCCTACGAGTCAAGCTTAATCGTTCATTTCGAGCACACTTGCTAAAGCAAGTGTGGGGTGGTGGAGGAGTACGCATGTATAGAGGAGTTGGTTTTTACGAGCTATTTCACGATTTGGAGGGTATGAGCTCATTTTTTTATATTGTATGTATGTGATGACCTTTGACTCAAACCTATTTAAACTGTATATTGCAGCTTTCTAATTTCAAAAAAAAAAAAAAAAAAAAAAAGAAAAGAAAAGTCAAAAGAAAATGAAATCAATCAAAGAAAGCTTGCAATAAAAGTGAAATAAAGGTTGAGTCAAAGAAAGCCAAGCATTTTAAGACTTGTGTTGTTGTTCTGATATAATATGTGATGATGGTGTTTGGGATGAGTCCTTGTGATATAGAAACATGATAGTTCTTCATTTTTGCCTAATGGTACATGAAACATGGTATCATATGGCACTTTACTTTATAAATCATGTTTCTATAGTTGTTTTGAGCTAGAGAAGGGTGGAGCTAGCTATGTTTTGTATTGGTACACCCCAAGATTAAGCTTGCTCGCGTTTATCTTTTTGTTGTTTAATCCCCAGAAATTCCCTTCGGTTAGCCCCGTCCCTAGCCTAACGTTACAACCGTGCAAGTCCTACTTGACCTTACTTAGCCTCGGTTGGCCCCGATTAGTGGAGATGCTTATGAAGTATGAGCCTATGGTGTAGTCGTATCAACCTAGCATCCATAATCCAAACCGGTGAACCGTGGTAAATGTAGGAGAAGCTATTCACACACTCACATCATGTTTGCTTGATAAGGTAGGGTTAAGTTGCATGCATTTACTCAATTACTTTTCGATTATCCTTGATATGTGATTGGCTTGACCTACACGTGTAACGTTGACTCTTTGGATTCTTTTAAAACGCTCATTTTGCTCGAGGGCGAGCAAACGCTAAGTGGGGGGTGGTTGATGAGAGTCAACTTTACTATGTTTTGGTGCATGTTTTAACCCCGTTTATGACACTCTTGGCTTGTTTTGGGTGGTTTTAGACCGATTATAAGGTAAAAACGCTTTGAGCACTTACTTAGAGGTAATCCATCAAATTGATGGAAAACCTTATCATTTTACGGTGTTTTGGCCCTATTCGAGCCCTATGTATCTTGCGGGATTATGCTTGGTATATTGTTTGAATGTTGTGGTACAGGAAATAGGTGTCTCGTGAACCCGGAAGTTAAGGCACGAGGCTTAGAAAGACAAAACCGAAGCCCGGGAATGGAAATTGATCAAAAATAGTTGTTGCTTTCACCATACGTTCACTTCATCAGCAATTTGATCCCAGATACAAGCACTTTCTGGACTTGTGGTTTTCATGAAAGTTGTAGACAATTTAATGAGCTTTCCAACGCACTTTGAATCACTCAAATCGGAGCTCTACATGCAAAGATATTGCCAGATTACTGAAGGTGTATCAGTCCAGGAATTTTTGCGCGAATGTGTGCGAAGACTTTGGCGCGCGCCAAAGTAGAACGAGAGAGCTCCCGAGAATCACGGAACGAGTTTTGGCGCGCGCCGAGGACTTTGGGGCACGCCAAAACTCGCTTTATCCGCACATTTTTTTGGCGTTTTTAAACAGATTTTTCAGCCCCATTTTCATAAGAACTCATACTCTAGACTTAATTAGGACACCTTTAGGTCGATTTTCTTCCCTTTTCTCCCTTAGATTAGCTCTTCTTTCACTCTTTCTCTTAGATTAAACACAATTTAGCATAGATTTCCTCTTTCTTGTTGGTGTTTTGAGGTCTTCTTCCCCAAGTGACAATGGGTTTGGTTGAAGATTGATGTAACCACAACTTATCGCGTTTTTGGTAATTAATTTCATTTCTTCTCTTGATTAATGGCTTTAATCCTTTCTTTGATTGTTATTTCTTGCTTTATGATGAGTAGCTAAACTTTTCATAGCCAAATTATGTGAAAATTGAAGAAATCACCCTCTAATTGATGAAATTGGGAATGGGTAGTGTTTAATTGTTGTTATATTGACGAATTCATGTCTTAAAACTTGTTCTTAATGCTTGAATTAGCTTGTACACCTAGTTCATGAACTCACACACCACTTTTATAAATGTATGTTGCGAAGGGGTGTGGGAAAAGGGGTTTTGAGATCGTTATTTACAATTGACTGAGTTGTTTAGATCAATTGGGTAACGAGGTTTGTCGGTGTAAATCGAGCGGCTCTAGTTTTTAATCTTGTTTCGGTCGGTTAATCCTTAAAGGCGGATTTGTTGAACCGGGCAAAGGGTACTAGGTTGTTGCATGGCGTCTAGTACTATCTTAGGAGTTTGCACCCATGAAAGAGTCGATATAAGCATTAGGATGGTTGGTTGGTAGTTTCCATTCCCAATGAGTCGATTAGAGGGTGAAACTAATCAATTGGATCATGGTTTAGCTATGCCTTCTTCCTTATTATTGTTAGTTTTATCACATCATTAGTGTAATTAGAACATGAACCACCTTTGATTAACCTAAACTAAGTTGAAAAACGACTTTGGTAGTTGATTGATTCCTCGTGGGATACGACCTTGCTCACCTCTATAGTACTTCCGACCCGGTACTCTGCCGGTTAAGGTTGGTCGTTACTATTTTGGCCATCATGTTTAACTAGATCCCAAGTCTGATTCTTCAGTAATGACTCCATTTCATCTCTCATGGCAGCAAGCCATTGAGATGCTTCATAACATGTCACTGCTTCTCTGTAAGTAGAAGGTTCAAAACCATCCACTTCTTCTGCAACTTGAAGTGCATATCCAACCATATCATCAAACCCATACCTCTTGGGAGGTACCCCAACATTGGATCTTCTAGCTCTGCTGAGAGCTATACTATGCTGACCCATGTTCTCAGTTTGGCACTCAACTGACATTTGCTCAGCTGACTGGCTTGGATTTAGTTCTGGTTCAGTAACTAGATCAGATGAAAACTAACTTGTATCAGTTGATTGTTGCATTCCAACTGACTCCACCTGAAGCTCCACCTTATTGTCAGTTTTGTCAGTTTCAGAACTGGTTTCAGTTTCAGTTATCCTCCCCAATGATGAACTAAGCATAGAATTTTCATCGAAAACTGTATCTCTGCTGAGAATAACTCTATTTTCTGCTGATGACCAAATTATGTACCCCTTTACTCCATCACCATACCCCACAAACACTCATTTCTTGGCTCTTGGTTCCAGTTTCCCTTCATTGACATGATAGTAAATTGTGCTTCAAAATACCCTTAGAACTGAGTAATCAGCAGGCTTTCCAAACCATATTTCAACTGGTGTCTTGAAACTGATCCCTGTGTGAGGACTCCTATTGATTAAGTAGCAAGTTTTGCTTACAGCCTTTGCCCAAAATCTTCTTGACAAACCAGCATGAGAGAGCATTCATCTTGCTCTCTCCAGAAGAGTTTGATTCATTCTTTCAGCTACACCATTTTGCTGAGGAGTATTCTTGACTGTATGATGTCTTGCAATACCCTCATTTCTGCACAACTCATCAAACTCATTCCAGACCATTATATGTACGAAGCCTCTTGATCTTCTTCCCCAACTGATTTTCAACTCGAGCCTTCCATTGCATGAAGCTCTTGAATGCCTCACTTTTGTGTTTTATCATCACCACCCAAGTCATCCTTGAATAGTCATCTATGGATGACACAAAATATCTGTGACCACCCAATGACTCCACCTTTGATAGCCCCCAATAATCAGAATGAATGTAATCAAGTGATGACTTTGTGTTGTGTACCCTTTTTGAGAACTTGCTCCTATGAAGTTTCCTAAACACACAATGCTTACAAAAGTCCAGATGTTTGACCTTACACTCCCCAAGAAGATCTTTTTGAGAAAGAACCTGCATCCCATTTGTTAAGGGTGAATTTATACGTTTTATAACGTTGTATTTTATGATGTTCTCCCCCATAATTCATATGATTTGCATAGGAAATGTGGTTTTAAATGATTTATTAAGCAAGTGAGATTTTAATTAGTTTATTCGCAAAATGAGGCTGTGTACGTGTTTTGATTATGGTTTTATGAGTATTTGGATTGTGTTACGTTTTGCGATGTCTTAATGTGATGTAGATACATGTTGGAGGCTAAATTGATGATCAAATGTTGATATAATTCGAGCTAAATCGAGATAGAGATGAGAAAAGAAGGATAAAGATGGAAGAGTTGAAAGATGTTTAAGTGAAGAATCATTGAAGAAACCGGAACCAGGCACTTCATGGGGATTTTGTCCACACTTGTAGGCACTTTTAGGGAAAGTTGTCTTGATGGAAGTTGTAGAGGATTGAAATAGATTTCCAACGCATGTTGAATCACCTCATTTGGAGCCCTAGAAGTGAAGTTATGAGCAAAATACTGGAGCAAGGTAGTGGACGGGCGTCCATAAAAGTGAAGCTGGCGTCCGAGAATCGTATTTTACATTCGAGAGAGTTCGGACGCGTTCGAACGAGCGTTCATTCTCCGTTCATAGAGGCTGGACGAGCGTCCAAGATAGTGGACGGGCGTCCACGGCACCGACTCGGCGAAACCGACCTAAAAATCTATAAATAGGCGCGATTTCCCAAACCCTAATCACACAATTCGAACCCTAAAAACCTAGGGCGGCTTGGCTGCGTTTTTCTACGGTTTTTATCTACTTTTATGCAATTTAATTCCTAGATTAGATTAGATAGATTCATGTCTTTTATTTCATCAATTCGAGTTGCAACAAGGATGTTAAGAGGCTAAACCCTCTTGAACAAGCATTGTGAAGCCGTCCATCAACAATTCGGTTTGATTCGTGATTGATTTGTGAGTTTCTATCTCAAGTTTGTTTCTTTTATCATGCTTTACATTGTTTTATTGCAAGTCGTATCGAAAGATGTTTGCTTTATGATTGTTTTATTGATGAAAATCATATAAACATTAGATCACCATGCTAAAAGAATAGATCTTCGATCTAACTAAAACGAGAGTTATTAGATTGATTTTCTAGATTAGAAATTGAAAGATTTCACGCCTAGGTTAGAAAGACGTAATCTTTAACATCGAAAGATAAAAGATTAGAAAACGAACTCGTCTACGAGAGTAGGAGTTTATGCCTTTGATTAGGTGAATCACGACTTGAGTAGAGATCACGAATTAATCCGAGTTAGGATTGAATGTTGATAGGATAGGTGGATCAATTGCTTGTTCGTTCGTTATAATTTGATTTTAATCCTTAAAACTTGAATCGTTAGATTAGTCTACTTTTTACGCACTTAAGTTTAGTTTAGTTTATCGCTTTCAATCTTTCCTAGCTTTGGATTTCGTCCTCTGTCTAGTTTACTTTCAGCATGTTTGTCCAGTTTTAGTTCCCTGTTTAGGTTAGTTTTCGTGACAATAGTTAGTTAAAAACAAAAGCTAGGATTCACATTCGTCTAGTTCCCTGTAAGATCGACCCGGCATAGCCTCTACACTACGATCCTTGCACTTGAGGTTAACCGGTTTATTACTTGTTGTTTTGTATTGATAAAATCCGGGACAAGTTTTTGGCGCCGTTGCCGGGGAACCGGACGGTTTGCCTAGTTTTTGTTTTTATTTGTTTTTCGTTTTTTTCGTGTTAGTTCGGCTTTTTTTTTCTTTCTGTTTTCTGCGTTTTAATCCCTGTTTTTAGGTCGATTCCTAGGAAGATTAACCTTTATAAGTAGTTAGGATATTGGTGTTTTAGATTAGGGTTAAAGTTTCTGTTAGTGATTAGTTTTTTCTCCCTGTTTTTCCTGCTCTGTTTTCTTTACTTTTCTCTCTGTTCTGAAATCGTTTCTGTTCTTTTTCTGGAAAATTTTGCATATGAACGAGCGTCCATACCTATGAACGCCCGTCCACTGTAAAAATTTCAACTCTGTTCTGTTTCTGACCCCTCAGACGAGCGTTCGGTTTTCTGAACGCCCGTCCACTTCAACCTCAGGCAGACGCCCGTCCAGGACCTTGGACGCCCGTCTGTCCTCCTGTTTCAGTGTCTTTTCGTAGGTAGGGTTTTTGTTTCTATCCTTTCTAGTTTCCACATTGATTCGGTGACATCTAAGGTTGAATCATCTGACTCCACACCTTTCACGATCAAATTTTAGGATAAAAGGGTCCGTTTTAGCACTTGATAGTATTTTGGCCATAACTTTCGGCTCGAGTGTCGGATTGGCGCGCGGGACCCCAATTCGGAAAGCTCGTTCCGACGCCGACGACGTGGCAGACGGCCAAAGGCCGTCCGACACCGTTTTCGAGGTCAAAATCCACTGTTTTCCCTTCCATTTTGGGCTCGAGAAGATTTCAACACGTTTTTGGTGTTTCGTTTTTTCGTTTTTAAATTTTTCGTAGTTAAGTTTCGTAGTTTTTGATTCCTCTAGGTTTAGTTATCCTTTCCCTCGTCCGATCTGTCCTTTCGTCACTTTCTATCCTTTCTTGCTCAACACCTTGAGTTGGTGTTCGGTTTATGCAAACTCGTAGTCATAAGGGACCACTAATCTATTCCCCGACCCCGAGCGGACTATAGTCCGACCCAATAGGCGGAGACTTCGTTTCGACGAAGGAAACGCTCTAGATCAAGAATTTGAGCAATATCTTTCGGGAGAAATCGAAAGAATAGTAATAATGGCGAGCGGAAGATAGACGGACGTTGGGCGACTATGCCATGCCCGGTACGGTCACCATCAACCCGGCTATCGTCATGCCTACCATTCTTCGCTCCAAACTTCGAGCTTAAACCCGGACTTATTCGGATGATGCAAAGCATGCATCGATTTTTCACGGCTATCAATCGAAAACCCCCACACTCACTTACACACATTCTTGCAAATATGCGGTACTACCCGTATCCAAGGTGTAAGTGATGATGCCATCAAGCTTAAACTATTTCCATTTTCCTTACGGGGGAGGCACTCGAGTGGTATCACTCCCTTCCTCTCGAATCCATCACTACGTGGGTGAGCTCGAGAAGGAATTTCTAAGTCAATACTTTCCTCCTTCAAAAACAGCCCACTGTCTGAACGAAATCTTCACATTCCGTCAGCTGGAAAATGAGTCATTCTTTGAGGCGTGGAAAAGGTTTAAGTCTCTCCTGCGGAAGTGTCCCCATCATGGCTTGCCAAAGCAAAGGCAAGTCCATACTTTCTTCAGCGGATTGACCGAGCTCACCAAGGGCATGGTCAATAGTTCCTCTGGTGGGGCATTTCTCAAGAAAACACCTGATGAGGGGTGGGCGTTGTTCGAGGACATTGCCAAATATAACTACGCCCCTCTTATCAAGCCATCCAAGCACCTCCTCCCCCTCCCAAGGTCGAAGAGGTGACTATGCAAAGTCTTGTTGCCATGCGCAAAAGCGAGATGGCACCTTCTCAACCGACGACCTCTCACACCGGCCCCTACCCGAGTTATCGGGCTCCTTCACTTTCACAGAACTCTCAAGTTACGTATTGTGAAGCATCTTTGTCGGACCGGCCATATGACCGGCCAATGTCAATTTTCTTCCCCTCTCGCTCGGCAAGTCAATGCGTTCATGACCGTGGACGGCATAATCCAATCACATGCCAAGTATGTGACAAAGCATGGGGCATATCGCTCGCTTCGTCCCATGATTGGGCGAATGCGGAAGTCAATGCTTTCTGCGGCCGGACAAATCGAGATTCAATAACCAATTCTGCGGCGAACAGTTTCCAAAACCAAGGGTTTAATCAATCTTCGGGATTTAATCCTAATTCGAACTTCAATAGAAACCCTGGTTATAATCGAACCCAAGCTATAATTCTTCCAATCCACGGCAAAGGTTCAATCGAATTGGCCCGCCAATTCTAATTCTACATTTCCAAATCGGTCAATCACCACTCCCTCAAAATCATCGAACTCTCAAGGACCCTCCCAATCCAACAATTTCGAAACCAAGTTGGAGGAGCAAAGCGAGGACAATAAAAAGTCTTGAGAGACAAATAGGGCAATTGGCCGAGCGGCTAGCGTCAAGACCCCGGGGCATCCGCCCGGTTTTGCGAGAAAAACCCAAAAGGCGGTCAAGTCGCTCACACCGATTTAAGCAGCAGTCAATGCACTGACCTGGTTCCTTCACCTCCGTACGGTAGAGAAGAGGCCGGTGCAATGAATTTGAGAAGTGGTTCTCAAGTTAGTGGTCCCCCGGCTTCCGGGGAAACCACTAGCCCCTCCCCGCCATTGGTAAGGCGGGGAGGGGAAGTTGAGCACCCATCACCCCCTTGGTGCAGCAAAGAAGGAAAATCGGTGGGCCGATCCCCACGATAGAAGAAAGAGTTGAGATTCCTCAAGTGGTTGATCCCTTGAGGAATAAAGAATCAATTGGAAGTCCTCGGGTGGTTGTTCCCCGAGAAGTGAAATATTTGAGGATCCTCGGGTGGCGATCCCCGAGGAGTGATGAGTTAAATGATAGTCGGGTGGCGATCCACGACTAGCAAAAAGAATGAAAAGACGGTTCGATGGAAAGATTTGGAAGACAAGGCCGTTAGTTCGCCCTCGAAGAAAGTATTTTCCGAGGAGGATTTGAAAAAGCTTCCCTTTCCACCTAGAAAGAGCAACATCCCATTGAGCGAAGATAAGAAGTATGAAAAGGTGCTTAATTTGTTGAAAAATACTCAGGTAAATCTTCCATTGTCAGATGTCTTGGTAGAGATGCCTAAGTACACCAAATTCATAAAGGATGTTGTTTCTTCGAAGAAGAAGTTAGCGAGAAATGGATCGGGCAATTGGTGAGGATTGTTCAATGATCAATTATCCGGACTTACCAATCAAAAGAGGTGACCCCGGGAAATTCGTGCTCACATTGCGGATGGGAGGCCTAGTCTTTCCAAATTCTTTATGTGACACGGGTGCATCCATAAGCTTGATGCCATTATCTATTTGCAAGCATTTGGGATTACAAAGTCTTCTAGAACCCACTACCATGAACTTGCGGTTCGCTAATAGATCTTCAAAGAAAGCCTCGGGGATCCTAAAGGACGTATTGGTGCAAGTTGGTAGGTTTACCTTTCCCGTTGGCTTGGTATGTCTTAGATATGGAGAAAAATGAAAATGTCCCTCCGATTCTTGGAAGACCTTTCCTATCTACGGCTAGAGCCCTCATCGATTGTGATGGTGGGAAAGTAACTATCCGAGTTGGTGACCAAGAGGTGAGCTATAGTGTTTCTAAATCTATTCAAGTACCCTCCGGTTCTCCAACCGGCTTTTCCATTGAGGAGACGTCGATGACTTCAATGACTTCGGGGATAAGCAAGTCTTGGTTGTAGAAGCGAGAATATGAGCGATTGATCGATAATCCGAATAATCATGGTGTGGTCAATCTAGACCGGTTAGCGGTGATTTTGAGGATGGGCTAAGAGAAGAAGCTTTGGCGTAGGGCCACTAAGTAAACTCAACGATGTTGAGTTGAGGAGTGGAGATCTTAAATCAAGTCTAGAGGAACCCCCGTAGACTTGGTTACGAAGCCGTTGCCTAAACATCTTAAGTATGTATTTACGAGAGAAGGTGACAAGCTTCCCTTGATCATCTCGCCAAGTTGTCTCGAATAGAAGAGCTTAAACCGTTAAACGTCTTGCGCAAAAATGAGAAAGCCTTTGGATGGCGGGTGGGAGATATCCGAGGGATATCTCCCGACATCTGTATGCACAAGATCAAGGCGAGGAGGGTGCAAAACGAGTTAGACGACCTCGAGAGAAGGCTCAACCCTCACATGCAAGAGGTAGTCAAGAAGGAAATTATAAAGCTTCTAGATATGGGTATCATTTACGCCATTCGACGGTGAATGGGTTTCCCCGACTCAAGTAGTTCCCAAAAAAGGTGGAATTACGATTGAGAAAAATGAGAAGGGAGAGGAGATAGCATTGAGGCTCGTTACAGGCTATAGGGTCTGTATTGACTATAGAAAACTCAATGAGGTCACACTGAAAGATCATTTTCCCCTTCCATTCATAGACCGGATGCTTGAGCGTACGGCGGGGCACGCATTCTCTTGTTTCTGGATGGATATTCAGGATACTTCCAGATACCCATCGATCCTGTTGACCAAGAGAAGACTACTTTCACTTGCCCTTATGGGACATTCGCCTACAGACGGATGCCATTTGGTCTCTGTAATGCCCCGGCCACCTTCCAAAGGTGTATGATGGCAATCTTTGACGGGCTAGTTGAAAAGTGCATGGAGATTTTTATGGATGATTTCTCGGTCTTCGGTCAATCCTTCGATGATTGCCTCGATAATCTTGATCAGGTGTTGTTAAGATGTGTGGAAAAGGACTTAGTGCTCAATTGGGAAAAATGCCATTTCATGGTAGATGAAGGCATAGTTCTTGGCCACAAAGTGTCAGCCAAAGGTATAGAAGTAGATAGGGCCAAGGTTGAAGCTATTGAGAAGATGAGTTATCCTAAGAATGTTCGGGAGGTCCGAGGTTTTCTCGGACATGTCGGCTTCATAGGAGGTTCATCCAGGACTTTTCAAAGATTGCCAAGCCCCTGTCTACTTTACTCAAAGAAGACGTTACTTTTGATTTTGATGAGAATTGCAAGCGCGCGTTTGAGGAGCTTAAGAGTAGGCGATCTCTGCTCCAATTCTTATATCGCCGACCGGAACCTACCCTTTGAGCTTATGTGTGATGCATCCAACTATCTTGTTGGTGCGATCTTAGGGCAAAAGCTTAATGGAAAGTTCCACCTATCTATTATGCCGATCACACACCGAATCCTTCTCAAGTTAACTACACGACAACCGAAAAGGAACTATTAGCCGTAGTCTTTGCTATGGATAAGTTTCGTAGTTACTTTTGGGTGCTCAAGTGATTGTGTGGACCGACCACGCCGCTTTGCGATATCTCATGACCAAAAAGGAAGCTAAACCGTGCCTCTTGCGTTGGATACCGACCCTCCAAGAGTTTGACGTTCAAATCAAAGATAAGAAGGGCGGTGAGAACGTAGTGGCGGATCATGTTTCTAGGGTGTTAAATGAGGAAAAGGATGAACCGGATGATATAGATCTTTACTTTCCTCTAGAGAACATTATGTTGATAGACGGTTGTCCTCCCGATGTTCCATGGTATTCCTCCATTGTAAACTACCTTCATGCCCGTTATCTCGATCCCGAAATGTCTTATCAAGAGAAGAAGAAGTTCTTCTCGATATGAAATATTTCGTTTGGGATGAACCTTATCTTTTCAAGATCCGCAAAGATGGTTTGCTTAGGAGATGTGTTCCGAGAATCCGAGCAACGTGATATAATCGAGCAATGCCATAGTGGACCCCAAGGTGGTCACTTTGGTCCTTGGAAAACGGTTGCTAAGATCTTCCGAGTCCGGTTTCTATTGGCCGACGATCTTTAAAGATACAGAAGCCTTCTGTAGAGCTTGCGATCGGTGTCAAAGAACCGGAGCTTTGACAAGGCGGTTTGACATGCCTTTAAAACCCATCTTAGAGTGCGAAGTCTTTGATGTTTGGGGCATCGATTTTATGGGACCATTCCCATCATCTTGTGGCAACAAATACATCTTAGTCTGCGTTGACTATGTTTTGAAATGGGTGGAGGCAGTTGCCACTCCTCACAATGATCATAAAACGGTCATGAAATTTCTGAAGAAGAACATCTTTGTGAGGTTTGGATGTCCGCGTGCCTTGATCAGTGATGAAGGGACACACTTCTGCAACCGACCTTTGGAAAAAGTCCTCGAGAAGTACGGTGTTCGCCATAAAACTGGCACACCATATCATCCGATGACTAGTGGTCAGGTTGAGCGAAGCAACCAGAGTCTTAAGAAAATCCTGGAGAAGACGGTGAATAGTCATAGAAAAGATCGGAGTTTGAAGTTGGACGATGTACTTTGGGCATATAGGATCGCCTATAAGACCCCTATGGGTACATCGCCATATCAAATGGTCTACGGGAAACCATGTCATCCGCCTGTCGAGCTAGAGCATAGAGCTTATTGGGCCACAAAGTTTTTAAACTTTGATGCCCAAACTTGTGGACGCATCGACTTCGGCGGTTACATGAGCTAGACGAGTTCGGACTTCGGGCATATGAAAGTTCCGGGATCGGTAAAGAGAAGATGAAACTACTCCATGACGCCAAGATAAAGAAGAGAGAATTCCAGGTCGGCGAGCAAGTTCTCTTATACAATTCTAGGTTACATTTGTTTCCTGGGAAGTTGAGAACACGTTGGTCCGGTCCTTTTGAGATTCTCCAAATCATTCCTGGAGGTGTTCTAGAACTACGCGGTTATCCAGACCAACCGTTTCGAGTTAATGGTCAAAGGTGCAAGCACTACATTGGTGAACCTAAAGAAAAACCTTTGATTGTTAAATTTCTCGATATTCTCGGATGTGGTGTTCTAGAGGTCAATGAATTTGATGAGTTTTCATCCGATTTATTCTCCGAGAATGACGGTATTGGTTCATCAGCAGAAGTTCTAGCAGGTAGTTGGGATATGGAGGAGTATGAAAGAGAGCAAAAGCTTAAGCGTCATCGAGGAATCCAGAGAAGAAAGAAATCAGCCATGGGGAAGATTAAACGAGTTTGGAAGGCTATAAAAGATTTTACCCCATGTGTTAGATGCTGTTTCTGCAGCCACACTACGGACAGGAGCTTAAACGAGGTAGTGGCTGGCAGAAAGGTTAAATGGCCTGATCCAGGCTGAGCTTCAAATGTGTCGAGCTAACGACGATAACCATTAGCGCTACTAGGAGGCATCCTAGATATCCCTTATTATATTAGTTTCTTTCTTTAGTTATTTTTCCTTGTTCTAGTTGTTTTAATCTTATTAGGATTGTGTTTGTTTTTGTCGGTCGGCCGTCCCGATCTGTAAAGGGTCGAAGTGTTGTATTGCTTACGATTTCCTCTTATCTTTATCTTTATCGCTTTTGTGCGACATGCTATAATCCCTTGTGTCCCCCGAGGTTTTTCTTTGCTTTTCATGTGTGCAGGGTATTTGCAATTAGCTTTTGCGAGTTTTCAGATGATATCAGTTTTCCGGTGGATGGTCCACAATCTACTGATTTCTTCGAGCATTTCTGGATTGGACGTACGCCACTTCCAGCATTGCCCCAGTCGAACGACAATCAGCTAAGTTCTTTCTTTCTTTTTATTTCTGCACAACATGAGGACATGTTGTTATTTAAGTGTGGGGGAGGGGAATGATCGCTATGTATCTACCATTTGCTTATATGATGTTATTTCTATGCTAAAATGGGCTAAATTTTCAAAATTTTTGTTTTGTCTCGAGTGAGCAATGCATGTTTTTGTTCGGTTTTGTTATATTCATCGATGCTTTATGTCATATGTTTGATAAGTTAGTTGTTTCACCAAGATTTATTTTTCACGTGCCATAGTGAATGATGAGCTAATTTATAAAGTTATACCCCTCTTGGACGAGTGATTTCTGATTGTCTTATAAGTCGTGTGCTTAGTGCTACGTACATATCGTGAGACTTATGATAGTTTGTATTTAGTTCCAAGTACGATGTACTGTGAATATCTAGAAGTTTGAATGTGATAAGTAATACGTAGCTAATGTCCTTTGAAAAAGTTGAGTTAATAATGAAATCAATAGTGTGTGTCGGAAGCTGGTCGATGATTTGAGTGCGGTAAGGCATTATCTCGAAATGTTTTATTCCACTATGATGACCAAAAGCTCACGACAGTCAGAAGAAGCTGCTTTATGATTTGAGTGAGGTAGGGTATACCACGTATGTCCTATTCTGCTATGAGGGCAATAGCTTCTTCTAATGTGTGTTTAAATGTGAAGTAAATTAAATCAACTTGAAATTGGTTATGAAATGAATATAAGACTTAGTCTTTCGTTAATCTTATCCCCAGTATAAACTGATAGATATGTTGTAGGGATTATCCTCTGAGTAATTCAGAAAGGCCCTAGATATATTCGAGCATTCTTTTCGGGATATGTCACGTTTGTAGGGTACACCTTATGAGTGTCACTTATTACTAGTCTACGATGGGGTATTAGCTAGTTTTGCTTTGAGTTTTTCAAGTTTGGATTTAGTGGAAGTTTTCTATGGCTATGCACACACACGATGGTGAGCTTCTAATTTATTGACTATGTGGTATATGTGTTGAGGTGTCTATATTCTTTCCGAGCCTTTATCTTGTTTTGTTTTGCTCGGGACGAGCAAAGTTTAAGTGTGGGGGAGTTGTTAAGGGTGAATTTATACGTTTTATAACGTTGTATTTTATGATGTTCTCCCCCCATAATTCATATGATTTGCATAGGAAATGTGGTTTTAAATGATTTATTAAGCAAGTGAGATTTTAATTAGTTTATTCGCAAAATGAGGTGTGTACGTGTTTTGATTATGGTTTTATGAGTATTTGGATTGTGTTACGTTTTGCGATGTCTTAATGTGATGTAGATACATGTTGGAGGCTAAATTGATGATCAAATGTTGATATAATTCGAGCTAAATCGAGATAGAGATGAGAAAAGAAGGATAAAGATGGAAGAGTTGAAAGATGTTTAAGTGAAGAATCATTGAAGAAACCGGAACCAGGCACTTCATGGGGATTTTGTCCACACTTGTAGGCACTTTTAGGGAAAGTTGTCTTGATGGAAGTTGTAGAGGATTGAAATAGCTTTCCAACGCATGTTGAATCACCTCATTTGGAGCCCTAGAAGTGAAGTTATGAGCAAAATACTGGAGCAAGGTAGTGGACGGGCGTCCATAAAAGTGAACTGGCGTCCAGAATCGTATTTTACATTCAAGAGAGTTCAGACGCGTTCTGAACGAGCGTTCATTCTCCGTTCATAGAGGCTGGACGAGCGTCCAAGATAGTGGACGGGCGTCCACGGCACCGACTCAGCGAAACCGACCTAAAAATCTATAAATAGGCGCGATTTCCCAAACCCTAATCACACAATTCGAACCCTAAAAACCTAGGGGCAGCTTGGCTGCGTTTTTCTACAGTTTTTATCTACTTTTATGCAATTTAATTCCTAGATTAGATTAGATAGATTCATGTCTTTTATTTCATCAATTCGAGTTGCAACAAGGATGTTAAGAGGCTAAACCCTCTTGAACAAGCATTGTGAAGCCGTCCATCAACAATTCAGTTTGATTCGTGATTGATTTGTGAGTTTCTATCTCAAGTTTGTTTCTTTTATCATGCTTTACATTGTTTTATTGCAAGTCGTATCGAAAGATGTTTGCTTTATGATTGTTTTATTGATGAAAATCATATAAACATTAGATCACCATGCTAAAAGAATAGATCTTCGATCTAACTAAAACGAGAGTTATTAGATTGATTTTCTAGATTAGAAATTGAAAGATTTCACGCCTAGGTTAGAAAGACGTAATCTTTAACATCGAAAGATAAAAGATTAGAAAACGAACTCGTCTACGAGAGTAGGAGTTTATGCCTTTGATTAGGTGAATCACGACTTGAGTAGAGATCACGAATTAATCCGAGTTAGGATTGAATGTTGATAGGATAGGTGGATCAATTGCTTGTTCGTTCGTTATAATTTGATTTTAATCCTTAAAACTTGAATCGTTAGATTAGTCTACTTTTTCTGCACTTAAGTTTAGTTTAGTTTATCGCTTTCAATCTTTCCTAGCTTTGGATTTCGTCCTCTGTCTAGTTTACTTTCAGCATGTTTGTCCAGTTTTAGTTCCCTGTTTAGGTTAGTTTTCGTGACAATAGTTAGTTAAAAACAAAAGCTAGGATTCACATTCGTCTAGTTCCCCGTAAGATCGACCCGGCATAGCCTCTACACTACGATCCTTGCACTTGAGGTTAACCGGTTTATTACTTGTTGTTTTGTATTGATAAAATCCGGGACACCATTTTCACCCATGTGACCCAGTCTCATGTGCCACAGTTTTGTAAGCTGTGACTGATGAATCTCAGTTGATGCCACATCAATAGAACCAACAACAACTGACCCTTGCAGTATATACATGGTCCCTTTCTTGACTCCATTGAGAACCTCAACTGAGTTTTTATAGACACTCAATTTTCCAGCTTCACCCTTGAAATTGAATCCCTTGCTGTCCAAAGAACTGAGAGATACCGAATTCTTGGTCATCTATGGAACATGTCTAACTTCACTTAGTTTACAGAATCTTTCATCCTCTATCCTCAACTGAACTGAGCCATTCCCAACTACCTTGTAGACCTTGCTGTTTGCCATAGATATATAACCACCATCTATCTGCTGATAACTTGAGAACCATTCTCTGTGAGGGAAAATATGAAAGGATGCCCCAGAGTCTAGAATCCACACATCAGTTTGATGTGCTGACTCTCCTGCCATTAGAACCATATCCTTATCTGAGTCATGCTCAGATGCCACAGCAGTTGTGCCAGAACTGTTCTCCTGCTGTTTCTTCCTCTTTGGACAATTGGACTTCCAATATCCCTGCTCCCTACAATAATTGCAAACATTTGTGGACATAGGACCTTTGGACCTTGTCTTCTTGGAATTCTTTTTCCTAGACTGACCATGCCCTTTTCCACTACCGCTACTGACTACTAGTCCAGCAGCCTGAATGTCTACCCCAGCTGCCTTATGTCTCAGCTCCCTGGCATGTAAAGATGACCTTACATCCTCTAAAGCAACTGTATCCTTCCCAACTATGAAGGACTGCACAAAGTTCTTATAGGAAGCTGGTAATGAAACCATCAAAATCAAAGCAGCATCTTCATCCTCAATCGTAACATCAATATTCCTAAGATCAAGTAATATTGTGTTTAACTGATCAAGATGATCTCTCAACTGAGTCCCCTCATGCATCCTCAGACTAAATAGCCTCTGCTTCAGCAGCAACTTGTTGGTCAATGACTTAGTCGTATACAGGCTTTCAATCTTTGACCATAACTGTTAGGAATCTACGCGGGAATGCAGCGGAATTCAAAAAAAAATTTCCTATCGACTTCGTTTAAGCAATAAACAGATAAGCTAGTAGACGGTGGTTACCTTGGTTGATCTAAAAGATCGACGCTTTGACCGTCTAAGGAGAGTAGTTCTGCATAGAGCCGCCCAAGTGTTCAGCCTCTACCGCTAGTCCACACGAACAGCCCGCCGGAATCCCATAATGGATTGCTATTGGAAAACTTCGGTTGCTAGACCGGCATTTTTCCCTCTCTCCAACTCTCTGTAGGATGCTCTCTATTTTACACAAGAACTATTAGCTCTTGCAATTATGATGTACAAAAGAGCTTGACACCCACCTATTATTTATAGTGTAGGGGGCGCCCCAACCTAGAGTGGAGGAGAATAAAACCTTTTCCCAATAAAATAAGAAAAATATAATTGATTGATTTATCTCATTTATTATAATATCTTATATTAAATAAATCTAGGATATTGTCAATATCTTATATTGAATATTTCCAAGATATTGTCAATATCTAATAGTGACTATCTTTACCTTTTATTATATTACCATAAATCAATTTACACATGTGTATATATCACATATATATAACACATATAAATCTATATACATATTTTAATTAAATGATGCGCACATGCACATCATATGTGCAAGTCACGTATGAGTGCAAATATAAAAAAAAGGGTAAACCCTACCCCCGAGGGTCCCCACTCCCCCTGTCCCACGGGATGAGTGGAGATGTAAATCAAGATCCCCCAGTAGCTCAGAGTCAATGGGCTTACCTTTAACAGGAGGGAATAATTCGCCCCTTGTGGGAATCGAACCTCTAACCTCCCGCTAGGCTGCAATTACGCACCCACGCCCCTTACCAACTAGGTTATGTCCTGGGGACACAAATATATATAAATATTAATATCTAATATTAATATATGGTAATACCATTAATTAAATTGCACAATCCAATTGTATCTTATACACCCCAAAATTGCGCCACCTTTAGCCAATATTTTGGCATCCGGAATATTCTGACCCGTAACTCGGTCAAATTCTCCATTGATCCTTTTCTGCCTTCAATGTTCTTGGTGATAACTGGTGCAAATTCAGCAAATGGAAGTTTGAGTACTGATCTGGGTAGGTTGTAGGTTTTGTTGTTCTTTTTGGGGCTTTTGGCTATCTCAGCCCAGAAGGTGTTGATGTTAACCTGCACAAATTTCACATTTTCCGGCCTAATCATGGGTAGGTGTAAGAATCTGTTGAGAAGACCAGGTGTGATGACCACTTCTTTTCCAAAGATTGAACTTTTTATACAATCGTGATCACTTTTCTTTATGCTGGGCACAAACTTTGCATTTTTCCAAAATGCAATCAGGTTCTCATAGCATATTCCAGTTATTGGAGGGTTTAAGAAGGTCATTAACCCCAGATTTGTACAGCCATCAACCAGTCGTTGGGCTTGTACATCATTATCACAGAAGGAGAGATAATGTTCTGACCTAAAAAATGATCCAGTGATGATCGATTTTTCAAAGAATCATTTTGTGGGAGATATTGAAGAAGATGACGCCATTGATTGAATGAAGATTTGAAAAAGCTTTGATTTTTCAAGGGGAGAAAGTAGGGTTTATGATTTGCAAAAGAGCGTGAAGGATTCTGAAAAATCTCTAAGTGTGGTTTATATATGATGATTTCTGTAGTGTGAACGTGGTTGAATATGGAAGGATTTTGTGATTTAATGGCGTGATTTTATGTATATAAATTGCGGTATTTGAGTATAGTAGGGGAGTGGATTGAGATAAGTAATGATAGATCCCGGGAATCGAGGCGGTTGTAATTAGAAGAATAATATAGTTACATCCAGGATTGAAAAATGATCTCCACGTGTGTTGATGGGAGTCAACTTTACACCATTTCGGTGTGCTTTTTACCCTTGTTTATCACTCAATTAGCATGTTTTTGGTTATTTTAGGCCTTTCGTAGAGCTTTATCGTGAGAATAATGCACGGGGAGTGAAAACGACAAATGGTCGGAAAACCCCTCTTTTATCGATAATTTTGCAATATTCCGGACACTTTTACCCCCGGGATGTCGTTTGGTATGTTCTATGCATAATATTTCAGAGT
This sequence comes from Gentiana straminea, assembly GCA_036785695.1. Lineage (NCBI taxonomy): Eukaryota > Viridiplantae > Streptophyta > Magnoliopsida > Gentianales > Gentianaceae > Gentiana > Gentiana straminea. Next base: position 802,220 of record JAVUPR010000226.1, read on the forward strand.
TTAGGTGATCCGGAGACCCGGAAGGTGATATTTTGTGGTGAGAATGATCAAGGGAAGGAGAAAAGGGGAGAAAAGAGAAACCGGAGTTCGGGACTCAACCCTTCAATTCACTTCAAATTTGCAAATTAAACTAGTATGGAGGAATTTTTTGAATCTGAGATCTTCATGGAAGTTGTAGATAATTCAAATAGCTTTCTAATGGTTTTGAATCACCTCAATCGGAGCTCGGACGAAGAAGTTGTGAAGGTTTTACTACAGAGCTTTCGGAAACGGAGCAAGCTGGAGGCAGAAAGTGAAAAATGGATACTGAGAGTTATCCGTACGTCCACCAAACTCATCCGTATGGACAAGGGATGAACTGGCCGTACGGACAAGACCCATAGCCGTACGGACAGAGGTAGTTTCAGCAGATTGACAGCAGGTTCAGTTTCCACCAGCCCGGTCCTTTGATCTGCATTTTGACCCATCTTGGAAGCATTTTCTGGCTTTGTGGTCTTCATGAAAGTTGTAGATAATTCCAATAGATTTCCAACGCATCTTGAATCGCTCAAATCGGGGCTCTACACAGGGAGATTTTAATGATTTACTGAAGACGGGTCAAACGAGCCGAGTTGGTCGGCCCACCACTCAAACTCGCGATTTCGCTCTATATAAGAGCATCTAACCTACGAAAACCATAATTCTCTCACTTTGTTGGCGTGGACCGAGCTCGATGCCGGCTTAGGTGCTCAACCCGGCCGCTCCGGCGGCTGTTATGCAGGTTGACATCTAAATAGTCAGATCAAGGCTTGGGCCCATGCTTTTAGATTAGATTTTTGTATTTAGCGTCGAACGCGGTATTCGATCGATTTCTTGTGGATTTCACGTCATGGGTCACGATATGAATTAAAGACTGGATCTTTTGTCGATTTGGGACATGGGCTTTCAGATCTAATGTATTTCGATATCGATTTTGTGAGTTTCCTTTGTCAATTTCCTTTCTCTCGATTTTGTTTTGATTGTTTCGATCTTTTGTCGATGGGATTGCTTATTGTTGTTAGTTCATGCTTTAAATCCCTTTTTCGTGCCGTAGTTTAGTATGGGCTTTGATCGTTTATCTTCTTCGCATGCTCTTTGTTCACCGATTTTAACACAGGTTTTGTATTCGACCCAATTTCCTCGTGGGATCGACCCCGTACTCTTTGCCATTCTAATACAATCGACCCGGTGTTTGGCCGGTTAGAGAGTGGTTTCACGGTATATGAGTTTCGTGGATTATAAATATTGTTTGGTTTTTGGATCGTGAAAAATCCTCTCATCATGTGTAATCTTTCACAGTATAATCTTCCATAACTTCTTGATTTTCCACGTGTATTAAAATGATTTAGTTCACACTTTATTTTGTCGTTGACTCCAATATATTATTCGGTGGAGTGACTTGGCTGGTCACTAAGCCGGAGTAGTGAATTTCTTGCCGAGCTGCTATATATAACTGTTCCTAACAATCAGTGAAGATGACTTCGCTGAGTACCAGTGCCTTACTTTCTACATCTTCTGTAACGGCAAAGGTTTAATCAGCTAGTGAAGTCACTTAGCTGATTACTCCAGTTAGCTGCTCCTTAGTCCTTAGTCAATTTCTATCATTCCCAACTCAGTTCTCAACATGCTGAATCTTTCATGACTGTGTGGTTTTGTGAAGATGTCAGCCAATTGATCTTCAGTGGGTATGTATTTTAGAATAACATATCCTTTTTCAACATGATCCCTGATAAAGTGATGTCTCACATTAATATGTTTTGTTCTAGAATGCAATACTAGATTTACAGTAATAGATATGGCACTTGTGTTGTTACACATAATTGGAATTGTCTTCTCCTCCATTCCATAATCCCTTAGTTGTTGTCTGATCCATAGTACTTGTGAACAGCAACTGCCTGCTGCTAAATATTCTGCTTCAGCTGTTGAAGTAGATATGTAGTTTTGTTTCTTACTAAACCATGATACTAGTCTGCTGCCTAGCATTTGACATGTTCCAGAGGTGCTTTTTCTATCTATCATGCATCCAGCATAGTCAGAGTATGAATATGATATCAATTTGAATCCTCCATCTTTTGGATACCAAATTCCAACATTGATGGTGTTCTTCAAGTATTTGATTATTCTTTTGGCTGCTAGTAGGTGTGATTCTTTAGGTTGAGCTTGAAACCTTGCACATACTCCTATTGCAAATGCTATGTCAGGTCTGCTTGCAGTTAGATATAGTAGGGATCCAATGATTCCTCTATACATTTTCTGATCAACATCTTTTCCAGCTTCATCTTTTCTAAGAATAACTCTTGCACACATTGGTGTATCTGTTGTGCCACTTGTATCCATACCATATTTGTGTATCAAGTCTTTTCTGTACTTGGCCTGATTGATGAAGATGCCATCTTTCAACTGTTTCACTTGTAGGCCAAGAAAGTAATTCAATTCTCCTATCATGCTCATCCGAAATCTGTTCTTCATTTGTTGAATCCATTATTGATCAAGAATTGTGATAAAGTTTCATACCAGGCTCTGGGTGCATGTTTGAGTCCATAAAGATCCTTCTTGAGCTTGTATACTTTATCTTCTTTTCCTTTGAGTTGAAAACCAGGAGGTTGTTCCACATACACTTCTTCTTCCAGAAGTCCATTTAGAAATGCACTCTTGACATCTATTTGGTAGACTTTGAAGTCTTTGTGTGCAGCAAATGCTAGAAAGAGTCTGATAGCTTCCAATCTTGCTACTGGTGCAAATGTCTCATCATAATCTATTCCTTCTCCTGGAGAGTAGCATTTTGCAACTAGCCTTGCTTTATTTCTGGCAACTGTTCCTTGTTCATCCATCTTATTTCTGAATACCCATTTTCTTCCAATGATGTTGGCCATGCCTGGTCTGTCAAAAGTTCCCAGACCTCATTTATTTTGAATTCATTTAGCTCTTCTTGCATGGTTGTAATCCAATCAGCATCTTGGATTGCATCATATATTGTTTTGGGCTCTACTTGAGATAGAAAACATGTTAGCATATGCTCCAGTTGTCTTCTGGTTCTGCCTCCTGTGTGAATGTCTCTAATGACTTGATCTACAGGATGATCTCTTAGCCAGTTGAGATCAGGTTGAAGTTGTTCTTGACTTGGTGCTTCCATAACTTCAGCTTGTGTATCAGCTTCATGCTCTTGTACTGGTACTTCTTCTGTTGTATTGACTGGAGGTTCATCTTGGTTTCCAAAATTGTGATTTAGAATAGTAGTTGGTATTTTTGTATTCATATAGACTTGTCTTGGTCCTGCTTCTTCAAGTTCTTGAAGGTTTTCACCATTTGTGTTTGGCTCATCAAAGACTACATGAATTGATTCTTCAATTACCAAAGTTCTTTTGTTGAGTACTCTGAATGCTTTGCTGGTGTCTGAGTATCCCATAAAGATTGCTTCATCAGCCTTTTCATCAAAAGTATGCAACTGATTCCTGTTCAACACAAAACATTTTGATCCAAACATATTCAAATATGAGATATTAGGTTTTCTTCCATTCCATATTTCATATGGAGTCTTTCCATGATATTTGTTGATGATTGATCTGTTTTGAGTATAGCATGTTGTATTTTCTGCTTCAGCCCAAAATCTCTTTGGTAAGTATGCTTCTGCAATCATTGTTCTGACTGCTTCTTTGAGTGTCCTGTTTCTTCTTTCTGCTACACCATTCTGTTGTGGAGTCCCTACTGCTGATAGTTGATGCAGTACTTCATTTTCTTCACAGTAGGTTCTGATAAATTCATTTAGAAACTCTATGCCTCTGTCTGATCTGGATATTGATGATCTTCGGTTCCTTCTCATTTTGAATTCTTCTTAGCAAATCTGGTAACTTCTTGAGTGTCTCTCTCTTTTTGTTCATGAATATGGTCTAGGTATATTTGGAGAAGTCATATACCACTACTAGAGTGTATTTCTTTCCACTTATACTGATTGGTGTGACTGGTCCAAATAGATCCATATGCGGTAGATGTAAGATTCTTGTAGTTGACTGATAGGGCTTTGACTTGAATGAGCTTTTAATTTGCTTCCCTTTTTGACATGCATCACAGAGGCTTTCTTTCTTGAATGTGATATCTGGTACGCCTTCAACTAGCTTTTTCTTTGATAGTTTGTTGATAGTTTTGAAGTTTAGATGGTTTAGTCTTCTATGCCAAATCCAAGCTGGTTGATTGTTTATTTTTGACAAGCAAACATGTTTCTGCTTTTGTTGTCTTCCAATCTACCACATACATGTTGTCTTCTCTTCATCCTGTAAGTACAATTGTGTTGGTTTGACTGTGAATCACTCTGCATCCTTCTTTGTTGAAGTGCACATTGTAACCTTTGTCACGAGAATTGACTGATACTCAGTAAGTTGAAGTTCGATCCTTTAACATAGGCCACATTTTGAATCTTCAAGTTGTTTTTGTGCATTATGCCTTCCCCTTGATTTTACCAGGGTTTTCTTTGCCTCCAAAAGTAACTTTGGGTCCATCAAAAGCTTTGAAGTCAGTGAGCCAATCTTTGTTCCTGTCATGTGTCTGGAACATCCATTGTCTATGTACCAGACATCCTACAAAACAAATTAATTATGTTTAGGTACCCAACACTGCTTGGGTCCATACTTGTTAGCAGTCATGCCTCCTAATCCTAGTGTGTGTCCAAAGGATCTTCTTTTTGGATAATTAAAGTCATCAACTTCATATGTATAAGGCATGGCAGAATACCTTCTAATGTTTCGACTAGAGATATTCTGATACTTTTCTCTACATTTTGGTGTATTTGCATCCTTTTTCACTTTCCAATATGCAGTGGGAAACCAATGTTCATGTTGCTTCATATGTCTAGGAACATGCCTAGGTTGGCTTTTCCTAAACACATGTTGCATAGTATGAAATGGTTTATTCCTGTATTTTGGAGGTGCAACATTCCAATCATCCTCTGAAGGATAAAGTCTTCCCTTACCTTTCAGAAAACCTTTGCCTTTAGTTGGCTGAATTGATGATTTAGTCTGTTGTTTCACTACATTAGGTTTTGACTTCACCTGTGCAAGATGAGTGGTTGAAACTATGGTCTATCCTTTTCTGAATTTTGGTCCATTATTGTTCCTGGATTCAGAATTGTGTTGTCCATTGTTTCTATTCTCATCCTGACTGTTGTAGCCAAGACAAGATCTGGATCCAAACCTTTTTGAGGGTTTGTAAGCTCGTGCATTTAGTGGTGCAATGGTTATCTCAACTGGTAGGGAGATTTTCTCAGTTGGTTTGACAAACACCAGATGTATGATTATCTGCTGTTTGTTGATCATTTGAGTAAGTCTCCTTACTAGTTAGTTCAGTTTTTACTTTATCCAATTCTTTCTTTAATCTTTTATTTTCCTTTCTTAGATTCTCACACTCCTGTTCCAAAATTTCATGATTCAACTCAATTTCATCAAATTTACTCAAGAGATTTTGGATTATGTTTGCAGAATCTAGTGGGAGAATAGAAGATTGTGCAGTGTTAGAAGTGGATGCACTAGATGATGAGCATGAGCTGGATGTTACCTCAGTTTCATTAGATTCTTTAGCCATAAGGCATAGGTAAGCTTTTCATTTACGAGCTGTTAGCTTCATCATCATCTGAATCATTGTCTGATGATTCTTCATTCTTTTCACTGCTAGTTTCAGCTTTGAGTGCCTTCTTGCTTTTCCTCTTTTCAGCTATTTTGTTCTTCTTCTTCTCCTAGCTCGTCTTTGTCATTTTCAGAAATCTGCCTTGAAATGACCTTTCTTTTTGCAATTGAAGCATCTGTATTCATCATCCTTCTTCTTTATGTCTTTGTTTGAGCTTGACTTTTTGTATGATGATGAACCTCCTTTGAATTGCTTCTTCTTGGTAAACCTGTCAAAACGTTTAACCAGTAAAGCTACATGTTCTTACAGCTCATATGTCTCTTTGTTGTTCGCATCAGTTGTGTTACTTTGCTGAGGTGCAACCAGTGCACTGGCCTTATGTGCCTCTGCTGGTGCACTGTCTTCGCCGTTCAACTCAAATTCAAGAGCCTTTAATTGGGACATCAGAGTCAATGTGTCAGTGTTTGCAAGATTTGTTGTCCTCTGATTACCGATGTAATGATCTTCCATCTTTCAGGTAAGCCTCTCAAGATCTTCAGACACACTTTTTTCTGTGGATATGTGTGACCAAGTTGTTGTAGTTCACTGATGATGCTTGAGAATCTGTTGTCCATTTGATCAATGGTTTCACCAGTCTTCATTTTGAAGTTTCAAATTTCTGTTTTTCAACAGACAATTTGTTTTCTTTGACTGCTTCTGATCCTTCATTGATCAGCGCCAATTTGTCCCACATTTCTTTTGCTGTTTTGCAGTCTTTGATCCTCAAGAACATGTTACTATCCAGAGTCTTCAAAATCATGTCTTTTGCAACAAAATCGAGATTTGCTCTTCTTCTGTCATCCTTGGTTCAATCTTTCTTGAGTTTGTCTATCACTTTTCCTTGATCTGCTCATATGGCTACCACAGTTGTAATCTCGATTGGCCCATCATTGATCACATCCATCATCTCCTCATGAGTTGCTACAAGATGAGACAACATTCTTATTTTGTATTCATCAAAATTATTAACATTGAATACATGTACCTTTGACATAAAATTTGAGGAATCCATAAGTACAAATAAGATATATATATATATATATATATATATATATATATATATATATATATATATATATATATATATATATATATATATATATATATGTGTGTGTGTGTGTGTGTGTGTGTGTGTGTATAGAAAGCACAAATTTGAAAACTACTTTGAAAATGTGTGATCTCCTTGTTACCAGAAATTAGATCTGAACAGGTTCTGATACTAGGAACACTGCTCCGATACCAATTGTTGGTCCCAGAGAAGGGTAAAAGTATAGTCAGATGAGGGGTGAATGACTATAGTGGAGTTTCAAGAACTTTTCTTGTATTTAAAAGCTTGTGAGCAGCGGATAAGTCCCTTCTTACTATGTTGTTTCAAAGTAGTTTATGCAATCACAGATATATGATGTATTTTAAGCAACTAAATAAATGCAGTAAGGTAAATTGCTGAAAGTAAATTGACACAAAGGTTTATAGTGGTTCAGGGTGGTGTAATCCCTTAATCCACTCTTATCCTGTGATGATTGGAGGAATTTCACTATTGTTTTCACAGATACAATAGCCTGATTGTCCTTGACTAAACAAGCTTCACAATCTTTAAGACTATCACTCCCTGGCTTCAAAATCTTCAGTGACTCAGTCTCTTTCACTGCTCCTTGGGAACAAATCCTTCAGCAGCTATCACAAACACAACTCCTTCTCAGATGGCTCTGATTCAGTTGCTTGATTGAAGTGAATTAGATTCACAAAACTTGTTGATCAGACTCAATGCTTGATGTTGGAATTGTAGTTCTAAGTTTTGAGTTGATCACTAGATGTTTCACTTTCAGCACAGATGAAGGCTTTTCAATTTGACAGAGTTTCTGCTTGTAAATTATCAAACTTAATCGTTCTCTTGTGTCTCTTTTCTTGTCTGTCAATGCCTTCTATTTATAGCCTTGATAATCCTTGATTTGAATTTCCGTCCGTTGACTATATTAATGAGGGGAATAATCATTGATTTTATTCTTGATTCCCCCTTAATTAAATCCTCCTTGATTTTAGTGATCGGATTTTTCTTCAAACGTTTGTCAGAAAATCCGTCCTTGATTGATCCTCAATTGATTGTGCATTTAATGCTTGATCCTCTAAATCTTCTTCATATTTCAAAATCTGATCAAGTAAAGTTTACTTGGCCGTTCCCTGAACGGTTAAGTGATCTTTCTGACTTTGCCGATTACATCTTCCTTCACTGCTTTGTCATTACTCATCCGATAGTCAGTTCACTTTGCCGATTCACTGTTTCCTTCATTCTTTTTAGTTTAGGAGAATCTTTGTACTTCACTGATCCTTGATTTGTGTGAGATCAGTGTACACCATATTTAAACATTAAGTTTCATCACTTGGAATGTAACTTAGACTTATCCAAGGTCATCACAGAATTCCTTGGTTATAAGTCAGATTATAATGGCTTCATGCTTCTCTGCTGATACTTGGCTGCTTTTACTTTGCCGAACATCCGATTTTACTTTTCCGTCCTACCAACTAGTACAATACTTTTCTGACTCAACTTATACAACATGTCAGACTCTAAGTAAAGACTTGTACATAGAATTCTAACTTATTTCAGGCTTGCTATAACAGCTAGTATGGCCATCATCAAACACATAATAAGATGTTCCTAACATGTTCAGGAAACATTGGCTTTATCAACTACTGAAGGTGAGTATATGGCTCTTACTGAAGCAGCCAATGAGGGTATTTGGTTGAAGGGACTAGTCAGTGATTTGGGGTTACATCAGGATCAAACTGAGATTTATTGTGACAGTTTGAGTGCAATTTGTCTAGCTAAGGATCGGTTTCATCATGAGAGAACCAAGCATATTGATGTGAGGTATTATTTTTTGAGAAATGAGAAGAGGGTTGTAGTGAAGAAGATCAGCACCAAGGAAAATCATGCTGATATGTTCACTAAACTAGTTCCACAGAGCAAGTTTCAGTTGTGTCTGGACTTGATGAATATTCAAAGCTTATAAACTGAAATCTGGATACTCAGTTGAGGGTAGATCAACTGAGTGGATTCTGAGGAGAAGTCTGGTACTGTACATCCTGGCATTGACGAATGCATCTGGTACAAGTACATCTGGTTATGCAATCTGACTAACTATGAATGAGAGTTCAAGTCAAGGTGGAGATTTGTCAGTTTTTGTGACTTGATCTCTAAACTGATGGACTAACCGTGAAACTGAAACTGAGAATGATGGTCAGTTCAGTAAGGGTATTCAGTTCTGTGAAAGTCATTTGTGGTGAAGTGCAAACCGAGTTTCTTTTGAAGTCAGCAGTCGGTTTGAGTCTGATGAGTTTTGCTTAGTACAACTGAGTTTTACATCTGGGAAGTTGATTACAAGTTTGAAAAGTCAGTTTGAAGCTGAGTTTCGTCTGGTGGATAAAAACTCGATCTGGGGTCCACATCTGGGGTATTTACGACAATTCTGACAAAGATCTTTCGCGGTTAGGGTTTGGGATTTGTGCCTATAAATATCAATGTTGTAATCAATGCAATGTGTGTCTTTCAAGAGTGTTAATTTCACAAGTGTGTGGAATACCTTGTAACTTTGTGCATAATAAAATATCTCTTTTTCTGTCCGTGGAGTAGTTGGTACAATGGGGGAAACCACGTTAAATCACCGTGTTCTCTTTGTTTCTGTGTTTTATCAATTTCTGTCATACTTTATGTCTGCATTGCTTCTATTTTATTTTTCTTAAACTGCAAGTTTCTCATCTGTGTTTCAACAATCATTTTTCTGGATGAAGGGGAAAGCTTTTCTTGTATGTAGTGGTGGCTCTCGGCGGCACGTGGGTGGAGTGGCAAGTCACCGTCGGTGGTTTCCTGGAAGAGCTTCCGGCGTTTAATATAAAGAAAATTTCATTTTACTTAAATTATTATGTATTTTGGTTTGTGTATTCTGTGTTGTGTGTGGTTGAGTAACGGATTGTTATCAGATCCCATGTTTGATCAATCTTATATTTTGATGAATATTTTATTCATTTCTGCTCAACACGCCTCTTCTAATCCATTATTTGACCTTGTTGTATGTAGCGGTTTAGGCTTGGCCTATGTTTGTTGTGGTCCAGCTGGGTCCTGGCCTAGCGTTCCGGTTAGGTCATATATTGTCCAGTGTTGTGCTGGGTCTCTTAGTCTAGCTTAATTCTAGCGTTCCGGTTAGGTCATATATTGTCCTAACACTTACACTATGTGTCCGTCAACTCTTTGTGAGGTCTCTTAGTCTAGCTTAATTCTAGCTTTGTTGTAAATTAGTTAATGTTCGGTATTAATAAAATTTTCATCTTTTTGTGGAAAGAAAAGAAATTTACACAAACGTTTTAAATATTCACGAACACATTCATTTTAATATTAATTAACTAACACTTATCACTATAAGTGTCAAATCCGTCAACTCTTTGTAAGGATAATTTAATTCATTCAAAATTAATTTTTTTTCCATCTTATGAAACTTTCATTTCTCTTATAGTACAACGCCTTAAGAACGGCATGGCTAATACAGCTACTATGATGTCCCAAGTTGGAGGTATAATTAGTCATACTAACCAAGTTGTACCCCCGCCCTTCAGTTGGGTATTTTGTGCCATGTAATAACATGACTATAAAGACAAGACAAGAACATGAGTAAATAAGTAATTAATGTAGCTTAACAAGTATGTGCAAGGCAAACCGATATACTAAGTAAGCATGTTTTCCATGCATTGCTCATGTAATTTAAAGTGGTTTCTTGTACATTTCAAGTATTGTACTAAAATTGTTTGTGAAAGCGGATAAAGTAGATTCATGTATTGTCTCCCGGCATCCGACAAACATGAATCTCTCTTTTGATCTTCTTTCTCTTTATTAAGCTTATGAATGAGTTTGCTCCTTTATTTGGAATAGAAAGATATACAGATTGATGATGAGACTAATGAAGAGTTTGGAGAGCAGGCTTTGGAAAGAGTTTTGGAGTTTTATGCTTTAGTTTTTCGTTTTAGTAGTTCTTTTGAATAAGGCATTGTTGTCGGTAGCTACATTTGTTCTTTCTTTTTAGACATGGATGTTGTTTGAGGTTCTAGCATTTCTTTCAGTTATCTACGATTAAGTTTGACAACAATTTAGTTATGTTGTAAGACCCTGAGGGTCAACCTCCCGAGTCTACCGTCTGATCGTCTTCCGTATTTTTTGTTAATTACTCTGATATAACGTAAGACTTACGCGAGATTTGGGGTTTTCTCTAAAGCTCACGTGCCGAACGTTTCATTATCCGGATAAGGACTTGTTATCTAGAATGAGACGTTACAATAACTTCATATCAAATAAGAGAAAGTTTATAATATAATTGTATTTAGTAATAACTAAACGAACCGCTACAACAGTATCTGAAGAGAGTTTGAGAATGTGTTCCACACCCCCCTCAAACCGGGCCGTATATATTGATGCGACCAAGTTTGCTACTTAGTCCGCCGAACGTAAGAGGTGGAATAGCCTTGGTAAGAATATCGGCATTTTGATCTTCCGAGGGAACATACTCGGAGTTGAATAATCTTGGCATCAATCTTCTCCTTCGAAAGTGTCCGTCAATGTCCACATGTTTTGTTTTGTCATGATGGACCTGGATCCTCTCGCCATGCATAGTCTTGCCGAGTTATTATCACAACAGAGTGTGATAGGTTGCTGAATAGGTTGCTGAAGTTCAGTAAGAACTCTTTTGAGCCAAAGAGCTTCACAAATGCCTAAAACAAGTGCCCTGAGTTCAGCTTCAGCACTGCTTCTAGACACAGTAGGTTGCTTCTTGCTCCTCCAAGTAACAAGATTGCCCCATACATAGGAACAATAGCCTGTGGTAGACCTTCTATCTATGTGGCATCCAGCCCAATCAGCATCAGTATAGACCTTGATGGATCTATCAGCAGACTTGGTGAAGTGTAACCCTTGGCCAGGAGTGGACTTCAAATACCGCAGTATTCTATTCACTGCATCCCAATGTTGCTCAGTAGGGCAATGCATGAACTGGCTAACCAGACTGACACCATATGCAATATCCGGTCTTGTATGGGATAGGTAGATGAGTTTCCCTACAAGTCTTTGATATTGTTCCTTTCTTACAGCAATGTCACCATGTAGCAGGGTATGACTGGGGTCTACTGGGGATACAGCAGGTTTGCACCCCAAAGATGCCGCTTTCTTTAGCGAGGTCCAAGACATATTTCCTTTGGGAGACCGAGATTCCTTTGATGTTTCTAGCTACTTCCATGCCAAGAAAATACTTAAGTAAACCCAAGTCTTTAACCCGAAATACCTTTGCCAACAATTCTTTCAAGTGTTGGATCTCGGCAGGTCATCTCGGTAAGGATGATATCATCCACATAGACAATAAGAATAGACCTCTCTTCGGTTGGTTGTCTTGATGAACATAGTGTGATCGAATTGCATTGGTGATATCCAAAGACTTTGACCACGTTGTTAATTTTCCAAACCATGCCCTTGGTGATTGCTTCAGCCATATAGAGATTTCCTCGCTTGCACACCTTGCCTTGAGTATGAGGATTGATAAAACCAGGAGGTATAGTCATATAAACCTCCTCGCAAGGTCCCCATTTAGAAAAGCATTTTTGATGTCCAATTGATGAAGAGGCGGTCAAGTTGGACGGTAGAGAAATTAGTACTGACGACGGTGTTGAGCTTTGCCACCGGTGCAAAAGTTTCTTTATAGTCAATGCCATAAGTTTGTGTGAATCCCCCGGCTACCAATCCGGCTTTGTACTTGTCAATAGTGCCATCGAGCGGTGTATTTGATAGTGAATAACCATTTGCGTACCGATCGTCTTTTTGCCTTTTGGAAGAGTTGTGAGATCCCAAGTATGATTATCCGGGAGGCGGTCATCTCTGTTTTAACAAAGAGCCTTCCACTTATCATTTTGAAGAGCCTCCCGAATATTTCTAGGGATAGAGTGAGAGTCCAGTGTCCCGTGTAAACATGGCAAAGACAGGAGACAACCGATCATAAGATAAATAAGAATGAATAGAATGATCGGTGCATGATCTTTTCCCTTTCCTTAGAGCAATAGGTCCGTCATCCACCTCACAGACCGCCGAGAGTCAATAAGCCGAGGTCCAGCGGACTCGGTTCCCGCAGGGCCGCCGAGGTTCCGGTTCGGACCGGCTCGGGTCGTAGATTCTTGTTCGGGAGGTTGCCGAGAAGTATTAGTGTAGAGAGTCGGCAGGCACCGAAGTTCGCCGAGGATCGCAGGTTGCCGAGGGTTAAGAGTTTGCCGAGGGAAGGGGTTTAAGTCAATTTCAATCAGGTTTCCATCGTTGAATGGCTCGTAGGTTTGTCGTAATAAGGGGTCCTTTCAAAGAATTTTACATCCATAGAATTGTAAAATTTCTTTTCAATAGGGGAATAACACTTGTAACCTTTTCTCGTCCTTTGCATAACCTAGGAAAATGCACTTGTGAGCTTTAGGATCAAGTTTACTTCGTGTTGAGCATGGATATACACAAACACAAGTACAACCAAAGATCTTTGGAGGCAACTCGGGAAACAAGATGATGGCGGGAGTGTGTGGTCGGTAGGGTTTGGAGTGGAGTTTTGAAACCTAACACTCGCCGGGAAGTCGTTGAGTAAATAAGTTGCGGTCGGTATAGCTTCACCCCACATGTATTTAGGAACATGTGTGGTGAACATGATTGATCCGGCCATTTCCGGCGGGTGCTCGTTCTTTCTCTCAAAGCAACCCCATTCGTCGAGGTGTTTCCACACAACTACCGATATGAACAATTCCTCTATCCGTCAAGAAGGTACCGAGATTAGACTCATAGTATTCTAGAGCATTATCGGTCTTTAAGATCTTGACCTTAGTATCAAATTGAGTGGAGACCATATGATAAAATTCTTGAAAGATATGACCAACTTCGATTTGTCTTTCATTAAAAAAACCCAAGTGTTCCCTGGTATGATCATCAATAAAGGTGACAAACCACCTTTTCCCCGTTATACTTTTCACCCTAGAGGGTCCCCACACATCACCGTGTATTAAGGTGAAGGGTGAGGAATGCAAATGAGGTAACTTAGCATACACAGATTTTGTAAGTTTAGCAAATTGACAAATATCACATTGAAGGTCATTCGATTACATCCTTTAAACAATTCAGAGTTAAAGATTTCAAGTAACCAAAACTTGGATGTCCTAATCTATAATGCCATAACATGATATTGTCTAAAGTCTCGGGAGCAGGTGCCGAGGCAGATTCGGTCTTCGGCCTTCCGTCTTTCACAGGTTGACCGAAACAATCCGGCGCAAGGTTTAGCCTTCCCAATCACTTCCCGTGAAGTAGGATCCTGGAATGTGCACCGATTTTCCTTAAAAACAACAATTCAATTCAAATCTTTAGTGAGTCTACCGACGATATAAGATTGCGTCTAAGTTTGGAACAAATAGGACATCCTGTAGGCATATCTTATTAGTGAGTTTAACATTTCCAACACCTTTTGCACGAGAGATAGATCCATCGGCAGCTTTAATGTTATGAATTTGGTGACAAGGCATATAGTTGGTTATAAGGTTTTTATTACCAAATCATATGGGAGGATGCCCTTAATCAACAATCCATGTTTCATTGCTAAGGGAAGAGTAGAATTTACCCGTATGAGTATGAGTAGCAACATCGGTAGAGTGACTACCTTCCTTTTGTTGATTCGGGAAGGCTTTGAATGCAAGCAACCGAGCATTCATCCGGTTTTCATTCTCCTCCTCACTAATGTGTCCGCCTTGACTTTCCCCGATAGGTTTTGAGGTTTTTGAGGAGTTAGGCTTGCCATGGAGCTTCCGGCGGTTGTCCTTGGTGTGATTTGTGCGTTTGCGGTGATCACGAAACGTTTTCCGTTTTCTCGCAGGCTTCTTGTATGTCTCAGCAACCTCAGCAGCCTTCCTGACAGTCAGTAGGGCAGCACCTTCAGTAGGGTTGTCAGTAGTGGATTTCAGAAGCATGACTTTTCTCCTACTTTCTTCATGTTTGACCTCAAAGCAAACATGGATTTGAGATTTGGAAGAGGTTTGGTGGCAAGAATTCTTCCCCTAACATCATCAAGAGTAGGATTCGGTCCGGTGAGGAACCCGAATACTCTCTTCTTTTCTATGATGTCCTTATAAAAGAAGATCCTTGACATCATTCCATGAGTGAGTTTCTAACATATCTAAGTGTTGCCAAGCCTTAGATAGTTGATTGAAATATTGAGTTACGTACATATCCCCTTGTCCGCAAGTTTGAATTTGAGCTTCTAGTTCATATACCTCGGATGTATTATCCTTCTTGGAGTAAAGATCTCCGGCATTATCCCGCATTTCTTTGGCGTATCATACATCATAAAGTTTTCACTTATAGTTATCTCATGTTTACATGTTTATCATATTAATAAATAGTAGTATAATAAATGTTGCACCGGACGGACAAACAATGTGTTTTGTCTTATTCTGCTTGAGTTGAGAAACGATGACGTATTTCACACACTAAAATGCCTTTTAAATGGACCAATTGGAAAAAGACTTTTATACTCTTATTATTGCATTTGTAGCACATGGTTTTTCACCCGATTTTCGCTATTCCATGGATTTGGCGTTTCGCACACGATTTATTGGTGCAAAATAAAGCGCTTTTCTATCGTCACCCTCTATTTTATCTTTTACATTTCGATGGTGTCAGTGAGGGCATCAATAAAATTCTCTCTCCCGACTCCCTCATCCAACCTCCATGGTTCTCTGTTCTTCCCGCCTTTCTTCTTCCAAATTTATGAGGCTATGAAGTTAATTCTCTCAATTTTTGTAGGCTATGAAGATAATGTATCCGAAAATTTCTCTGAGAATCAATGTAAATCGTTCGGAAACTTCAATGGAAACCATGGAAAAGTCGTTGCGTTCATCTTACATATGCAACCGGCGTAGCCAACGTTGCACTTTTCCTAATCAAAGATAACACGTACTACAAATCTGAGCCTCAAAATGTTAATTTTTCAAACAACTGCTGAAATTTTCGAGTATTTCTTTTTTATTCAGAGCATGGTTTTTTGGGAACTAAAGTTTCTTATTTTATTTTATTATTATTATTTAATTTTGGTTTTTTGGAAAATTGAATTTGATGTATAATTTTTTTTCTGCTTTAAATTTTCAGCTTTGTATTTTTTTAATTTTTTATTTTATGGATTTTGAGAATAGTTTTAGACTTTTAGATTGCTATGTGGATTTTCTATCAATTTAAGAGGATGAGATTACCTGCCCACACTTTAAGGTGGTATTTATAGAGTTATCAAGAGGGGAGGTAGTGATGTAGGGGATTCCGACGGCGGCAACGGTGGTAGTGAATTGGTTTGACGATTGAATAGATGAGAAAGAAATATTATCATTACACCATCTTATCAATAAATTTTTTTCTATAAATTCCTTCTATAGTTTTCCTCCAATGTTCATGTGTCAAGTGTGTTTACGTCACTGTCAGAATCCAGAGGAAGAATTGAGCAACCATTATGGTCGCTCTTAAACCGGTAGATAAAATAATTTTTTTATTAACTAGGCTAGATTCATAGTTCTTTTCCAATGATCGTCAGTTTGTTACATCTCTTAAACATGTGTTTCCTCTCCTTTGAGAATCAAATTCAATTTAATGGTAAAAGCCATATTACACTTTTTGTTGAGAATCAAAATTCGATTTTCATCACGCCATGAATAAAAACTCCTTTCCCCTTCATGTGTACACTTATTCATAAAATTGCTATACTAAGTTAATATTTTAAATATTTCATCAATTGAGTACGACAAAACTGAATCGAAATTCACTTGTGTTCGAAAACTCCTGTCGAAATTCACTAATTTTCAAAATTCATCGTCGAAATTCACTAATTTTCGGGATTCATGTGTACGATTTCGGGATTCTGAGATTCACCGATTTTCGGGATTTAAACTTGCTATACTATAAAAATTAGTGTCCTTCTCCCTATAAAAAATATGTAGTTGTCCTGTTACTTAAAAATATTTCAGATTGTGTCCTTATCCCTAATTTTCCAAAAAAAATACTACTTCCATTCCTAAATATAAGTCGTCATACATTTTTTGTTTTGTCTCACAATATAAGTCATTCTACATTACCAATTCAATATTTATTACCTTTTCTCTATTTTACACCTAATTTATTATCAATCAAACAATTTTTCATTAAACAACTATATCATTAATTATAATCAAGTAATATTTTAGACATTAACCATCAAATTTATAAGCATCACTATTTTTTTAATCTGTGTAAAAAACACCTAAAATGACTTATATATTAGAACAAATATTGTACTACTAAACTTTTTAAGTTATGTCCGTTCAGGGAATTGAAAGGTCAACCTTGATTTTTTTTTTTTTTTCCCATATTGAGAACCGAATGGCAAATGAAAAATTCAAAAATTTCTGCACCAATTTATTTTCAGAACCCCGCGCATGTTTTCCGCCAGGAAATTAGAGTCCCCGCTACTTTTTCCCATTTAAATTTCGCCAACTTTTTTGGTAATAAGCGCGACAACGAAATTACATTATTAGTATTTTCTTGAGGGAGAAATTACATTATTTTTATTGTTGGTTTTTGTGAAAGAATAATTATATGATTTGAGATAAAATAAATAATTAAATAACTATAACATAATTCCATAAAATGTTCAAAATCCCTTTTTATTTAGTCTATAGTTATTTCTATGATAGATGACCTTAATGTATTCAACATTTCATTTAGCGAGAGAACATAATGTATTTTTTTTTAAGAAAGTATTTTCTCTCTTAATGCGATAGAAAAATAACAAGAAAATTTGTATAAAATTGTTTTTTTTATTCAAGTATAAAATTGTTTATAAAATCTAATATACGTAAAAATACAGAAAATGATATACTTTGTGCTGGAGGCTAAAAATGATATTCCCGAAAAGTATACCACTCATTTTCCGAAAGTGTACTTTTGTGTTTTATTTTTTTTAAAATAAAAATGCATGGATGTATTTAAATGAATTTTTGTATAGATATCATATATTACATGCGTTATCATTTTTCGATAAAAGTTATAATTTACGGTAAATGGGTTCTGAGTGTTGTCACACCCACTTTATGGCATTAGTACTTTTAAATACAGTATGACTTACCTTCCATGGTTAATTTTTATTTTATTTATCAATTTATAATAATAATAGGTTACAACAAATTTCAATATAAAAGATCAGGGCGAACCTATGACCTACCTAAGAATATTCTTATCTAAAAACCAAGGCTGTACGTGGGAATAAATATGTTTGCCTTCCGATGCCTCCATTAAATTTTTTTTGTTCCGCCGATTGTAACGATTATATAAGAATTTGATGTGAATACATTTTTATTTTTGCTTCAATATGCGGGTATATTCTTTAAGTGAGACTTTGTAACATTCAATTAAAAATATTACTACTACTCAATTCTAATTAATAAGGAACGGAAGAAATAAAAAGATTGTCGCGAGTTCGATCAATTATGAATGAAATAAATTTTCTCGAAAGAAGATCTCTAATTTGGTGTTTAAACATATCTCGGAGACACGTCAATTGCCATTCGCTCTTCTTTTTTCTTTTAGTTAACTCATCGGTTTGTATGTAAATTATCATTTTTTTTAATAATAAAATATTTTCTTTTAAAAAAAACTATAAATATGTTTTTTAATATTGCTATTCTTTGAAAAGTATCGATTTTCTTACGGAATAAAAAAATAAATTATACAATGATTTAAAGTAATAAATATTTTAAATAAAAAAACACCTTTCAATATTTTTAATAAATAGCCTTCACTTTCAGTCGTCAATCACGGCAATTAAAAAAAAAAGAAAAACAAAACTTCCGATATATTTGCTTCTCTCTCCAACTACTACCGATAACTTTTCAACTTCCTCCACACCCCTTCCCCCGCCACCACTAAAAATGTCCACCGGAACCGACCTCCCCGTCGACGGCGATGGCGTTTGCATGGCTTGCAAGCAGAAGCCAACCGTTGAAGATACTCTCACTTGCAATACTTGCGTTACTCCATGGCATGTCCCCTGCCTTTCTGTTCCACCTCCTACAATGTCCGATGCCGCTAGTTGGGGTTGCCCTGACTGTTCTCTCGTCGATGCGAAACCTGTATCGGCGGCGAATACAGAGAGTGCCGGCCTCATTGCTGCTATTCGTGAGATCGAGGGTGATTCTTCGCTGACTGACCAGGAAAAAGCGAAGCGGCGCCAGGAATTGTTGAGTGGTGGAAAGAGTAGTGAAACTCCTGAGGATTCGTTCCCGCAGAGGAAGAGTGAGGTTCTAGATCTTCTCGATGAGAAGCTTTACTGCTCTATTTGCATGCACCTTCCGGACAGACCTGTTACGGTATCATTCTTTTCCATTAATTTCTCCTAAATTAGATCTGTTAATGTGTTTGTTATTGAATATTTTATTGGAATGAAGAAGAGATAAACCTGTTTCACTTTCACTGGATATGCAGTGAATTGCTTATTGTTCTTCATCGTTCCTTTCTGCTTTTAGCATTTGAAGCTTCATTTTCCCCTTCTGCACATGAGTTTCCCTTTGACACAATGTGATTCTTTTTCGCCTCTAGATACTTGTTCATGTAATTATTTGTCAATTTATGTGGGGGTTATTATATACAACACACCCAACTTACTGTGGCACGACATATTATCGGCACCACGCAGAATCGTCTTTTGATTGGCATATAATCGACTTTTAAAAGAGATGTTTTTACTATCAACTTTGTGAAAGTAGATTCTTCACCAAATAATTGACTTTAAACAATCAGCTTTTCGAAGGCCGATTGGTCGTGGTTTGAAAGTAGTGTAGAGTTGCATTAACTTTGCTGAGTTGCCGTGACGCAAATAAAGAGTTCCATTTATGTAGGTCATGTGATACATTTCTTGATAAAGAGATGTTTGCTTATAACAATAATGACGCCGTCGCAACTCGAACTGCATTATAATTGTCATCGGATTTACACTGAAATTGTCACCCCAACACGACATGACATTTAATTTGGGAAATGTAACTCATTAGAAAGATGTGCTCTTATTGCTACATCTGTTATCACGTCATGTTGCCATACTTGAAGTTTCAATCCGTGGTTGTAATAGTATCATTACCTTTTCCTGTATCATAGAAGTATACATATCTTGGATGTAATTGTTTAGTAAAGCTATATATTGCAGTTCTTGTGCCAATTTGTAACCTTTTCTTCTTGCAGACACCGTGTGGCCACAATTTTTGCTTGAAGTGCTTCCAGAAGTGGGTTGCACAGGGGAAGCAGAGTTGTGCGAATTGCCGTGCTGCAATCCCACAAAAGATGGCTAGAGAGCCTAGAATTAACTCTGCACTTGTCATGGCTATTCGAACAGCCAAACTCATGAATTCTAATTCTTCTGGAGGACCACCAAAGGCAGTCCATTTCATTCATAATCAAAACCGGCCTGACAAAGCATTCGTCACAGAGAGGGCAAAAAAAACTGGAAAGGCTAATGCTTGTAGTGGAAAGATTTTTGTGACAATTCCTCATGATCATTTTGGACCAATTCTTCCTGAAAATGATCCTGTACGAAACCTAGGTGTTCTTGTTGGGGAAACTTGGGAGGATCGGATGGAATGCAGACAATGGGGAGCACACTTTCCTCATGTTGCAGGGATTGCTGGACAGTCAGACTATGGTGCTCAGTCTGTTGCTTTATCAGGAGGTTATGAAGATGACGAAGACCATGGTGAATGGTTCCTCTACACTGGAAGGTATTTCCATAGCTTCTTTTTCTTAGGCCTGAGTGAAATAGTAGTTCTTATTGCTCTTACAAAATATATACAGATCTTATTTGTAATTTTAATATATAATTTTTTCTATTTCTATCTTATAGCGGTGGAAGAGACCTAAGTGGAAATAAAAGAACAAACAAGCTACAGTCATTTGAGCAGAAGTTTGAGAAGTATAACGAAGCCTTGCGAGTTAGTTGTCGAAAAGGCTACCCTGTTCGAGTTGTAAGGTGAGCATGTCTTAGTGTGTTGAACACATTTGTTGTAGATGTGAAAGTAGTTTCCTTTGATAAAAAGATATCCCGTTTCTTGACTAATAAATGTTTCTGAGATGCCGTGGCATTAAAACACATTCCTGCCAATTCGATTCCTTTCTGCTGCATGTTCATTGATTTGTATTTCAATAATTGCCAGGTCTCATAAGGAGAAACATTCCTCTTATGCACCTGAGAAAGGTGTAAGATATGACGGTGTTTACAGGATTGAACAATGCTGGCGTAAAGCTGGAAAGCAAGTAAGCTATCTTCTCCTAGAGTGTTTACCAAGCTTTTGTTTTGGCTTGCATCTAATATTTTCCTTTTGTAGGGCTTCTTGATGTGCCGATATTTATTTGTTCGATGTGATAATGAGCCTGCCCCATGGACAAGGTTTCCATTTTGATATTATGAACTGTTATACCTGTGTTTATTTGCTTGTCTCGATGCTAATACTTGTCAAAAAAATGTGCAGTGATACTGTTGGCGACCGTCCTAGGCCTCTGCCTGTTTTGAAAGAACTGAATGATGCTGTTAACATTACTCAAAGAAAGGAAAGCCCTGCTTGGGATTTTGACGTGCGTAACAATCTTATGATTTTTACCAAAGTTTCTGTTAAAAAAAATGGCATCATGATACTTTAGGGTGGGCTAATGTGACAGTTTTTTTTCATTGACAGGAGGAAAAAGGTTGTTGGATGTGGAAGAAGCCTCCACCTGGGAGTAGAGTTCAAGTTGATGCTGACGGAGAAAATCCAAGAAAAGTTAAACGCCAGAAACAATTGTCCGTTAAGGAAAAGCTCCTGAAAGGTACTCCCCTTTTAACATTGCACCTGCAATGGAGATTTTTTTTTCCTTCCCCTTTTCGAAACTGAGATTTTAGTAACCATGTTTATTGACTTTGCAGAGTTTGGCTGCTTTATTTGTCGAAAAGTGATGGTCGGGCCTCTTACTACACCGTGTGGGCACCATTTCTGTAAGGCGTGCTTGGAAGGTGCATTTAGTGGCCAATCTTTCGTTAAAGAAAGGACTTGTGAAGGCGGGCGTTCACTACGCACACAGAAAACCATTATGAAATGCCCATCCTGCAAAGTTGACATATCTGACTTCCTTAAAAATCCCCAGGTATAACTACAGATGTAACTTCGTTATACATGTGGGCCTCAATAATTCAGAAATTTACTGTTTTTCTTGCAAATAACAAATTATGCGATGTATTTAACGGAGTTTCTTTCGTTTTTGTGTGAACATTTTCCAGGTGAATAGAGCTTTGATGGAGGTAATAGAATCACTGCAAAGCAAGCTTGAGGAGGATGAGGAGGAGAATATGGAGTCTGTTAAGGAAACAGACGGTGGTGATGAGGGAACGGAGACAAGTGCCCAGATTGGTGAAGTAACCGACATTGACGGTATGAATGCAGACTGCAAAGACGAGACTGATAGTGGTGAAGAAAAAGTAGAGGACGTGCTGGCTGTTGATAAAGAGAACTGCGATGCTAATGTTAAGGATACAAATGAAGATACTATTGCTCCAGAAAGCATTGTCAAATCATCCCCTGAGAAACAAGGTAAGGATAGTAGTAAGTTAACTAAAGAGGAAAAAGGAAAAGGAAAAGGAAATGCAAAATCCCCTAAGAAGGTAAAGAAGAAGGCTAACAGTACTTTGGATGATGCTGCTGGTGCGAAAACACCTAGTAAAAAAGCTAGGAAGGCATGACTTGATTGATAGTAGTTGGAAAACGACATGATCACTGCATTTTGTCACGATATTGTGTCACGTCACATTTGTAATACCGTCATGATTAATGATGTACAAGTGTGTTGAGACAATATTGTTACACAATGTAGTGATTGTATCTTTGATCGTAAGTTGTCTAATTTGTTAACCTGCTTTTCTGATCGTTTTGATCGATGGGAGAGCATTTTGGTTGGCTAATTTAGTTTTCAGACAATCTTTTGGTTTTGTTTTTGAATGGAAATGTTTGTTCTGAACAAACAAGATTATTTGGTTTTTGCTAATTTGTGAAGGAAGCTTTTGTCATTTTGAATTACTTTTGGATTTGGATTCGGTATATTGATCTTGTATCTGCTTTCATGTTGAATGGTGTTCAGTTTTTCTAATGAAACATATGATCCTTCTTTGTTACAAAAAGATTGTTCGGTTAGACAGATTGCTACAGACACTGGATCTGATTTTCCTTTGGGCTTTGGGGAAACTCGACTTATAGAAAGTTGAATATATGGTCAACAAATAGAGGTCGAATGTCAGCATGTTGCACGATACAGACTGATGATGTGTCTTGAGCTTGTCTTTTAACTTTGATGTTGGGCCATTTGCTTTGGATGTGGAAGTTTTGGGTTTCATGACCTCTGTTTTCGTGTCTGATGGCGTAGGCATCTTGGTTGGAAATAAGGAAAGAAATTCCGGTTTTGTCCTTTATTCCTCCAAAATCTTCGCGGGTGCGAGACATTTTCCACGTAGTGTACACAATAGGTTGGTTGGTTTTCGCTCTAATTGTCTATTTTCCGCCTAGGGTACACAACAATAGGTTGGTTGGTTGGTTTTCGATCTAATTGTCTATAGAAATTCGCACATTGAAGGAGAATTCCACCATTGTTGCGATCTAAGGTGACCCCATCTCTCATTTTCTTCCTCAACAAAACCTCCTATGTAATTAAGGCTCAAGCCCACGCTTTGAGGCCATTGATAGTTGTCTCAAATTTCTGCATAATTTTGACCCATGTCATTAAAAGGGTTCGTGGTTAGGTATGCAACACGAGCTACCAATTCTCGAGAAACTTTGACACCCAAAATAAAGCCCTCTCATATAGGTCCATATAGAATAGCATGCGGTGCCAGACCGGTCAGACTAGTACCCCAATTTATGAGTCCGATTAGCACTTATGATTCTCACCTTCATATGTGGTAGATGAGAATGCACCATACCCTTGAACCCAACATATGTAAGATAGGCTTAAGCCCTTAGTCCTCTTACCTTAACGACGAGATAGAGAGGTGTGTAGTTATCTCATCCTACTATGCCATGTCAGTTAAAATAAGGTTGAGAGACCCTCTGTTCTTTGACCTGGCCATGTCAGTTTATGCAGTCATGTCAAATTATGCATTTAAGTTGGCATTTCCATATTGTTGCATGCTCACATTTTTACTACAATGTTATCACATATGATGCACAACGTTATTTTATAATCATTTGCATCAAAAGATTTTTGTGTTGATCAATGTGTATAACTTGCTTCAAAAAAAATTAAAAAAATTTTAAAAGAAAAATCAATGTGTATAACTACGGAGTAATGCATCTAAAAACAAAGCGTTATACACTTGCCTCGGATTGGTTTCATCTTCGTTGTTGCATTTATTGTTTTTACTCTGGTATCATATTAAAAAAATGGTAAACCCTACCATTAATGGTCCCCTCACCTCCGATCCCACAGGAATGTGAGATCATATTTATTTACAAACATAGAGTTATTAGTTCCAACATTTTTATTATTAAGTGTGATTATTCGTTTAAATGCAAATGCATTATGGTCATAAGTTAGTAAAAGGCATACAAAATTGAAATAATGATTGGATTGTTTTAAATACACGTATTGGTTGAAGTAACAGTTATATAACAATGAAATCGATGTTGTTAATTGAACCACAATGAATCTATTGTGTCACTGCGCTAAATGAGTTAAATGGTCCGGTCAACTGTTTAGACCGCCGTCCTCGCTTGGTCTAAAAAGGCTAACCTGAGTTGACAAGACCTTTATATCTCACACTTATGTTGGGGTGAGCAAAACTTTACTTTAGCGATGTGGGATTTTACAGTTACGTCTTTGTTTGTGATGATGTCGGATATCCTAAGGGTATAATTTGAGTATTGATCCTGGTAATCGAGCCTCTGAATGATGAATGACAAGGCCTGCAAAACAACAAGACGCTAGAGGTCCCAGAGCTTGCCTCGGGGCACTCCGATGCTCAAGTCAGTATAATTATAGAGGAATTTCTATTTAAGTCGGTGAGTTTAACAAGTAAAAATAGCAGAGCTTTTGCGTATAATATGTGTAAAGTGTTGCAAATGAGAAGGAAGACTCTTTTGTATAGTATACCATCGTGGGGTGGTCACATATTACACTTTCAAGAAATGGAGCAAGTTTCCCGGAGCGATTACAAGGCCATCATGGTGCAATTATGATGCAATCGTGGCCCATGAAGTAACGCTCGGAATGCCTATTAATGCACTATAACGGTTGTTGACACAGATGTTGACCCGCATCTTTGTTGAATATAAAAGATCAAAGACCACATGCGTGACATCGGCTATTAAGGACAATGATGTCTTGCGCCATGTGGATTATATGCAACCGGTAGCGACCTGCACGATGCCGGCCAATTGCTGCATAAAGGCGACATGCTCCATGCTCGAGATGAATAATCTGATGTAACGCCCCGTTCCCGGACCCCGAGTCCTTATCCGGAAAAGAAACGTTCGGCACGTATAAAATAAAAATAAATTCACTTTATACGTAAGCCTCTACTACGTCGTATCAAAAATAAGAAAACGGAAGCGAAAGACTCGGGTATAAAATTTCCAAACATCCAAGAATAGAAATCAAATCTAAAGATGGAAATGTAACTTATTACATTCAAGGAAAATACGATATCCAAAAGAAAAGTAACGGTACTACACGTCTCGAAAGACCAAAAGTCTAAACCAACAGTACTGGGAATAGTCTAATAAATGAGTAACGAAATAAATAAATGTAAAGTCTTCAATGAAGCATCTTCAAATGTCATCATCGAACTCTTCCTCGCATACATTATCAACCTGTTCGTCTTCTCATCCCCAAACACATAGAAAACATGCATTTGAGGTAAGTACGACGTACTTAATAAGAAAGAGAAGCTATGACCGCAATTACAATTTGTAAATAAAAGATATTTATAAGTTTAGTGGGTTATGTATGACCGACTCTATCTAGGGTTCATTTCATGTCCATCAACACGAATTGACTAAACGTTTCTACTTAACTTATCTATGTTACAACCGCACTCAATGGCACTACGCCTGATGTATATCCACCAGGAGATATCGATTGCAACATATTAGTGGATCACACCAATATCCACGGAGGCTAGAATATGTAGGCTCCGATAGTACGCACACCTCAGCGGAGTCCCCCGAACTTGTGGTTCTTTTGACTTACGGGTTCTTCCTCCTACAGAGGTAGCACACACATCGCGATATAGACTGGTGCCTATCCAAGAGAGACATGTTGTTTAATCTTTTACTAGTCAAGTACGTGTTTTATTAGGATGATTAACTAACCACCTAAGTGTTTTCAATTAATCTCTATCACATTGACTACTCTCTCCCTAGACCACTAGACACAGACAAAGCCTAGCAATTACACAGACATTGATGAATACTAATTCACCAAAGCACAAGCCTATCATGCTCTTCCGACGGATCCGAACTTCAACTCCCTTTAAGAGTACACTCGGTGTTTTAACTGAACGAATCAGAAGTTCAATTCAGGCTTGTTTAAGTTTATCCAATATTAACATATCATGATTAAGGGTTTAAAACAATAGTAACATGATTATGAAGCTCGAAACCAAGCAAAAACGATAAAACAGTAAAAACTAAATAAAATAGGTCAAACGCCCGTCTGACACCCTGTGGACGCCGGTCCGTAATCAAACGCCCGTCCACCAAACCCCAAACGCCCGTCTGCCAAAAACAGCTACATCCTGAATCAAAAATCTAACCTCAGACGCCCGTCTGCCTTATGCAAACGCCCGTTTGAGCTACTAGGGTTGCAAACGCCCGTCCGCCTAATGCAGACGCCCGTCCGCCTGGGTTTTTCCCAAAACGCTAAAATCGTCAAGACTCGATTTCAAATCCATTTCTGACCTAATTGGCATCGAATTAAACACAGAAAAACATAGTACAACACATCTAAACATCCCAAGAACACCTATGATCCTTGATCAAAGAAAAACACACATTTCTAGCATCTACGCATCTTAAAACATGATCTACACTTCACGAATCATAACTGAGATCATAGGAAGAGTTTCTTACCTAATTACAGCCACAAACCAGATTCAAACAGCCTTGAAATTCTACAGCCCTTCCCACAAAACTGATATCCAAACGATGTCCTTCTCACGACGATTCCAATCCTCGAGTCTGATCTGAAAACGGTTCAACACCTCTTAAGATAATTGAAGAACTTCTTCAGCCCTTTTCTCCTCTCCAAATTGCGCAGAGATGAGAGCGTAAAAACTAATTTTCTGATTTAGTCTAGGTTATGGGATTATTGTGTGTAATTTTCCTTAAATACCAATTTCCCATAAATCCCTTTTTTCCTTAATTGTCCTTTAATTAACAAATAATCAGATTTCCCTTAAATATATATATACATAATTCGAAAATATATATATACATACTTTATTAAATATTTAACTCCCATAAAAGAAAAAAAATAATAATATTTCGTTTTCGCAAAATGACACGTGTGCCCTTTCCCGAAAATCGGAATATTACATTCCTCCCCCCTTAAAAGGAGTTTCGTCCTCGAAACTAGAACATACCTGGTAAATCCAAGAACTCTTGGAAATCACTGATCATATCATCTTCAACTTCCCAAGTTGCCTCCTCGGGTGAATGATTGCTCCACTGCACCAAAACCAATGAGATCATCCGTCTCTTAATCATCTTTTCCTTCCTGTCCAAAATCTTGATCGGTCTCTCATCATAAGCAAGATTGTCTTGTAGAATTTCCGGATCAATTGTAGTTTCAACATCATTCCTCGTCAGACACTTCTTCAACATTGAAACGTGAAACACACTATGGACCCTTGACATCGATTCCGGTAACTTAAGCTTGTAAGCTAACGGTCCAATCCTTTCCAGAATTTCAAGCGGTCCAACAAACCTTGGACTTAGCTTTCCCTTTTGTCCAAATTAAAGCGTTTCACTCCCTTCATTGGTGAAGCTCGTAGATACACTCTATCACCAACTTCAAACTCAAACAGTCTTCTTCTAACGTCTGCCCAACTTTTCTGCTTGTCTTGAGCTGCCTTCAAATTCTTCTTAACCAACTGGACCCTTTCCTTAGCTTGTTCAACCAATTCCGACCCTGTGATTTGTCTTTCCCCGACTTCATCCCAAAACAACGGTGTTCTACATCTTCTTCCATACAACGCTTCAAACGGCGGCATGCCTATACTTGCATGATAACTATTGTTGTAGGCAAACTCTGCTACCGGTAGGTAGTCATCCCATGATCCACCTACTTTCAAAACACAAGCTCTTAGCATGTCCTCGAGTGTTTGGATGGTCCTCTCAGATTGTCCATCTGTCTGAGGGTGAAAGGCCGTACTCAAATCCAACTTGGTTCCAAAAGCTGCTTGTAAGCTCTTCCAAAACCGATTGACGAACCTCGAATCACGATCCGAAACTATCGAGATAGGAACCCCGTGAAGCTTCACTATATTATCCAAGTATAGTGTCGTCATCTTCTTCAAGGGCATATCAACCTTATACGGTAAGAAATGGGCGGATTTGGTCAATCTGTCCACGAATACCCAAATCGCATCGTGTCCACCTCTTGTCCTTGGTAAACCGGTGATGAAATCCATCGTAATCTTATCCCACTTCCATTCAGGAATATCCAAGGGTTTAAGCATTCCTCCGGTCTTCTATGCTCTGCTTTTACTTTTTGACAAATGTCACACTCTGCTACGAACTTGGCTATTTCCAACTTCATCGAGGGCCACCAAAACTTCTCCTTCAAGTCTCTGTACATCTTAGTAGCACCTGGATGAACTGCAAAAGCAATCCTATGAGCCTCTTCCATAACTCTCTGTCTTAAGTCGAAAACATTAGGCACACATAAACGATCTTGGTACCAAAGATTTCCATTCTTGTCCAAGACATAGCCCACTGTAGGCTTCTCTCTAGCAACTCGCTTCAAATCAACCAAAGCTGGGTCTTCATCTTGCTTTTCCCGAATATCATCCATCAATTCCGATCTTGCTAACAACGGTGCCATGAACTGTCGATCCTCAATCTGATCAAACCTGCTGATTTCCAGCCCATCTAACCTTTCTGCCACATCTTCGACGCTTGAAGCTGCAAATACTGGTTTCCTGCTTAGAGCATCTGCCAATACGTTGGCTTTGCCTGGATGGTACTGAATATCCAAATCATAGTCCTTCACGAACTCTAACCATCTCCTTTGCCTCATGTTCAGATTCTCTTGTGTAAAGAAATACTTTAAACTTTTGTGGTCGGTGAAGATCCTGACCTTAACTCCATACAAGTAGTGCCTCCAAGTCTTTAAGGCAAACACTACTGCTGCCAACTCTAGGTCATGTGTCGGGTAGTTCTTCTCGTGCACCTTCAATTGTCTAGATGCATAAGCAATCACTTTCCCTCCTTGCATCAACACACAACCTAAACCCTGTCCCGAAGCATCCGTGTAGACATCGTAGTTATCGAAGATCTCCGGAACTGCCAACACCGGGGCCGTAGTCAACCTATCCTTCAAGGTATGAAAAGCTGCATCACACTCGCTAGTCCATTCGAACTTCACATTCTTCTGTGTAAGCTTAGTGAGTGGAGTAGCCATCTTTGAAAAGTCTTGCACGAACTTCCTATAGTAGCCAGCCAAACCAAGAAAGCTCTTTACTTCGGAAACTGTGGTAGGTTTAGGCCAATTCTCGACTGCCTCAATCTTGGCGGGGTCAACTTGAATGCCATCTCCAGAAATGACATATCCCAAGAAACTGACTTGCTTCAACCAAAAGTCACACTTAGAGAGCTTAGCGAACAACTGGTTCTTCTTCAAAGTATCTAACACTGTCCTTAAGTGTTCCTCGTGTTCTTTCTCATCCTTAGAATATACTAGGATGTCGTCTATGAACACTATCACAAACTTATCCAAGTATGGCATGAAAACTCGCTGCATCAAATCCATAAATGCAAATGGGGCATTAGTGAGTCCAAAAGGCATAACTAAGAACTCATAATGTCCATACCTCGTACTAAAAGCCGTCTTCGGTATATCTGCCACCTTGATCTTCAACTGATGATATCCGGACCTAAGATCAATCTTAGAGAACACTTTCTTGCCTTGCAACTGATTAAACAAATCATCAATCCTCGGCAAGGGATACTTATTCTTGATGGTAAGGTTATTCAACGCCCTATAATCGATGCACATCCTCATGCTACCATCTTTCTTCTTTACGAACAACACAGGGGCTCCCCAAGGCGAAGTACTGGGCTGAATTATATTCCTCTCGAGCATATCCTTAAGTTGAGCTTTCAACTCTTTTAATTCAGCCGGTGCCATTCTATAGGGTGCCTTGGCAACTGGTGCTGCTCCCGGTATCAGCTTGATCTCAAACTCGATTTCCTTATCCGGCATGTTTCCCGGTAACTCTTCCGGAAACACTTCAGGGTACTCTCTCACTACCGGAGTTTCTTCTAGCTTTGGCTTCACTTGTTCCACATCCACTGCGTACAACAAGTAGCCTTCACAACCCTTCTGACAAGCTCTAATTGCCTTGACCGCTAAAATTATCGGATGTCGCTTCTTACTCGGCTTGTACACATTCCCTTGATAAGTCTTATCTGATTTCCCGGGTATCTTAAAAGTCACTTTCTTCTCTCGGCAATCTAGATGAACAAAATTCTCGGATAGCCAATCTATCCCAAGAATCACGTCAAAGTCCGAAAAGTCTAAAACAGTGAAATCACTCTTGCATCTATAAGGTCCAACTCAAACTTCCACTTGAGGTGTCATCCTAGTTACCTTAGTCACCTTTCCTAATGGTGTAGTTATCTCCAGCGTGTTTCTTAAAGGTTCCGAAGGTAAACTCAACTTCTTAGCTACCTTGGTCGACACAAAAGTGTTAGACGCTCCCGTATCGAACAAAGCTCTGACCACTAGATTATCTAACATTATCGTACCTAGGATGCATATTCATTCATTTGAATATAGTTACAACATGAGTAATCACGCTATAAAATATCTTAATAAATTGAATAAACAACAAGGTACCTGAGATAACATCATCCTCTGGTTCTGCATCTCTAGCATCAGCTGAAAAAACTCGAATCGGTCGGCTTGGGCCGCTTCTCCCGTTTCCTCGGCTCGTACTCCCTTTATTCCCCTTATTGGGACATTCCCTGGAAAAGTGTCCCGGTTCTCCGCAAAAGTAGCAACCGCCTGAACTAGCTCTGCACTCTCCTGAATGATTCCGGTTGCACTTGGAACACAAAGGTGCACTGTTTGGGGCCTTAACTGCCGGAGGAGCCGTTGTCTTCTTAGCATTCTGTTGTGGGGCTCCTCGGTGATTACCCTGACTAGTCCCAAAATTCCTCTTGTTCTCAATAACCACCGTAGCCTTCTTCCTGAAGGTCTCAACCTCCAAGGCTTTATTCAATAACTCTTCAATGTTCCTCGCTGTAAATCCCAACATGCCAGACTGTATCTGATAGGCTAAACCTTCCTTATAAAGAGCCATCTTCCTCTCTTCGACCTTCATCAACTCAGGGTAGAATCTTCCCAACTCGTTAAACTTGTTGGTGTACTGAGATACTGTCATATAATTACCCTGTTTAAGTTTCAAAATTTGACTTGCCATGTCTGCCTGCACCGTTTCTGGAAAATACTCGTTATAGAACATGGCCTTAAAGCCTTCCCAATCTGTTACCTTGCCATTACTACTCTGTATAGCATCAATCCAAGCTTCTGCTGCGCCCAAAAGGAAACTAACAGCTAACTGTGCCATCTCAGATTCAGGAACATGTATATTCCTGCAAGCCTTTTCGAAGCCTCTTAACCATTCTTCGGCCTTGGAATGTTCCACATTCCCATGGAAGTCTTGAACCCTGTTCCTTCTCAACCTCGTGTACCATTCAATTGATGGTGCTTGCTCGAAAACTGGTCTAACCGGTGGAACTGGTGGGTAAACCGGAGGATAACCAAAAGGTACTTGCTGCTGGTACTGCTGTTGCTGAGGGTAAACTGGATTCACTTGAGGTTCAGGCTGAAAAGGGTAGTATCCTTGATGGTAATTCTGGTGATGTTGTGGGGTTGGCTGAGGTTGTTGGAGACCAAAGGGTGGGTAACCAAAACCATGCTGATGGTCGAACCGCGGTGAAAGTAGTACAGTAGG
The DNA here is from genome assembly GCA_036785695.1 of Gentiana straminea. Taxonomy (NCBI): domain Eukaryota; kingdom Viridiplantae; phylum Streptophyta; class Magnoliopsida; order Gentianales; family Gentianaceae; genus Gentiana; species Gentiana straminea. The sequence continues at coordinate 834,196 of JAVUPR010000226.1, forward strand.
TCGAGGGGTATGACCTACAGGAGGTGGGTAGAAGGTCTGTTTCTGTTGGTGAAACACTAATGGTGAGGGGTGGCTCACTGGTGGAGGGTAAACGCTAACTGGTGGAGGGTAAACACTGACTGGTGGAGGATAAACGGTTTGTTGGTGTGGAGGGTAACTTACCGGTGGCGGTACAAATCATGCTGGAACTTCGCTCACCAAAGAAAACTGAACCGAACTCCCCACGTGCCATCGTGGAGGTTGCTCCTGATGAGGTCGCGGTGACAAACCCTGTTAAGATCTTGGTGTGGGTGTCGCGCGAGGTGGTGGGATAAACTCCGCCGTGCGGTGACGGAAAAATGAATCGCCTCACAACACCGACCAAAAATCCTACGACCGGTGTTGGGCTTTCCCGTCGAACTCTTGAAGTCTCGAACTCCGGAATTTGGGGGGATGAATGTCATGATGATTCCGGCCTGGTCCGGCCCTTACCCGGCCCAGTCCGGCCTGGGAGAATTTCACCCTTCGGATGCGAGCGAACGGGTGCACCATTATATATATACATAGCGTATATATATATATATATATATATATATATATATATATATATATATATATATCTATCCTTCTTATTTTCTTTAGTTTTTAGCGGGAAATTATCGAAGTTCTTTGAAATAGTTGTAATATCGTGAACACCATTGGGAGACGAGATGGGAGTTGTGTTGTGCTTAATTAAACGTTTTTATGATAAGCGATGATCAAATGTATTTTGCGGTGAGATGTGGGATATGAGTAAACCGCGAGTAACGTTACTAAGAGATCTAGAGAAAACTTATCTTAAAAGAAAGGAAATCCTAAAAGACGCTTTCTCGCTCTAGACGATACCAACTCCTGTAGTTATTCTAACAATCGACCCCGTAACGCCCCGTTCCCGGACACCGAGTCTTATCCGGTCCTTAAAAGAAACGTTCGGCACGTATAAAATAAAAATAAATTCACTTTATACGTAAGCCTCTACTACGTCGTATCAAAAATAAGAAAACGGAAGCGAAAGACTCGGGTATAAAATTTCCAAACATCCAAGAATAGAAATCAAATCTAAAGATGGAAATGTAACTTATTACATTCAAGGAAAATACGATATCCAAAAGAAAAGTAACGGTACTACACGTCTCGAAAGACCAAAAGTCTAAACCAACAGTACTATGAATAGTCTAATAAATGAGTAACGAAATAAATAAATGTAAATTCTTCAATGAAGCATCTTCAAATATCATCATCGAACTCTTCCTCGCAAACATTATCAACCTATTCGTCTTCTCATCCCCAAACACATAGAAAACATGTATTTGAGGTAAGTACGACGTACTTAATAAGAAAGAGAAGCTATGACCGCAATTACAATTTGTAAAGAAAAGATATTTATAAGTTTAGTGGGTTATGTATGACCGACTCTATCTATGGTTCATTTCATGTCAATCAACACGAATTGACTAAACGTTTCTACTTAACTTATCTATGTTACAACCGCACTCAAGGGCACTACGCCTGATGTATATCCACCAGGAGATATCAATTGCAACATATTAGTGGATCACACCAATATCCATGGAGGCTAGAATAGGTAGGCTCCGATAGTACGCACACCTCAGCGGAGTCCCCCGAACTTGTGGTTCTTTTCACCTACGGGTTCTTCCACCTTCGAGAGGTAGCACACACATCGCGATATAGACTGGTGCCTATCCAAGAGAGACATGTTGTTTAATCTTTTACTAGTCAAGTACGTGTTTTATTAGGATGATTAACTAACCATCTAAGTGTTTTCAATTAATCTCCCTCACATTGACTACTCTCTCCCTAGACCACTAGACCATAGACACAGACAAAGCCTAGAAATTACACAGACATTGATGAATACTAATTCACCAAAGCACAAGCCTATCATGCTCTTCCGACGGATCCGAACTTCAACTCCCTTTAAGAGTACACTCGGTGTTTTAACTGAACGAATCAGAAGTTCAATTCAGGCTTGTTTAAGTTTATCCAATATTAGCATATCATGATTAAGGGTTTAAAACAATAGTAACATGATTATGAAGCTCGAAACCAAGCTAAAACGATAAAACAGTAAAAACTAAATAAAACAGGTCAAACGCCCGTCTGACACCCTGTGGACGCCCGTCCGTAATCAAACGCCCTTCCACCAAACCCCAAACGCCCGTCAGCCAAAAACAGCTACATCCTGAATCAAAAATCTAACCTCAGACGCCCGTCTGCCTTATGCAAACGCCCGTTTGAGCTACTAGGGTTGCAAACATCCGTCCGCCTAGTGCAAACGCCCGTCCGCCTAATGCAGACGCCCGTCCGCCTGGGTTTTTCCCAAAACGCTAAAATCGTCAAGACTCGATTTCAAATCCGTTTCTGACCTAATTGGCATCGAATTAAACACAGAAAAACGTAGTACAACACATCTAAACATCCCAAGAACACCTATGATCCTTGATCAAAGAAAAACACACCTTTCTAGCATCTACGCATCTTAAAACATGATCTACACTTCACGAATCATAACTGAGATCATAGGAAGATTTTCTTACCTAATTGCAGCCACAAACCAGATTCAAACAGCCTTGAAAGTCTGCAGCCCTTCCCACAAAAATGATATCCAAACGATGTCCTTCTCACGACGATTCCAATCCTCGAGTCTGATCTGAAAACGGTTCAACACCTCTTAAGATAATTGAAGAACTTCTTCAGCCCTTTTCTCCTCTCCAAATTGCGCAGAGATGAGAGCGTAAAAACTGATTTTCTGATTTAGTCTAGGTTATGGGATTATTGTGTGTAATTTTCCTTAAATACCAATTTCCCATAAATCCCTTTTTTTCCTTAATTGTCCTTTAATTAACAAATAATCAGATTTCCCTTAAATATATATATATACATAATTCGAAAATATATATATACATACTTTATTAAATACTTAACTCCCATAAAAGAAAAGAAATAATAATATTTCGTTTTCGCAAAATGACACGTTTGTCATTTCCCGAAAATCGAAATATTACATCTGAAGTCTAAACCTTAAGCTGATAATAGATCTCATTAATTGTTAATGACCAGTTCGTCCATATGTTGAGGTAACCTTATTCTCGCAATTGTTTCTGAATAGCATCACATGTACGGTGATCGATTTCATCAATGCCAGTTCAACTTTACTGAAGTTAAAAATAAGCATTCAACATCTACAACGTTTCACCTAGGTTTGATTTTATCGAGATTAAAAATAGACAGTCGACCCCCATAAAATAGAATGATAAACTTAAATTCGATTTTTCAAATGCCAAATGCCATTATGGTATATCAAAAATTGATTCTATGTGATACGATTAACAAGTCGAAGAAATGTATGTGTACAGTGTGAAAACGCAGGCAGTTTTTTTGGTGGTATGATTGACAAAAGGCGCCTAAACATGATTAAAATTGCTTTACACGTGTTGGAGGATAAAGTTTCATGTGCCCAAGTGCATGTGCAAAATTTCAAGTGCTTCTCCCCTCCCCTTCTTCTTTCACGCGTGATTTGGTAAATAAATTGGATTTTGCAATCTTGTTAGATTAGACCTACTCACTCCTACGACTTGGACTTTCATGTGTTTTCATTGGTCCTAATCATCCATCATTATCATTTTATTTTATTGAGAGATCAAATCATCATCATTTTTGAATTCTAGATAAAACCTGTAATAACGATCGCGTCGTAACGAGTGATACAATCAAGGACGGAGGTATTCAATGGGCTGAGGGAGGCTAAGTCCACCCAACCTATTTTCTAATACCTATATATAATATAAGTCAGCACACTAAACAATAAATAATCCATTTGAGATTTTTAATTCACAATAACACGCACAGGTTTTAAAAAAAAAAAAAAAACACAACCTCCCTCCCATTATATGTAATAAGTATTTATTATTTTGTGATTTTCCACTCTTATAGTTATTTAAATGACAATCGATTTAATATTGTTCTACTTTCTTTAGGTGATTAAGAAGGCCTTTTCGTTCTATTTCCAGCAAGTTACCCCTATTAAGTATGCGAATATTTATTTTTCTCCATTATTTTTGGACTTTTTGATTTTGTTGATCCGAAATTTGATTGTTTGCTGGTACAAGTATAGTTAGCGCGTTCTATATCGTTCAAGGAACAATTGTCGGTTGCCGAAAATATTATGCCGGAAGTATGACACTTGAAATATAAAAAAAAACATGTGTTAAAAGATGGATTGGATACTAATAGACGTGTATAGTGATTCTTTGAAATTATGTTTAGTTATCTTTTGCTTTATCTCATTAATTAAATAAACATCATTTTTTGTAAGGGCCCCTCTCAAACAAAGCTTCTTCGGTTTCTTTCTCTGTTACATCCCTGTTAATAAATTCAGCATCTAGGGCCGATAGAGGTTGCAAATTAATCGACTGTTGCTCATGTTCTTCCATATCATCCAGTTGGTACAAGGAATTATAGAAGTCTCATTTGAGTGTTAACGTTCTTAAGGGTTAAAATGGTTTTTCATTAAATTCTCGACTTTTAATAAAAATTCCGGTTAGCGTAGCCCACCCAAATCGTATTTTCTGGCTCTGTCCTTGGATACAATACATTTTTACACTCATCATTACGATGAGTTTATATGATTTCAATGATGAGCAGCGAATAATAGTGACAAAGGTGGAGAAAAAGTAAATTTAAGAAGGCTTTGTATGGCCTTAAACAATCCCTGATGGCTTGGTTTGAAAAGTTCTCTGAGGTGGTAAGATCATTTGGTTTGAAGTAGTGCCAGACTCATCGTTCCGTGTTACATATGAGTTCTATAAATGGATGTATATTTCTTGTTGCGTATGTGGATGATAGTGTCATTACAGGAGGTGTTCAGGTTGTCATTGCTAAGTTGATCAGCAGTTTCTCGGGCAGAAGTTTCGCACTAAGGACCTAGGAAAACTAAGTTACTTCCTTAGTATGGAAGTTGTTGGGTCATGAGAAGGTACTTACTTGAGTCGGAGGAAATATGTTCTTGATTTCTTGCAAGAAAGGGGGCTACTTGCAGGGTGTCCTGTGGATACTCCAATGGATCCAATAAAACTGTTGAAGGATGAATGAGAGCTATTTGAAGATCCATGCAAATATAGAAGAGTTGTAGGAAAGCTGAATTACCTAACCATCACTACACGCGATATATCTTATGTTGTGTGTACGGCTAGCCAATGCTTAGAGGCACTAAGGGTGCAACAACAGGATTTAGTGGTTCGGGTCTTAAAGTTCTTTAAAAAGGCCCCAACACAAGGATTTAGGAAGTATATACCACGGGTTATTGCATCTTTTTGGGAGGAAATCTGGTAACCTGGAAGAATAAGAACCTGTGCCAATGCTGAATATCGAGCAATGGCTTGATTTGGATAAGGTATTTCTTAGAAGAGACTGGGTTCATTGTTGATACACCCATTCCTCTCCACAGTGATAATCAAGCGGCGTTATAAATTGCCTCAAATGCAGTCTTTCCTGAAAGGACCAAACACATTGAAGTTGACTATCACTTCATTCGAGAGAACATAGTGGCCAAAGATATTTGCACATTGTTCGTTCGTTCAATGAAGCAACTTGTTGATGTGTTTACTAAAGCGTTATCTGGGAATCATTTGAAGTCAGTTTGTAAGGAATGCATGATATATATATGCGCCAACTTGAGTAGGAGTGTTATAAGTTATGCTATTTAATTTTATTATTATTGTTAAGTGAGGTCGGCTAAGTGATGTGAGTTGTAGGCTTGTAGCCGACTTATGTTCTATTGGAGTCGGGGTTAAGTAAAGCATGTTAAGGTTAAGAGTTGTGCAATGGTTTCCCTATATAAAGTAATGAATAAAGTAGAGGAGATCATAATTCTTGATCACATATATTCGTAAATTACCATGTTGATTTATAACATTTTGCAATTCAGAATGCTATTTTATTAATCCATGTAGTTGCATCTATAAATCATTGACATTAGAAAATTTAATGTGCATGTGCATCAATTAGACTTTGGTTAGGTACTCGTAACCACCAGATACTATGAACTCTCGAGAATCTCACCTAAAACCTGGACCTTATGCCGAGAGATCATTCATTAATTTCAAATGGATGATGGTGCGGTCGATGTGCCCACTTGCGGGGTCACATAATAGCATTACGGTTAGTATACATTACATTATGATTCGTTACAATTCAGTGCAATGCCTGCGCACTACAGAACTTACATGGAATGAGTCTATTCCTCGCGCTTACATTATGAAGAGTTCCTTCCTACGTGGGTCATACGAATGTGCATTAATAATTGGAAAACTGTGAACATTTTTCCATTGACCTTAAGGTGAGAACGAGTCGTTACGTTTTTCTAAATTAGTAGAACCGGTTAACATCAATGAATAGCAAATTTGTTTAAAGGCATTTTGCAAGATGATTGAACAATTAATAGGCAATTTGCAACAAAAATGTGCTTGTAACCTTGTATAGTATGTGTAACCAAGCCAAACTCTATTACTCAATACACAACTAGAAGTTCGGACTACCCGAACCGGAATCCTTGTCCGGTTCCAACAATCCATAACCGTCAGACCGATTCTGATCATACGAAAACGAAAACCCGGAAAAATCTCCTTGTTGTTGATTACGATTACGATGCTCTGGAAGCATCACGGACGACGATGCTGATTCTTGTTGATTGTAAAGAGCCCATGTATAATAAGGCAGTTCTGCATCACTACTAGAAAGCACCTGTGCATACTCTGCAAGATGAGGATAATAATAAGCCGCCGCCCCACCAGCCACCACATGCGGTGGCTGATTCGAATCCCCGGCCCCACCACCACCACTAGCTCCGGCAGAGGAAGAAGATGAAAAGTTGTTGGATTGATGATATGGAGAATAGTAATTAAGAGTCGTCGTTGTTGATGTCGATGTTGATGTATTGCCCCAAACACGTTCGGGGAAATTGAGTTTAGCTTTTGATCCTTTGAATTTAAGGGCGGCTTCGTCGTATGCAAGGGCAGCTAGCTCGGCGGTGTCGAATGTTCCTAACCAAACTCGAGCAGCTTTAATGGGGTCTCTGATTTCTGCTGCCCATTTTCCCCATGGTCTTTGTCTTACTCCTCTGTAATGCCTTCTAATACTGTTGTTTCTTGCATTGTACGTGGCTTGTGCATCTGCATTTTATCACCAAATATAATTATATATATAATATATGTCAATCTGATATCATAAAATTGACATATATTTCGATTTCTATTAGTGTCAATATTTATTTTCCGAGTTCAGATGGAAATGAATAAATAAATGAGGTAACTTAGTGTTGACAATGACTAACTATACAATGTCTGATTAATAAATAGAATGGAAACAAAAAGTGAAGGCAACATTTATATTTCCTATTTTATCCTACAACTACGTACTGTATGTTACGTAGATATGTAGTCATTTATCACATGTTTAGGAAAAGAGAGAAAGGTCTAAAGGTGTAATTTTATCACTTGCTTCAAATAAAGCTAATAGATTCTTTGCTTTACCTATGTCAATGGAAAATTTTATTTTGTTTATATTACATAATAATCAGTAGAATATATACATCACAATCGCTACAATGCATAATATGAGTAGAGATTTTGTGATTTGTACATTTTAGAATTTATAGATTCTGTATTCTACGGATTTTAATAGAGACTTTGTTAATCATGGATTAAATGGATCTGAATGATTTAGATTTCTAATTTACATATTTATCTTCTTTTATAGTATCTACCGTAATAGTTTGACATGTTTGACACATTGAAAAGCTATAAAAAAAAAATTAATAATAAAAAAGTGCTAGAATAGACCTAAGAAAATAAAAAGCATCGTCCCCAGATCATATGACCTAGTGGTAAACAGTTTGAATATTTTAAAATAACAGTTGGACATTAAGCTGGATTGTGAAGGTTCGAACTCTGTAAATGAAAGACTGTTTTTATTTGGTATAATAACAAACCCGCGACTCTGAGCCATTATGTTACCTGATTAACATCTCAACTCATCCCGTGAGCAAAAAAAAACCTTCATGGTTAAGGGTTGGTTTAACCATTTAAGAAAAGAAGAAGCAAAGCATTGATTAAAGAAGTTGTTCCTCAAAAAAAAAAAAAAAAAAGATTAAAGAAGTGGAGCTAAAAATGGATATTGAGAAAAATATTTTCTTCTCTCACACACAACTTTTCTCACCGGTGGAGTGAGAATAGAAATAATCTGGGAGAAGAAGGCATTTTGAAAAAAGGCGAGAAGTTGAGAAATTTTTTTTTTTTTTTCTTTCTTAAGGTAACAAAACATGCAACAGTCGAATCTTTTCTTAATATCAAAAATATATTAAATAATAATGCTACGTCCACAATAAAATGAAAATAACAAAAAACAAACATATGTTACACGATTTAGTATGGCTTATGACCGATTGATAGATAAAAATTGAATCATAATCAATAATATAAGACGTGTTTTATGGATTTAGTTGTATCCATTTTATCGTGCATATGGCATTTTTCAAGATCAAAAGATTCATCCACAACACATTTTACTATTAACTAATATATATTTCACATTGACTAATTTTGTATGAAATAAATATTTATGTTACGTGTCGCGTGGATCGAATGGTCAGTATCTTTTAGCATTACTCCGTGCAATATATGATACACTCGACCCTCAAATGCAAATGCAATGGGTGACGACCCTTGTACCATTGATCGTGATGTGATCAATCATAATTTATGTAAGAATCACCAAATATTCATCTCAAAAAAAAAAAAGTTACGATTTAATGTAATGACAGACCTTGACTAGGATAACATTTGGGGAAATTTATTTAAAAGGGTGCGCAGGTGATGATTCTGCTTAAAGGGCTTTGACTGGAGTGATTCTGGTTAAAGGGTTTGATAAATGAAGGGTTTTTTGAAGAGGATCCTTTTAAATTCTCTTTGATGAATTACACGCAAGCATACTTTTCTATATCACTATGCGGAAGAAAAAATTTATTAGTAATTTTATCTCTTTAAAAAATAAATTTTATTTATGATATCAAAATAGCATCGATTAAAGAGTAGTAATTAATTAGAAGCAAAAGAAAAAGCGTGTTTGCTCTCGTCGGATTTAAAAAACGATGATTTGTCTTCATTTTTTACTTTTTGGATAGAAACATATTCTTGTACTAAAAAAAAGTCCAAAATATCTTCATTTTTTAAAAAAATAATAATAATAATATCTTCATATTTTAAACAGAGTAGGAGAAATTGGAAGAACAAAAAAAAAAAAAAAAAATCAGCAGCAGCAGTTACCAGGAAGAGAAAATAAAGTGGTAATTAAGGCTAACCTTGATGTTCGGCCGCCGGAGCAGTGGATTGAACTCCGTCGCGATTCATTATTATTGTAGTCTCTTCCTCAGCCGCCGCTGCTTTCTTCGCCGGTGGCCGCTTTTCATGTCCTCGATGATCCACCTTATTATATATAGCTCTCACGAATATTCAGGCCTTCAAAATTATCAACATAAATGAAATAATAATAATATGATATTTTAGATGATCAAAAAATTCCTTTTCTCCTTGTTTGTAAAACCTCTGTTTGTGATATGCTATGCTTCAAAACCGCCTCCGGCCGCCTTAAAGTTTAACTATCGAAAATGAATTACTACTACTTCTCTGCTGCTTCACGTTTCTCTAGTTGCGTCCTCATTTTTTATTGCTGCTTTATATTCTACTAGTCCATCCGTTTAACCGTTCGCAGTTGTCAAATTTTTTTTTTTTTTTTATCTGTTTAATTGTCGCAGTTGTAAAATTAGAATTAACTACAATACTTAATATGTGTTTTTGGCAACTGCGACAGTTAAATAGGAACGGAGGGTGTATCATTATTGAGTACTTTTCTCCGTTCTACGATAACTGAGTCAGTTGCCAAAAACACGCGAATTAAGTAATTATTTTGACTTTAATTAGATCAAGACTAGAATACCCTTACGAAAAATGGAGTCAATAATGCTACTGAATTTAAGACACTACATGGAGAAAATATAAAGATTGGTAAAAAAAAGAAAATTGCATTAAATTTTAAATCGGAAAATGTTCTCCTTCATTTATTTTAGAACAATTTTTTTTGGCAACTGCCTCATTTGTTTTGGAACGAAGGGAGTAATGTAATTGTCTTTAGTCCTTAATCATGTTTACTCCCTCCATTTCAAGATAAGTGATTTAGTTGTCAAAATAATTTGATTCGTTTATGTAAGGCAGATTACATTTCCAATGAATCATTTATTGTTTTTTTCTTAAATCTACGTATATTTATTGAAGAGTGAGAAGATAAAAACAACAATATTGTATTCATTATAGTCTATGACTTTTAGTCATTTTGATATTCAAATTAAAACATTAACACATGTTATTAATATGCTTATTTTTGTTAATTGCATTAGTTGTTTTGAAACGAACGTCGTATAGTATTGTGTCAGAGAGGGGTTGTTCCAATATCAATGCTTATATGCTATTATGGTGATACTAGCACAACACAATTTACATAATAATTGATTATAATCAGATTAATAGATTGTTTTGTCACTCCTTGGCCGTTGTGTCAGCAACATTTTCCATAAAATTATATTAACTTTAATTTTTTCAAAAGAAAAATAATTTACTTTAATTTTAATAATAGTAGTACTATATATATAACATTTTTGTTACAAGGACTATTATATTAAAATGAAAATGTCTGATAGAATAAAGGAATATATATACATATATATGAAATGAACCTGGCATACATTTTGTTTGCATTAGTAACGGAAAGTAGACGTAAAAACAGGACTGAAAGATGATGCTATGAGTCACGAAAAGACTTTTTTGCTAAATAAATGCCATACCAACTGGGCCGTCCATGTGATATTGCGCTCTAAGCCTAAAATAAATTTAAAGAACGCTTTTTATCTTGTATGAAAAAATATGACATAGCAACTATTTTTAGGTTAGAATGATGAGCGGCATAATTTGATTAGATTTTTCTTAATTCTAGTATGAATTTGGGCCTATTACAATATTTTAGATTAAGTAAAAAATAAAACTGGATCTAAAATACACTACTATAACATCAAGAAAAAAAAAGGCATTTAAATTACAAATTTTGACGGGAGACTCTAGGCTGTGGCCTTGTTGGTCTGCCTTCAGGGACGGGCTTGCATACCAAAGCTTACCTATACATAACTCAAGGGTGTCAGGATAATTTAAACATATATAATCCCTCTGTTTATTTAATTATCACAGTTTCAAAAACTCACAAATTAAGGAGATGTGTACATATTTTGACTTTTATAATCAAAATTACAAAAACATTCTTTGAATGTAATTAATTCAATATTGTTTTTAGTCTCTCGTTCCTCAATAAAATAAGTGTGGATAGAATATGGAGGGCGTCACCATTTTAAAGGGTCTTAGGAAGACTCCGTTCTTCTTCCTTCTCGGATTTTTTTATGAGGCTGCTAGAGGATCAGGGTGTTCAAGTCTTCGCGAGATTTGTGTGGCTTATGTGGGGGATTTGAAAGGTGCGTTGTTTCGCGGTGTCCGATGACCGGACCGTTTATGTATCTACGGTATGTACGCCACAGCGGCGTCGGCCAAGTATGCGGAGGTTATGGATATCTATCGGGTGCGGTGCCTCGGCTCAACATTTGGCGGATAGATGGGTGAAGTCGTTGGAGGGGAAGGTAACGGGTAACGTGGATGCGTCGCCACCGAGGCGGGAGCGGGAGTTTGAATCATTCTCGGCGGCACACATGGGGCGTTCATCACTCTTTCGCGTATCATTTTGACCTTGTGGACCCGGTGGAGTATATGGAGCTTAAGGCTATTTTCTTGGCTCTGGAGGAGGCGGGATTCGCCGACTAGTGGTGGAGAGTTTTATGTGTGTTTCGGGTTTTCGAAGACCAATGGAAGATCTCACAACCAATGGCCGTTTAGTAGTGCATAACCGTTTGGCCCTTTTATCTAGTTTCATATTTCTTTTGCTTTTATTCGGAGTGTGGGAAATGTCATTGCACATCTTTTAGCTAGACATGCTCGTTAGTTCTCGCTCGGACATCTTGGGGCACCTCGTCCCCTGATGACGTTTTGGCCGCTTGTTTGGTGAATGTCGAGTAATAAAATTTCTTGTTTCTAAATAAAAAACAATAAATAATGTTTTGAAAAATAACTAAGACAAGTAAAAAGAAATCGTATATGACAACTACGACAGTTAAATAAGAACGATATAATAAAGCTTTTTTTCAAAACAAAAAAAAAACGAAAATGAATGATTTTTCGTAAAAATTTTGTAAGCTCATCGGGCGAATGCGAGCAACCGCATTCATGAGACCAAATCTTGATAGGACTATTGTGTACGAGAAGAATATTATCTAATGCTTATTATGAAAATCCCAAACAGGTAAATTGAGAAATCGTTCTTCTTCTACTTCCGTTTATCGGTGTTCTTGTGTTAGAATGATTTTCTCACCTTTTCGCATCGTAGAGACTAATCGCCTAATCGGCTATACCGTTTATATTTTTCTTCTTGCGTGTTTTTTTTACACATATTCTGGTAGCTTTTTGGTATTCCGTTTTGGTCGAAATATGTGTTTAAAGCTTCATTCTCAGTATTAAATGGCCCTTTCTATTTCAGATTCGTTTGTTGCGGTAGGAAGGTTTGAGGAATTTGCTGAATCTGACCTTTTGTATAAGGTACGATTCGTTTCTTTTACATTATTTTCCTGCTGTGTTCGTTTTAGCTATAAAGTTGTGTGGTCTTTCTTGGGTTGCATTTTAGTCGGAAAAATGTGCTTCCTCAACGATTATGTCTATTCTCTTTCCTTACCATAACTTCTTCTTCATCCATTCACATGAGCTTTACCTTGAAGATTTTGAGGATGTTGAGGGGATGATCAAGCTCTATTGATAGATAAATTCCATGAAGCATCTGTGGAAATGTCAGTACTAGGTTTAAGGCTGCATTTCAAGTTCAATCTGTGATGAAATGTCTTTATTGAAGAAGGATGAAGAACATGGTTGAGTTGCATTTCAATGTGTGAAATTTGTTGAAAGAATCCGACAATACTTAGTATTTTGCAAGCTTTGTAACTTCTTTTTGGCACTCGAAACTCGAATGTATGCAAGGCTATTTATCATATTGTTTCTTTTGTGATTTGATATTCTCAAATGAAGTGGATATCTCTTGGTTTATACATATCAAAACTTCATGTTATTTAGGTGCAACTTAAATGCAACATAATGGAAGGGGCGTGCCGCGCTCGCGGCATACTCAATCACTAGTTTCCCATATAAGAGGAATCACTAAAGTCATTAAAATGATTTACTTTTTGCATTGCTTTTCTTGGCAAAGGTGAGAGGTTGAACTAATAGTCAATATGATACAATTTACAATGTTATAAATCACATTATTTAAACAAAAAAGAGAAGGACAATTTGTCATTTTATCCTCTAATTCAGACATATTAATCAATTTCTTAATCTGTGTGATTTTCTTTCTGCGACTATTAAAAAAAATGAAAGGAGTAACATGTATCTCAAAATTCAACAAATACTGTATGAATGACATAAGAGAGAGGATTTGAGTAGCACATAAAATTTATTCACATTAATGGTTGAAGATCACCAAATACGATTTGGCCCGGGACAAATCGTAAATTCGTGTAATGTTATTATCACACGTTCATGTGACTATTAGTCATTGGTTGACACTATACTACATGTCCGGCTCTTAATCATTGCTTGACGAGTATGGTTGACTTTACTTGGAGGCCTTCGCAAATGGCTCAAACACAGACAACCTTGAGGGGAAGTTTTTGCATATACCGTACCTACGTGCGGATAGCCTCTATGACACACCACACACCACACGATTTCATTCTGCACTTAAACTGCGTGGTTCTGATCGTGCCACCTTACATATCCACACATAGATACGTACTACCCAAAAATTTCACAACCTTGAGGCCCCAAGGCCAGAATGCCTATACGGACAGGGAGTCAATCATGGGCTACTTATCAGATCCTACCCGAACCCTCTGTCGTGATACCTTAGGTATCATCAGACACGAAACTCAATATAAACCAAATAACATTTTTACCACAAAAAATAATCTTTCAACAGAAGACAAGTCGAAATATTTCATATTCAAACTTCAATTTCTGACCGTATCACTTTCACCCACTTTTGGATTTTGATATAAAGAAACTGAAGCAACAACTTTTTTTTTGCATCTGATAGCATGGAATGGCAAGGATTTTCAACAACTTTTTTGAAGCATTCATCTCATCAACAACATTGCCAATCGACTTTCCGCTCTCGTTCTACAACTCTTTATACAATTCCCTAATTCAGATACAATCAAATACTTCCCAATATTCAAAATTTTCCAGCTCCATCAGTTAGCTTCATTTCTCATACCCTCCCCCCCCCCCTTAACCCACCCACCCACCACCCCAAATGATACAAAAAAAAAAAGGTACCATTCCTTAAGAAAACCCCATGTACATCATTACAAACTGGAGGGTTTTTAAGTAAAATTTTTAATGAAATCCTAAGAAGTCAGTGCCTGCATAAGGAGCTTGTCAATCTGATTCCAAAGGATTTTCTTGGTTGTTGTCTTCATTGGTGCTTCCTCTGTTTTTACCAAATCTTGGTCGAATATTCGCGCCCATGGGAAAAGGCACCTGACAAAAAATGTAGCATGTTAAGGCCGTGTCTATAAACAACATCAATTCATCAACTGTTTTTGGAGATTCTTAGGTAGATGGTCTTTATTACACTGCACCGGCATATTAATCTATTTCAAGGAACAAACAAAATCTAAGTCCAATTCAATTGATGTGAAACCAGACAAACATCGAAAAGTCGTTGCAGAGAATAGATACAAACATCAAGTTCCGATTACCTGATCACCAGCATTTGGACCATCGGTGTGAAAGAGAATTGGCCTGCAACGCTTATCTTCATTCATCAAGCTTGAATTCTGGAAATGAGCGATTAGAGCAGCTTTTCCCTGTATCCTAGCATATGCAATGAAGGCCACTTTTTCACTGTTAAACTTTTCCCACTTCATCCCATTAAATGCCTGCAAAAGAGTATAATTGAACTTTAGCTCCGTCTAGTTTACATAAGGATAAAGCAATTTTTGTCCCTTTTTGTTTGTTTTGCATTATTATCCCAACTTAACTTATGGGTTTTTTTCCTTTTTGATTCCAAAGTGCCACATGTCAGAATATCCAGCATTGAAGTTACGACATACTCCAACCAGTGACGCATGGCGAAAATGGGATGAAGGGTAAAAGTATCACGATGAAACATCAATCGTTAAACAACTAAAATTGTCGGTATCCCTTTACAAAATGCAACAGAAACAAAGAATGTATTTGACAATAAATAATCTACCTGATAAAATGGGATGACAAAGGATGGGTCAGTCATGTTGATAAATGCATAACCCACATTGCATTTGTTCTGCAAGAAAATAGAATATAAAACAGTTAAGAAACTAAACTATATTATTTCTAAATCCAAACAAAGATATACCACTTGCCTTGAAATCGATAGGTAAGTAAATAAAATCATACGTCCCTCGATGGCGTTCATCAATCGCAGCCAAAAGCATCTTCGATGTGTACCTACAATAACCACCAAGTTAATGCATAATCATGAAATAGTGTTAGTTGATAAAAGCAAAGCCCTTTTCTTTAACAGTTTTTTCGGAAGATTTAACGATAACTACGTACTTGTTAGGAATGTTCTTGATCATGAGAGTTGTCCTTTTATCATCTCCTCTTGCAATACGGTCAATGTCAAGTTCAAACTGTTTCTTGGTATCAACTTGACCGGAAAAGCTATCGTTTCTACGGTTACGAATCCTTTCATTGGGAGAATCAAAAGAATTCATCACAGGCATCATTTGGCCTCTACCAGGAAATACCATGCACCTCTGAGGATGTGAAATGAATCCAGCATTTTTCGAAGGAACTGTCAGGTCAGCAAAAACATTGTTGGGGAAATATTCGAGAGGAAAGGATGAATTTCCCGAAATCCTGGCATTTTCAACAGAACCGGATTCACCAGGATATCCATGTCGTCTGTCCCAGAGAGAAGGATGACTCGCGGATGGTGCTGATCCTACATGGTGATTGGTTAGTGGTACGGGTAGAGTCAAGAGTTGGTTTGGTGATCTGGGAAACGCGTGCAATTGCTGAGGATGAGGGGTACAAATGCCATTAAGAAATGAAGGTGAGTTTGGCCTCATCATTCCTTGAGGCTGGGTGTAGTGTGTGTTATTATTCCACATATGATGATGCCTTGCAGGTGGACAGCTCCCATTTCCAGGACCAAAAACTGACAAAGGATAACAATGGAAATAATCATTAGAGTCAGCAGCAAGTATAATCATCCATCCAAACACACCAATGCATTACACAAAAAAGGGATAAAGACACTTTTCGTCCCTTTGATTTCATGATTTATGCACTTCTATCCCCAATATTTCATCTTGGCACTTTTACCCCTCATATATGCATATTTTTACATTTTCAGTCCATAGTGCCACATGACAAACAAGCATTGAAGATAGAAGTGAAATAATCATGAAACAAAAGGGGCCCAAGTGTCTTTATCCCTTCTGCTAAACTTAGTGCATAAATGTTGGTACTTACCACTTTCATTCAATTCTAGAGAAGGCCCGTTTGAGCTCACTCTACAAAATTGCTGGTTGTCAATTATATCTGATGGTACAGCAGTTAAGCTACTAGAACTCATGCGGTTTGGGGAGTTGCAGGAAAACCCATTATTAACATTATTCCACCTATCCTGAAAATCTGGAACTGAATGAGGATGAAAATTTGGCATGCCAAGGAAATCAAACTTCCTTTCACCCTGATGAGAGTGACCAAATTCGTTGAAGCTCGACTGATGACCGACAGATCCGACCCTAATTGGCGAGGCTAAGTTATTAGGTACACTAGAAGATACAAATCCAGAGAGAGCACTTCCATTGGCAGAGTAGGAGCCGTAGATCGACTCTTTGTCCCCATTATTAGATGCATTGCCTCCGTGAAAAAATGTCCCTGTAAGGAGTATTTAGAGGTCACGTAAATATTGCTCTCAGTGAAACTGAAAGCAGAATGTCAGTGTATTCAAAAGGTAGTGATGATACCTGAAAGTCTAGTATTCAGAGTACTTGAAGGGCTCATCTGTGGTAAATGAAAACTAATATCATCATGGTTTGACTCAGCAGGGAACGGATGATTTAGTCTGCAAACGTTTAGAACCAAAAATAATAAGTAGAAGGGTAGGAGACGATAGACAATACCAACATTAACTTCATTCATGTCCTGTGTCAGACTTTACATAATAAATGGATAAAATTTCTCCATTGTGATTAAGAAGAATCCCAGTAAAATAAACACACTCAGATTGAACAAAAAAAATAAACGAAATGATAAGCACCCACCGTCTACCACCACCAGGGAAGCTTGGTTCGAGCTTAAGTGCACAAAGTGCAGCTTTGGCAGCTCTAACATCATAAAACTCTATAAATTTGCGATCTTTTCTATGTGGGGTTTCACGGATCTGCATTTTAGAGAATTAAATAAGAAAAAATAATATGATCGTAAACAAAAAACCAGATCCCATGTTGAAACAAACATACCTCCTTGATCTCACCATACACCTCTAAAAGTTTGTGAAGTTCCTCACTAGAAAGGGAAGAGTCAAGAACCACAACAGTTCTCTGACTATCTTTATCATCGCCCAAATCCATTCCTCCAACATTGCTAAACACATCCAAGTCTTCAGTATCATCTCCATTATACGACCGTGTGATGTGCTTTATCCCCTTAGTCACACCTGGAAGCAAATCATCATCATCGTCACCAGGGAGAAGATTGCCTATAGTCTGAGCCTCAAGTTCTTTAAGGGATTCAACAGTTTCTTCTTCCTCGTATTGGGAAGCCGCAGTACCAACAGAATGACCATATGCGGAATTGCTTGAAGAAAGTCTCACTACATAAAGAAACCAAATAATAAGTAAATTGATCAACAGAAAAATGTACTACCTCAGTCTCCAAAATAAGTGTCTTATTAGCCCAAAAAAAATTTGTCCCTACATAAGAGTCATTTTAGAATATCAAGATAACATTAATGAGGTTTTTTTCTCATCCTCAATTTATTATCCATCAAACAACTTTGTAAAAACTAAATCATACATTAATGATAATCAAAGGATATTTAGACTTTATGATCTAAAATTTATGACCTTCAAACACAATCTTAATCTTTGTAAAAACCACTAAAATGACTCTAATTTAGAGACAGAGGTAGTATATGATAGCAAATCCATTCATAGACGCGGTAAAGGTCATTAAGCAGATTAAAATTAATGACTTCAATCATGGCCAGGAAATAAGGGCCACAAGCATGGAAATACTGATGCAATTATAAGGGAAAGGTGAAAATCTTACTTCTCCTATTAAATAACACTGACAATGAGCTTGAAAAGAGACCATTCTCGCGTTGAGCACCAACTAAATCCAATTTAACTCCCTTCATAGAATAAGATGCAGGTCCGGCACCGAAATTGGGTCTAACCCCAAATTCGTGATCAAGGGCTCTTGGCAATGATCGACTGGCTGCACCCGTCACTCCAGCAACATGCTTCTCTAACAGAAAATTAGCTCCCAGGTCTTGGTTGGGATAAGAATCAAGAAAGTCAGAACTCTTTCCAATCGGAGCCTCCAAAGTTATTTGTTTTCCGAGGGGTGAAGATGGAACACCTGCAGTATGTATATGATATCCATCTTTAATTCTTTGCAAATGTAAGTTACACTGGAGCTATATATTGGTCATACGAGCATACATATATAAGCCAAGAAATGAATCATCAGCCCTTGTCTCTCTTTGCCAGCATGCCTTTTCAAGGGTGGCTCTTTTACCTTTAATTTTCTACTCGTCTATTATGTTGGGGTTTTACTTTCAGAGTTCAAACATGGCATTCGAACTGGAAAGATAGTGGTCTAGAACTGTTGGTAAGATTATTATCAGAACTCGGAAGTCTCATACACAATCAAAAAAATTCCCAAAGTGTGGACTCAATTTTTCAACAAAATCCCTAGAGATATTTCACTTATTTGCTATGAGCGTCCAGAGATGTTTTCGTGATTCGCTAGGTCAAAGAAAATGTTACAATTCAAGCTAGATTTCATTTGGACATTGCTAGTGGTCTAGAACTGTTAGTAAGATTATTATCAGAACTCGAAGTCTCATACACAATCAAAAAAATTCCCAAAGCGTGGACTCAATTTTTCAACAAAACCCCTAGAGATATTTCACTTATTTGCTATGAGCGTCACAAATCCAGAGATGTTTTCGTGATTCGCTAGGTCAAAGAAAATGTTACAATTCAAGCTAGATTTCATTTGGACATTGCTAGTTAAACACAAAGAAAATACCTTAATTTCAGCCAAAAACTAACGCAAATTTTGGACAAAGGGTCATTGAAAATTCTAAAGTCTAGTGACCGTAAACCCGATTTCTCAAAACTAATCATGAATCAGAAAGATAGTGGTCTAGATTCTGGAACTATGAGTATGGTTGTTATCAGAACTCAGAAGTTTCTTAAGCAATCAGGATGATTCCCAAGGTGTGGACTCAATTGTCCAACAAAGCCCCTAGAGATATCTTCCCTTATTTGCTAAAAACGTCATTAATCCAGATTTTTTTATAAACGCCATATGACCCAATAGGTCAAAGAAAATGTAACAACATTCGAGCCACATTTCAGTTTAACAGTGCTTGTTAAACACAGAAAATTCCTTGATTTCAGCCAAGTACTACTCATAACATGGGTTGCCTTAAATTTGCTACCAGGTATCCCATATACATCTAATAAAGACGGTAAGTTCGAATTTCTATTAGAAGACAATTTTAAGAAATAAGGATGAATATCAAAAGAGGGATAGAGTTGCTATAAGTCTAGAAAGGAGTTTAGTTTGAATAAAAGATTGATGTTCCATTTTGAAATTATTTTTAGAATAGGATCAGATCTTAATTCAGATAATTTCTTTTCTTTTATCAAAAGAGAAGCATTGTATATCATTATGTCAATCGATAAAAGAAAAACAGTTCAGCGTTTTTATGTTTCCGTTGTGCTTCTGATTATCTATAATTACATTGAAACAACTTGCAAAAGGAAAAAGTTCACATGGGAGATGTAATTCTCATTGCAAGTATGAAAAACAGTTCACCTTTAGGATACTCGGCACAAAATATTCTGACATGATATCGACAAATCCTTTCCCATAGGAAAATCTCAATAATTACCAAGCATGAGTCAGCACAACAGTTTCCAGGGGAAAACAACTAAATATGACGAATGACTAAAATATTGTCAGCATTTGAATATCCCGTTCCAAAAAAAGAAAATATTAGAAAGGAAATTCTAGCATTAATATAAATTAGTACTGCAGAACACTAAAGGGAGAAAATCCGGGCATCAGCTAGACAGACATGTTATGATATGAGTAGCGACTGAACAATGTCTCAAACTTAATGTAACATTGTTCTCTTGCTTGTACTATTACTGTCCCTTTCCATTAAAGTTAATTACTTCACCCACAATTGAAAAAAGCATTCTATACTACCACAAGATACTGAGATCGTACACCGAACCTTATCATGCATGTTCATCAACTCTAGCAACCATTGCATAATAAATGTACAGTTTATTCCAGAATTAAATGTTGAGAATATTTTCTTTAAATTCTAAGATCTCCATATTATGCTATCATTGCTTCATAATGACTACCTTGGAAAATGAAATTACCTAGCAACCATCATAGTGTAATCGTATCAAATTAATTCAGCATTAAATGCTGAGATAATATTCCTAATCAAAATTTCCAAATTATACTAACTCTGTTTTGTATAACTACTTTGAAAACCAAATTGCTATTCGCACCCCACAAAAGGGCCCCGAGGAATACGACAAGCCTATAAAATGTCAGAAACAAACAACAGGGAGCAAACAATAAACAGTTTTCCTACATCCGGTCAAATAGTCAAAACGTTCTACTGGCGAAAATTATAACAACCTTGACGATCAGATGAACAGCACTAGTAAACCCCAAATCATCTGGAAAAACAGTTGAGTCCCAATTCAAGATTAAAAAGGACAAATATTAACAGGAAAATATAAAGCTAAACCCAACCCTCGTACTAGAGCATAAGTTCATCTAGACGATCGCATACATGAAAGGACTGTAAACAGAAAGCAACCAAGCATGTCGGTACTCACCATAATTAGGAACAGCATTCCTCTTCCAAAACCCCAATGGTCTCTAAAACAAACAAACAAACAAACAAACAAACAAAAAATCGCATCAAATCGTTGAATATACACTGAAAAATGAAGAACACAGACCAATTTATTGAATCGCACTACCAAAGCAGAAGTCTGGTCACAATTATATAACATGTAGGAACTCCTTCCAGAAGTTGCTAATTCTTTAATAAAATGCCTAGAGGCTCTTCAGAGTTATGACTAAAAGGCAACGGGGGAGACGTAACGTACCTCATCCGCAAACTGCAACTGCTCTGAGAAAAATGATGAAGGGGGCAAACCCTGAGAATCCATCCTTTCAGATGGCATGATGTAACATTAACTCAAAATTAAAAATATTCTGCAATAAATAAACAATCCATGAGAAATACGCGAAAAAACTCTGCAAAACAAATTGAAAAAATTGACAAACTATTACGAAACAAATCAGACAATAAAAGGGGCTTTGAACTTTCAAAAAAGTAAATTCATGAAGATTTGATTAGTCCCACACCAGCACCGCCATCTCTACCTTTGAACAAACACAGGAAGGGGAAAATTGGAAAAATGAAGGAAAGAAAAGAGAAGAAAGAAAGAAAGAAGGATTAGCAACTAATGGCATGAGGTAGGGCCATGGTATTCACTTGTAGACCCATTTCAATTGAAGGATAAGTTAGGTGAAATTTAGAAGTTTAGTGGGTGCCCAATTTCCAATCCTCAAACAGAAGCATGGACCCATAACAAATTCAGTTACACATCAACTGATCAACAAGCAAAAGGGCCCAGACCTTTCAAGATATAACAACTGTTGATAATGCAAAAGTATTGAAAGAAACATACAGTAAAATTCGAGTGAAAAATAAGGCGAAACATGAGAAGAAAAGTCTGAATTTCAACAGATCGAGCAGAGGAAGATCAGCTTTCAACTTAATTCCTTAAAAAAGTATCAGATGAAACAGTAAAAGCCCTTAGTAAGCATAAAGGAGCCATTTTTAAAGCTGAAAGCCATGAAAAGAAATAATTAAAGTGAAAGAAAAAAAAAACATGAAAGCAGATGCCAATTGCCAAGTGGCCAAGTAACAAATGTATCTGAAAACAAGAAAACAGTAAAGCAGCTTAGAAAACAAACCAAGCTGCAAAATTCACGTAGAAAAACACGCAACTCCGGGAAAAGACAATGCTCAAAATACATAGAGAGATAAGCATATATGTAACAAAGAGGAAGTGAAAAAAACTAAAAAAATTGAATGAATTACGGCTAAAGGTAAGGTATAGTGGGAAAGCAAAACAAATATGAAGAAGAGAGAGAGAGATCTAGGTTTATGTGTCGTGCAAGAACCTCCAAAGTACCTTGCGATACCTTCTATCTCTTCTTCCCCCCTGTTTTTTCCACCATTGCACGCTAAGTACATTTATTTATGCTCCAAAAACATTTCACCCCATAAAAAGAAAACTTAAACACGTTTTATGCGTGAGCTTAATTCTCTTCCCTCTTTGTTTAACTAACCTAAACCTTCCGGTCTCCGACCACCGACAACGGCGGAGACCTTCCTGCACCTGGTTTACTCTAGAGAATTGCCGATGAGATCAGAATAATAAACAATTACACAAAATACAAAGAGGACACAAAAATGTTTGATGAATTTTCTGAGAGAGTCAGGCTTCGAAGTCTGAAAAAGAAGGGGAAAAAAAAAAAAAAAGAAAGTGAAAAGAGAAGGGCGTTGAATTGAATAGAATAGACTCGGATCGGACCAAACGAGACTACACCAGACCAGACCAGAATGGATGGTTATTTACTATATTTAGAAGGAGGGGTTGGGGTTGGGGTTGAACCAGGTGACCCGATCCACCCAGACTTTGGGAAAAGAACCTCATCTACTCTATAGTACACATTGTTGTTAAAATAAGATATAGACTGACTTTAGTCACCAAGCATTATATGATATCACACTCCGATGTTAAGCTGCGGTTCGATTTTTCGAGAGGTTCATTCGATATATTTATAATATTTAACTTTATATATAAGATGCGATTTTTTCGGTGTTGAATTTATTGTGATGTCTCGAAAAAAAAAAAAAATTTGATGTTGCTAAAGACTCATAAGATAAATCCATAAGAGTAATGTTAGTGTAATAAAAAAAACTGGTCACGAAACAAGTGGTACAATTTTCCTGGTCGAACCGCATGTATGTGGCTGATTGTTCGCATCACACTTAATGTGCACCACATCGATAGGTGAGGTTCAATTTTTTAGAGGTTGAATGTGGATAGTCGATCTCTCATGATGTTCGGATTTCGAACAATTGTATTTTACTGTGGTATCTCGAAAGTATATTCGGTGTGGTGTTTACTAAAGACCGTTAAGATAAATATATACGAGTAATGTTGGTGTTATGAAAAGAAATAGTCACAACAAGTCATAGAAGAGTTTTTTAAACCATTGATCTTAGTGTGTAACATAGTGATTGATATGAGTCATATTATCATTAACGGTGTGTGTTGTGTTATTTTGTTTTGACAATATATCAGTATAATAAAGATTTAAAATTATTTGCACATGTTTTTACTCACATTTGATTTAGTGTGTATTCGACGGATGTTTCTACACATAAAGTCGTGTGTGATATGTTGTGTCTTTATTAATCGGTATCGTATAGGATAATACATTTCTTCATCATTAGCAAAAATCTTGTTAGAAAGCACAAAATTTTGTTTTTTAAGCCGTAAAATTACTCAAAGTGCTCTTAAAGTATTTTTAATCACACCACTAATCAATACTTGGAAATTGGTAATGATCAATAGCTTGGGATGAGTTATTTTGATTATTTTTAAAATTTTGATGTATAGTTTTTTTTTAGCTTTCCTGATGTAATTCGAGGACTCTTCGGTTGTCTTTTTTTGTGGAAATAAAATGGCTTGTTCTTTGGTGCGAAAAAAATACGCACAAAAAGCGATCCAACATTGATGGTTTTTTGCCTTATGAGTTTTTTGATTTTATTATGTAAGTTTACGATACAGATCATTTTCTGTGTATATTTGTGCGCATATTTTCTGTGTCTCTATTATCTTCCTTTGAAAAAACAAACCCAGAGTGTTTCTCCTATTGCCAACCACAATGAGGTTTTTTTTTTTTATACAAAAAGAGGTCTAAAGGACCTGACATGATTAAAATTTAGGTAATCTAAGCCCTCCAAAGTCTTTAACGATCCAAATAGCTTCCTTAATAGAAAGAATTTCAGCAATGAAGATATTGTTCCTCCCCTTGTTTCTTAAGAAACCTCTTATACATCTTCCATCCGAGTCTCTAAACACCCTTTCCAATGGCAATTTGTCTTATGCCATAATCATCAGTGTTGATACAACTAGCATTCGTGTTAACTTTGATCCACCGTTTTGGAGGTGGTTCTCAAGAGATCCATTGAGATTCTTTCTGCACAAGATTAAAGCTTTATAGTATAACAAGATTGAACATATTCTTGAGCACAAAAAAGGATAAACCTCAAGGAGTCTTGAGTTCTATTCTTCATTTTCTCAAAGGAAACATATTTCTTAAGTAAGGGTGTCCTGAATTTGAATTGGAGATGAAAGAAGTTTAAGTGATATTTAGGTTTATTGATTTGGAGAAGACATGTTTAATTGTACAATGTGATCAACTTGTTTAGAGTCGACAAGGCCTAACCTAGGGGTTAGAGTCGAACGCTCTAGGCTAAAAGGTCTGAAATGTTCAAAGTTCTTTAGACGTGTGAAACATTTTGTATACAAATCTTTTATACTTTTTTAAACAAATCATTTTCGCTATGATTTACTTACCAATGTCATCTGGATTGATGTATATAATTCATTACAACATTTACATAAGATACTTTTAACGGAGTATATCTATTTTATAGTTTCAAATACCACATTTTTTATTTAAAAAATCTTTAATCGAATTAAATGCGTCGGTTTTTCGTTATACATAACATGGAAGAATGCGGCAAATATTAAAAAAAAAAAGACATTTTACAAAATCTTGATTAATGCGCTAAGAAAATGTTACATAATTGTTTTTGTTTTCTCTCTCTTAAATCTTAATGTTGAATTTTTTTTTTTTTTTTTTTTGGTCTTGAATAACTAATGTTGAATCTTTAAAATGACATTAAAACATTTTTAAAGAAATATCTTATCTGTCACCGTTTATGTAATATTTATCTTATATTGTGATATCATCAATTAATGAAGGATCAATAGTGTAATAAAATAGTAAACATGATCAGGTGAATGTTGTGGATTAAAGAGAGAATGATTAAGAATGCAATTAATTGCTTCGTCTTTTTTTCCTTTTATGGATAAATTATCATGCACATCAGTTGCGTTAAGAATTAAGATTAATGATTTTTGTTACGTGAAGTTTTTCATTACCTTTAATGAAATAATTATACGTGAAACATAGAACAAGCCTGCATTCATGACAAAATCATTAATTTTCAAAAGGAAAAAAATGCTTTAAAAAATGGGGAAAAAAATCATCAAATGTTCACTATCTCTAATTATGGGGAAAAAAAAAAGAAGGAATAAGGTTGGTTTCCATGTGACTTCTAAGGTGGGTTTATCCGAGCACTTTGAAGACTTATAGCGTGAAGAAAATCTTCTCCTTCATCACTTGAGAACACAAGAAGCGAGTTTAAAGTTATTTCGGTTCCTTCAAATTAAAAACCAGTCATTTCTAGCTTTTTAGATATTCCACAAAAGATGAATGATGCCAACTAGATCGACCTCGTTCTCTTGTTTCAAGCTTATGTCGAACAAATCGTAGAAGGGTCTCAAACGAAGAGTAGTAAGAAAATTACCCAAGTGATGATGTTCCATATAGCCTTTGGGATAATACGATCAAAAAGACATTACCGCACGGACTCTTCGTAACGATGACAAATTTGACACATTCCACGGAAATGAATGATTCGTGGCTTTAGCTTAAACTTCCACAATTGAGTACGAAAATTTCACCCTAATGAAGAAGAAGAAGAGGCGGTGTTGGTAGAAATGCGAAATTCCAATTCATAGGTGAGGTCATATCCGAGTTGACAGAGTAGATTCCCTTTGGATAAAAAATGCCAAATTAAGCGATCTTCCTTTGCCCCCTGGCGATAGAGGATGCGATAGAATCTTTTCTGCTTCAAAAGGATTAAATGTGTCACGGAGCCCTTTCTTCCCTCCATAGTCGAGTGGAGGGGCTAACAAGGCAGCTAACCTTACGATCGGGGAGAGCTTCCAAAGACGAGTGTGCACGGAGATCTTGCAATGCTAAGATCCATGGATCCTCAATAATGTCTATATTGTCCTGTCGGCAAAGTGACTTAAACTCTACACATTTGGTGGAACCAATCGAAGACTCAAGTTTGTGTGATGGACGGTGAGAGGTGTATTCGATTCGTGCATCGGTAGGGTGGAGTCTACGAAAGCTCGTCGTCATTAGAGTGAAGTACTCGTGAGTCGGAATACGGCGGGGTCCCATGTATGCCCGCTATATACGTTATGTGAAAGCTATACGGTGTCATTAAAAGGAGGACACATGTAGGGGTATTTATGGCGTATCGGACAAAGATTCCTTGTGGCTAGGGTTTAGGGATTTGTGCCTATAAATACGATTGTGGTTGCATTGTACGTGTGTGTGAAATACGTAACTCGGTGCATAATAATAAAGATCTCTTTTACGCCGTGGTTTTTTATCTCTCTCACTTTAAGAGGGGTTTTCCACGTTAAATACGTATTCTTCTTGTTTTACGTAATCTCCTTTGATTATTTGCGTTTGATTGCATACGTTTTATTTCTTGCATCCGAAGTTATCTCCATCAGTTTCATAACATGTTCCCCTTACCAACTCTCCAGCGAAGGCCAATGGAAAAGAAGTGAATTGCCTTGAATGATGTTTCGCCAAATAGAAGAGGGGTAACTCGTAATGGAAGCAGATTTGAAGTCATTGGTATCAAAGTATTTTGCTTTGAGGACACGAGCTGAGATGGTGTTCGGATCTTTCAATATTCGCCAAGCCTGTTTTGCTAACAACGTTAAATTGAAGCATTCAAGATCTCTGACTCAAAATCTTTTGAGATGATTTATTAATCAAATACAATATAAAATTATCTTCATTATCTATTGATTAATAAAGCATGTTTAAAGATTTAAAGACAATAAGGACAAGCAATACTAGTTTTATCAATATAACTTTATCATCTCAATCTCACCATCTTCTCCCTCACTCTCTCTCCAACGATATTAGCAAATTTTCAAATAACTATATTTGGTCTAATTACAAATATAATCTTCATGATATTTAGGAGGGTGTGTAGGTCCGGAGGATTTTTATGAGACACTAGCATCAGATTATCTTAATGCATTATCCTTTTTATTGGTTTAAATACACATTTTACTAGCTTACGCAATCACTATTTTACAGAATGCGGTAGATGTAAAGTAAATTGACGGAGGTTGGACTAGCATCTCGCCACGTATCATCCCTACATTAATATGTCAATAAATACAGACAGAGAAGATCGAACTCCAAGGGTCAAGAACCCTAGGTTGCTAAAGGCGGATCCGAGCCGGACACAAGCCCCGAGGTGGAAGGTCAGCTCAGCAAACTCCCCAGTCCACCACAGGTCGGTCAGGGCGCAACGGAGTTCAGCTAGTGAAGCTCGGGCCTCACAACCTAAGGGACTCGACGCAGGTCGGCCTAAGTATCCCTTAGACGGAGTAGTCCACGTGCATAATATAGCATATAAACATTAAAAGAATACTCAGCTATAAAGGCTTTGATCATATGTTTAAACTACCGTGATTATTTCCTACAATCAAGGAGATTAAATCATAATTATCCATTCATAGGGAACACGAAATCGAGTCCAACGGGGAATATGTTCTTCGTCCACGAGTTCACTTCCGTCGTACACGCACACATGGTATCGTGATGCGAGCCACTCGACCGTAGAGAGAGGATACTATAATGCTCGTCAAGAGGAGAGGGACATAAGTCACTCGAACGAACTCTTAGTCTCGTTACTGACAGCTAGTATGTGAGATATCTACTTTATTATCTACGTAGGTACTAGTATATCTATATTTGATTCTGGTGTATACAAAGAAAGTTATAGAAAATTATATAAAAGTAGTATATAGTAGTATCATGAGTATCTATCTATAGTTTATGGTATAGTACTTGATACTATATGTTTCTATTGTGCCGTTTTCTAGAGCATGTCTACAACCGCCCGCGGACCCGGCCCGTACGGGCCTAGGGCATAAGGCCTCTCTATATGAACAATATCTAAGAAAGCTACGGAACTTGATTTCGATTCATACACGGGATACATAGGCAATTAACTTGGGATACATTATCGCAAGCTCAGTGTAAACATCACACAAACCACCACCCGTTGATACCGCTTATATTCATTTAGATCTTGAATAAATTGTCACTAGGATAATACGGTCAGATTTATTACCTGGCAAGATCCAACATCGTCATAAATCTTATAGAATACGTATTTTATAATAAAAAATAGAGTATACGTGACGGTGTTATTTTTCTTAAATCTAAAAGTTGAAAATCACTAAAATAGAGTTTTTAAAGGATTTACTGTTACCGCAAGTTCTCTTAAAAGTGTAAAAAAAAAAAAAAAAAAAAAAGGTACACATTAAGCTTGGTGAACAGGTACTCCTGTTTCTATGTTAGTGTGTTAATAGTACATAATATCTGTACAATTACTTCAATGTTATGGCATTATTCAAATTTAATTAAGTGCAGTAAATGTCATCGTAAATTTTGGCAAGATAATTAGGCAACTATTAAATTAACGATTATAATATTAATTGGAAGGTGAGTGAAGCTATAATTGCTGCTCGGGACTTAAACTGTTGGTTAATGCTAAACCCACACTATTCTCAAGATATAAAATTCAAACCCCTTAAACCAAAAGGTCCTGAGTTTGAATCTCACAATTACATATGTGGGTTATATCCGATCTATATATGATAATATCGTTTCAGTAAAAATAATAATCAAATAACCACATGTAGAACACGTAGACGGAAGAAAGAGTTTTATGGATCTAGAACATAACATTGAGAACAAATTCACATATTTTTCATACTTTTAAATTGTGGGTCTTAATTTACACCACAACGATTCTATTGGTACACTACGGTATCTGTGTACCACAGTCAAATCGACCTTGTGAAAGTTGGTTGTGGAGCTAGAAACCGATTTTCCCACGGCCACTTTCCCATGGGGTATGGTAGTAGAACGGTAAGGTGCAAATAATATAGTCTCCTTCAAATTTAATACCAGATACACATAGTAAAAAACATTCATCAATTGTGAATTCATTTATATATTTAATTTTTTTTTTCACCCAAACTCAGAAGTAATAAAAAAACTCAATCGGGGTGAATTTTTTTTGTCTTTTTCATATTCATCCAAATTGTCATGTGTTAACTATAAATAGGCTAATTAAATAAAGACAAGTGTTCTTAGTAAAATTCGATGTATGGACTCGCTTACTAAGATTGATCGTCGGATGGCTTGTAAATGTATAAAAAAGAAAAGCTGTTTTGTTTATTTGTATATGTGACGGTCATTTAACCGTCCGTTTTAATAGGAAACATAATGACGAAATTACCCGTTTTTAGTTACAATATAAGCTAATAAAGTAAATACAACAAATGAAAGAACCCTAAAAGTGGAGTAGATAGAATAACCAAGTGACTCATGGTCAGGAGCGGATCTACGTGTATCCAATATCCATGCGGGACATACGGATATCGAAAGCAATTTGTGCCTTAAATTTCTTTTGCAAACAACAAGTATAAATAAAAAAAACAAAAAACTGAAGGATGATGATGTATTTCGGGGGATGAACGGTGCATCCCATCGTCGGTGTCTTTATCGTTCTCTTAAAAAAAAAAAGTATTACTCTTGAAAAAATTATAAGCACATTGAATAAATTTTACGAATCCGTAATCATTGTTTTTATTTATTTATGTATCCTTATTGTATTCCTTATTACTACTAACTAATAACATGTTGATTCGTTGGACTAGAGCAAACTTCTAAAACTTTCCCCTCACCTAACATGTACAAGTAAAATTTTAAAATCCAAGTCTCTAAACAGAGAGATTGAAAATAAATTAAAAGATGATTATAAAAAGGAAGTTGAAAGAATGCTGCTTGAAGAAATTCTACTGCATAGATTTCATATTAAAATTTTTATTAAGGAGATATTATATGCTTTAACCACGTTACAACGTATGTCTAGGTTTTTATAAATCTAATCACATCTTGTCTCGTTTTCAACAATAGATAAGACGCACATGGTAATATGATTAGAGCATATGATAACTTATTCATGGTGAACCGTAGGGATCCATGAATTTATTGTAGTGGTCTCCATTTGAGAGAACAATTTAAAGATTTACAGACGTCTAAACAATGTAATTTAAAAATAAAAATACATTGTTTTAATAATCAACAATCGCGGATCTCGATTGGATCGCATAACCCTCTACGAATAATGGGTCCACCCTAACGTAAAGTTCGTACAATATTCCAGGAAGTTCTTTCAGTGAGACTCTCACATGAAGAGTAACCCGTATGGCTTAAAGTAGTCACATTAGTTACTCTGAGAGCATCTATGTAAGAATTTCCTCAATATTCTCCACCCTTTTGCCTTCTTCTAGGAGCGCATGAGAAGCCGCCAACGATTGGGTCGCCGTGCGCTGTGTCCGACACATTTTCGGCCCGACACGCGCCCGACACGCTCCCGACACGTGTCGGAACGTGTCGCTCGATTAAAATAATGTTAAATTCAAATTTTGAATTCCGACACGGCCCGACACGCGCGGGGACACGACCCGACACGGCGGGGACACGGCGGGACGCGGCCCGACACGTTGGGGACGCGCGAGGGACACGGCGGGACACGTTGGGGACACGGCGGGGACACGCGGGGACACGGCGGGGACACGCAAGGGACACGGCGGGACACGGCGGGGACACGCAAGGGACACGGCGGGACGCGTTGGGGACACGTAAGGGACGCGCGAGGAATGCAATCCGTCCCGCGAATTGGCGTCGGCCTACGTACATGTTTTTTTAATAATATATATATTAATATACATATATATATATTAAAACGTGTCGACGGCGTGTCGTTCCTCCCCGAAAGTAGCAGGTGTCGCGTATCCGTATCGTGTCGTGCGCGGTTCCCGTAATAAGTGTCCAGGTGTCCGTCTTCAAGCCTAGGAGCCCACCCTTTTGACTTGTCAAACTAATTACAAGGATGATAAATAAGAAGGATGTTTCAATAATGAATTTAGTTCAACCTATTACACAAGATCCAAGACTAGCCCATTAGCTTCCACTTCCTTTGACTAATGGAACCAATAGGGCCCGATTAAACTTTTTCTTTAACGGCGATGATATATCCATTACCGATGTTCATTACTCCTCAGTTACAATTTATTTGAGTCGGTTGTTAAAATAATTTGTTCAATATTATGTGAGGCGATTCACATTTTGATACTGGCATTAATGATTCTTTTTCTTTGCTTTACCCTTAACTTTATTGCGTTGATAGGATATATAAAAAACAATCTGCATTAATTATATCAAAAACTTTTAGTCATTTTATTTTAAAGTCAATACATTAACTCGGCTTTTTTAATATGTGTGATTTTTACATATGCTTATCGAGATAATTCGGAACGGAAGGAGTATATGTTTCACAACACGATTTTATAATCATTTATTTTGGTGAAGTGAAGCGTATTACAATTAATTAATCCTACACATTTTTTAAGATGAAACCTTGTATACTGTTACATGTTGTGGCATAATGTGTAGTGTAAATATCGTTTCTCTGTCTCAAGCATCATTTTGGATGGATTTATTGACATGAAAATGATATGTGCTTATTCTGTATTTGTGTGTAGTCGTAAACCAATATATGTGTGGTAGCGCTTTTATTAAAGTGATCAATTATTTTTTGTTGTGGGTCCCAACGAGAATATGTGGTGTTGATTGTGTTGTGTAAGATGTTGTTGTTGAAAGAGTAGTGAATGTATCGCTACTCTCATTGACGCCTCATTGATTCGACTACCAAGATTTCTTATGTCACATTTTTTTATTTTAGGCATCATGATTACTTTTTCATGAAAAATAATGTCGTTGATATTGACGTTTATACTTTCTTACAAAAACGTCATCTATAATAGACAATGATGAGCAACTTTAGTGGCAATTTGACGATTCTACGCATAAGGTGTTGAAATTATTTTATTATTGCCATAAAAATCAAATAATGCAGTGGTGTCAATACAGCTTCCCACCATTTAATGACTATATTTTGTAGGATTTATAGGATCAATTAGTAGTTCATCCCTCATTAACCAGGTAAATCAAGTCACATGAAGGGGTGACAGACTAGGTATCAAGGTTAAATAAAAAAATAGCATGTATTTTCACCCAACAATTCTGCCGGTGTATCACCACCAAATTGAATTTGCTTTTTGACTCAAAAATAGACATTTTCGAGTATCGGTTATCGCATTCGATGTATTGAAAGTCGATTTTTGATTTGATTCAAGAATCGATTTGATATAGTGTATAGATAAGTGTGGTGTATGATAGATTCGGTGTGGAGTGTGGTGTACGATAGATTTCTTGTGGTGAAAATAAAAATGACTGGTAAAAAAAACCATTCATAATGACACTTTTATTGCATTATATGTATATTTGAATTCTCTCATGGGTAAAGTACTAACTAATAGTTCGAATGTTTTAGTACTACGTGCGTCCTATAAAAATTATCGATTTTACGAAAAAGAATTATCTCGCGAGAAAGTGTACATTTAGAATCTTAATACGTATCACAAACAAATCGGTATATCCATATTAAAATAAGCGATTTATTACGTGATAGGGAAATATATGTACATCGAGTGATTAAAATACGACGTATTAATTGATTTGTTAACCTGTATCCAAAACAAAAAATTGACTTTTTTATTTGGGACAGACGTATAATTTTCTTTTATCCTCCCTTATTTTCATGTGTGTAGATGTTAAAAACGGTTATATTTTTTTCAGATTATATATTAATTAATTTCAAGATCAAATAGACCAAAGTATCACATAACGTGAAGTACAAAATAAAATTCAAAGCACTATAATAATGTTGTAAGAAAAAACATTAGTACTATATTACCACGTGGGGTACAAAGTACATGTAAAAAGATAGAGAGAGACATTTATGTCACATTTAAATCATATGAATGAATAAAATGTAATAAAATGATTTTGGAAAAGTATGGAATAACATAGTTTCATTTCAACGTTTGACACATGAACTGGAATAACATAATTCTATTCATATATATAATCTGCAATGAAATAAAATGAAATAAATTTGATTTTAAATGAGACGACAAATCACACAATGTGTGATGGATGATGACGGATGAACGGATGTGTAGACGGTGGTTTGTCGTAGTGAAGTGGGTGAATGAGCTTGGTGAGGTTGTAAGAGCAACCCATGACTCAAAGGCAAAAATGATTTGTGCATGTGTAATTTGACACTTTTTTAAGCGACCACATTTGTAAATAAAAAATATATTACACAATGGCTTAAATTTTCATTATGAATACTCATAGTGGATAGACCCACCATGATATCAACATTATGTGATAAATTGATCTTACCATAAGCCAAAACCATTGCCATTGCTATGGTAGGTGGCGGTAGAGTGTTGAAGACCGCAATGGTTTGTTCTAGCAAACCAATGCGAATACGAAATGGACGCCCTATTTCCATGTTGATGTAGAATCGTCAATTGTTCCGGCACTGGGTTATATTTCCTAAATTGCACTGCTCATCTCCGTGAGAAGGAGATCTTAGAGATAATTGTTAAAGGATTTGGAACCTTTTTACGGGTTGATGATGCCACAAAAAGCTTTAAACGTCATTCTTTAGCTAGGGTGCGGGTAGAAATTGATGCTGCTTAAGCCGATACCAAATAGGATTTGGATTCAACAAGGTAATTCGGAAGGCACGGCAAGAAATTTGTATTGAAACGGAGCTGCCACCATATTTTAAGTTCTATAGGCATGTTGGTCATAATAAAAATACATGTCGATATAAACACCCGAACAAAAAGCACAAGGGGTAGAAACGAGAACCTAATATTGCTAATGAGGAGCAACAAGGGGAAAGAGGTATACCCAAGTCGCGGGGAAAAGAAAAAGGAGGTTCCTTGCAACCCCGAGCAACCTTCAATCAATGCGGTAGGCTTTGAAGGAGAACAAATAACGGCACTCGTTACGGAGGAGGCGACACATGAAATGCCTCAAGAATTGGGCCCACGACTTTCCATGGATATGAGCATTATGTCTTACTTAAAAAAGGCCGGGGAAAGTAAAGGAAAAAGGGGAAGTGGATGTGTCTCGATCAAGATCTTCCAAGTACTATGGGTTTTACTAAGAAGGCGGACAAGCTTGATTTCCGGCATGCTAAAGAAATGTTTGAGGATAGACTACATCAAAGAGAGGTCCGGTTAGCCCGTACGGGAAGGTAATTAATATTGAAGAAACTCCATTTGGTTGATGATTCCGATTTTATTTATGTTACTAGTAGAAGGAGGAAAAAGAAACCAACGAGCCAAACATAAGACCTTATCCTTAGATTTTCGTTCAAAACTCCAACAATGATGAAGCTGTCTTTTACGGAATATAAGAGGGCTTGGCTCTGCAAGCTCCGTCGGGCGTACGAAAAAACTAAAAAAAATTAATAAAATCTCTTATGTAGCAATATCGAACCAATGCTCCGGGATAGCGATTTAGATCCTATAAAGAATAAATTAGGTTTTCGGCTTGCTTTTCTTTGCCTCGAGAATAAACTTTGGGTTTTTTGGTCTTGGTTGGGGCGAGTTTGATATCTCTTGCACAAATGCTCAAGCTATACATATCAAGTTTTCGGGTTCTTCCGACTTTCGGATTACTTGTGTTTATGCTAAATGTACTAGAACGTCGGAGAACCGGTCTGCGGGAAGATTTAGGTAATATGGTGGTCTCTCGGATACCTTGCTTAATTGGTGGTGATTTTAATATTGTTAGATCATTGGAAGAGTATTACGGCATGGCTCGAACTTGATCTTTGGAGCTATGAGGGATTTTAATCAAATGATTGCTTCGTGTGCTTTACAAGAACCTCCGCATCGGGGCCCTTTTTACTTGGGAAGGATGGAGAAATACGACTTATGTTCAAAAAAGGTTGGATAGGGTGATGATAAATGAAAGTTGGTCGAATTTGTTTTGGTCATGGCCTAGTTAAGGTTTTGGGGAGAGTGGTCTCGGATCATAGGCCCCTTTGCTACGAGCCATGTCATAGTAAAAGAGGCCATACGTTTTCGATTTCAAAATATGTGGACTTTACACAAAGATTTTCATACTATAGTTCGGCAAGAATGGAATGCTCGTACTTGACCTCTTCCATGGATACTTTCATGTATAAGCTAAAGATCTTTGAAGCAAACCCTAAAAAAGTGGAATAAAGAAGTTTTTGGGGATATTCATAAAAAGGTGCGGATCAAGAAACAATTGTTACGGAGCAAGAAACAATTTATGATCGGCATCCAACTTGAGAAAACAAAACCACCCTTCATCGTATGCTATCTCTCTTGTTTATTGTCTTTACTTATCTCAACAAGAGGAATGCGGAAACAAAGATCAAAGTATAAGTGGTTTACGAAGGGGACGAAACACCGAGTTTTCCATGCCTCTGTCAATGATAGAATAAGGAAAATGCGGATCCGGAGGATTAAAAATGCAAATGAGAATCGTGGTGTCGATTCCAATAGCATTTACGAGGAGGCAACTAGGTTTTTCTCCACTTTACTTGGTCGGAATGAGCAAGGCGATGAAGAAACTATTCGGTACCTTCTTGACTTTATTCTACTTTAGTCAACGATGAGGATAATATATCTTTAACGGAATTGTTACTCTTTAGGAGGTGAAGGAAGCGAGTGTTTGACTTGAATCCTTCAAGTGCTCACTGGCATTGATGGTTTTTACGGGGTTTTCTACCGGGCATGTTGGGATATTATCAAATTTGGATGTGTTAATTGCGAGTCAAGACTTCTTTTTCGGCACTTTCCTTCTGAGGTACGTAGATGGGCTCTACTCTTATTTCCCTTATAGCAAAAAAAAAAAGCTACTCGACTACTTTTGCTTATTACGGGCCAATATCTCTTGCACTTTCTTCAACAAAATATGTACCAAAATTTTAGCCATGAGATTGCAACCTATCCTATCTTCTCTCATTTTTGAAGAGCAATCAACTTTCTACAAGGTAAAGACATTGCTTGACAATGTTCTTTTAGTTCAATTAGAGGCCACAATATTATATTCAAGCTTGACATTATGAAGGCCTTTGATAGGGTATCTTGGCCTTTTCTTAGGAAATTGCTTCGAAAATTTTGTTTTAATGAGGAGTTTATCCTTTTGGTAATGAATAATCGATGGGCGGCTACTTCTCTATTCTTATAAACGGGTCCCCAATGGCTTTTTTAAGTCCTACAGAGGAATCAAGCAAGGTGACCCCCTATCCCAATATCTTTTTATTATCTTGGTGAAGCCATATCCGGGGGTTTAAAAAAGATCATGATACCTGGGATTGATACTTATTGATCGGCCTTTTCTAAGTGTCCAATCTCACCGGGCGTGTACCGGGTCAACTGTAGCCTAGAATTAGTGAGTCAAGGTCGTATCCCACAGGGAATCTGGTCGAGTACCAAAGTCGGTCTCGTTCCTAGTTCAGGCCAACACAACTACTGGAGACGGTGATTTGTCAGATCACCGGTTCTAACACTAAATATACACAAAATAAAAGAGATTTAAAACTATAAAAAGAGATAGCCGAGCTATGATCCAATCTACTACTCACGGACACTAGCTAAGTCTCGTGGTATTCTTGATTCACAAACGTTCTCGATGTCACAAAGGGTGTCGTTTCTGGCTGCGAGAATAGACATTATTTCAATAATCTACCCTCACTATGTCGGAGTTCAACGAGTCCGTGACCGGATTTAAGCCGACCTCGCATGGTCTACGATTCATGAAACGCTCGACAAGTCGATACAAAACCTCACACGACGAAACCGAGTCGAACAACTCGGTCGGTTTTACACGGTGATCTAGAGCCCCGGCTCCCGTATCCTCTCGCAAAATACATATGTAAAGACGATACGTGTGATACGTTTATTAAGTAGCTAATTCAACAAACGTGATAAGAATAAGTTCTAGAACTATGGTAACATCGAGAATCAACAATCAAACATCAAGAACACCACGTGAACATGCTAAGGTTCGATTTTATAGACTATCACATAACTCAACTATCGGGCTATTAGCTACTCATTCTAACAACAAAAACAACAAGAAATCAACAACAAAGCTAAACAAAAGCAAGATTGAAAACAAGAGCAAGAAAGGAAAAAGAAATACCGAATATATGCCGCGAGAAAATCGATCCACGAACGAAATCCCGTCAATAACGCGTCAAGCTATCTTCGAGATCCTCCGGATTACAACAATCTACAACTAGTTTAAACTAATATACCTCTAACTAATCTAAGCTAAGAAAAGATGAAGAAAAACGGCTGAAAATCTTTGAAAAAATCAATCTAAAAGAGGAGAGAAGCGATCTAGATCAAATGGGGGGGGTATTTATAGTGTTTTTGCGAATCGGCTGTTAGGCGTGCGCCTAGAAAAGTGTAGGCGCACGCCTATGATGCGAAAACACGGACCGAAACTTTGGCGAGATTTTCCCCCGTAGGCGTGCGCCTAGCATTTCTCGGGCGCGCGCACAAGTGATACACCTCCGTAAATCGGCCGTAACTTTGTGTGTAGACCTCCGATTTGAGTGATTCAAAATCCGTTGGAAAGCTAATGAAATTGTCTACATTTTCATGCAGATGTCCAGCCAGAAAATGCCTCCAAGGTGGATCAAAATGCAGATCAATGGAAGGTATGGTTGTAGTACCACCGCGTTTTGATCCGTTTGAACGTTTAAGCTTCGGGCACACGTTCCAATCCTCGTAACTCGCCTTCCGGACATCTCAAACACCTAAGTCCTGTACAAAATCACTACAAATACCACACATAATCCCTACGGGACACTAGGGTGACGAGAGAGTATAGTATATTACACCGAAAAATAATGAGATTTCCGGACTTTTCGTCACCAGGTCTCGAAATGATAACCAAGGTGTAAAATACATCAAAATACAATCAAATATCTCCGGAAACATATAAAACGAGGTATAAACGGGGTATAATTACATAGAAAATGATAGCCAATTTGACTCCCATCAACTACCCCCTACTTAGCTTTTGCTCGTCCTCGAGCAAAGATGAAGCGATTCAAAAATAAAGATGGAGTCAACATTGAAATCATACATTTAGTCTATAGAATTGAAATGGTAAAACACAAGTAATTGACACAAATGCATATGATTTAAGTTCTACCTTGCATTGAGAAAAGAATGTGTGTGTGAATAGCTTCTTCAACATTTCACCAATGACCGGTTTAGATTATAGACGTATAATGTACCGAGGCTACACCGTAGGCTTATAAGTCGTAAACATCTCCACTAATCGAGGTCTATCAAAGTCTACAGTACGGTCGAGCGGGACTTGAAG
This sequence comes from Gentiana straminea, assembly GCA_036785695.1. NCBI lineage: Eukaryota > Viridiplantae > Streptophyta > Magnoliopsida > Gentianales > Gentianaceae > Gentiana > Gentiana straminea. The sequence goes on from JAVUPR010000226.1 coordinate 873,339, forward strand.
GTTATATCGTTAGGCTAGGGTCGGGGTTAACGAAAGGATATTTACGAAAAAATAGAAAAGAGAGGGTGCAAAAGAGCTTTAACCGAGATATAAACACAAAACTCGGTTATCAACTTCGCCTTCAATCTTTCCAAATATTTACATCTCCGGAGTCCAAACCCTAACCTCAACTTCATAATATACAATACTACACAACACTTTAGTCCACTTTTTGGACTTAAAACAAACTATAAATATGTACATTTACCACTTACGTTTCTTTTCTTTTCTTTTCTTTTTCTTTTTTTTTTTTCTTTCTTATATACATCAAAATTCCGAACAAAACCGAAACCGACACATTGTTACACTCCTCGTACCGAATAACTCGTAAATCACCACTCATTACCATTACTTACGTCTCAACAATACCTCGCAACATCGTAAAAATGTGCGGAATGAACAAGCTCAATTGCAAGGTAGTCAAGGATATGTAGACCGAAATAATGTTAGGGACATCGATTTTCACGGGTTAGTAACACGAAAGGCTAGTTCGGGTGGCGGTCTAACCACCCTACAAAAGGCTTAGAGGGGTAACGAGTGGATTAATCGTTTAGGTTGGCCTTTGGCTACGATCGGGTCAAAATAAATGCCAAAACCGTCATCCCGTACCTAACAACGATGACCTTCTATTTCGCCTCGAAGTTACTAATATAAGTTCTAGGTAACCGGGTCATTAATAACTACCATAATCGTTCACTTTAGTCAAGGTGATTCATGAAGTCGAAGCTAACGTGATAGGACTATTCCATTCTCGATACACGATCCCAACTCAAATGAAATGCATTCAAATAATCACTATATGTTTAACCAAAGCAATACTATAGGCTCGATGTATCAAAACCAATGTCAAAGGCATCAAAATTTCTAAAAAAAAAAAAACGACTCATTTACAAGCAAGGAATAACAATCACTAAGTATAACTTGTTCCACGAGAAAAACAAAACATCGAAGCTAAACCGACTACCCCCTTTACTTTAAAAAGCGAAACACGAAGGATAAGGGTAGAAAAGTTAGCTTACAACCGGAAAAAAGCGCGAGTACGATTATGTAGCATCCGTAAACTGAACTCCTGTGGTAAATGCTGTGCTTATAAAATATACACAACCAACACCAAAGGTGTACAAGTATGGAGTATAACACAATGAAACTACCCGGATTACCACAACTCATCAAAACCAAAAACACCACACTAACCCCACGAAAACACACTTCACTCGGGTTATATTACAACAAAACTTACCCGAAGTATCAAAATAGAAACTAAAGAAACACGATTGAAACACGAGGGGAAAGAAAAGCATTAAAAGCACGTTCGAGTTTTTAGTCCTCGGCTCGACTTTCTACCCGAACTATGTCAAGGATAGTTTATACCAAAGGAGAGCAAACCGTTGCTTCTCCCCAGCAAAATCGTAGGAATTGAGCACCGCCTTGAAAATGAAACAAAAGAAATATGGGGCTCAATCCCCACCCACCATGAATGGTTCGATGAATCCGTTGCCGCAACAACGAATTCACTTTCCCCGAACTAAAACATATCGACTAACAATGACTCTTGCACCAGTATGAACAAATGAGCTAACATCAACAACAAACTCAATAGGGTGCACCCCGAAGATATAACAATAGGGCTAAATGAAGAGTGAACGCAGGTGACTCGATAGATACAAGAGTCATACCATCCTCGTAGTGTTCCTCGGGGTGATTTCAATCATACTTTCTTGCTCTCTCCTCTCGAACTCCTCAAACGGTAGTTGCACTTTAAGCTCCAAGTTTCGTATGGCTGTTTGCATTGCGGTACCGGGCCATCTCGAAGCTCGTTATGGTACTCTTGGACCACTTTACTCAACTCTTCAACGGTTGCTCAAGTGCCATCCGTTGCTCTCGTTGAGGTCTCGATTCCGGAGGTGGAGAAGTATCGAGTTGTTGATCATAGTAACTTGGGGCATTATCCCACTCATTTCCGTATGATGCGGTGTATGGGCGATTTGGTAATAAGGTTGTGTTTGGTAACCCATAGCACCGTAATTGTAATATCCGAATGGGTAAGGATAGGAGCCAGTAATTGTAGTATGGATTCATTATCGTAAACGAGGGGAAACAACACGAACACAATCACGGTAACTTGTCACTTACCACTACCGAAGTAAATGGTGTGACACTTCAACATAACAATAAAATAAAACTCAAACTATACATAAATAAAAAAAATAAATAAGAAAAACGACCTAATCCTAAGAACTTAACTAACTTACAAGATATCAACCCGATTCGCCCCCGGCAACGGCGCAGAAGAGAAAACTTGATCGGCCTTTCTGAAGTGTCCAATCTCACCGGGCGAGTGTACCGGGTCAAGCATGTAGCCTAGAATTGGTGAGTCAAGGTCGTATCCACACCGTGGAATGCAGTCGAGTACCAAAAGTCGGTCTCTGGGTCCACTAGTTGAGCCAACACAAATATTGAAGACGGTGATTTGTCGGATCACCGGTTCTACAAACTAAATATGCACAAACGAAAGAGTTTAAAACTATATAAAAGAGATAGCCGAGCTATGATCCAATCGACTACTATCGGTTCCCACCCAACTACGTAACTGTATGATTTGATATACTCACAATGTTCTTGACATTGTTAAAAGGATGTCGTCTCCTATTTCGAAACTAGCGCCAATTTCAACAACTAGTTTCCATATGTCGAATTCAACCGAGTCCCGTGACAGTTGTCGACCCAGCACGGTCTGCACGCTCTAACTCGAGACGCTCGACAAGTCGATACAAACCTCATGACGAGAGCAGAGTCTGAACAACTCAGATCGGTTTTACACGATGATCCTAGAACCCCTTTCCCGTATCCTCTCGCAAAATACATATGTAAGAAGAGGCGCGTGAAATACGATTATTAGTCGCGAGTTCAATAAAAAGTCATTTACTACGAATAAGTTCTAGAACGATAACAACACCGAGAATCTAACAATCAACGCATCAAAATCATTCCAATCAACAAGCTAGAGGTTCGAGTTGGAAGGCTATCACATATCTCGGCTATAAAATGATTACCTACCTGAGATTATACTAAGCAAAATATAAAGGAAACAACAACAAAAGTTAACAAAGATAAAGATCGGAAGCAAGGAGAAATTGAAATTACCGAATCGGAGACGAAGAGAGCAAACACGGAAAGAAAAGAAAACAGAAAAACTGCGAAATTTCAATAGCTAGTAGCACCGATCTTCGGATTACAACAACATAAAACTAATCTAAGCTAAAACTATATACATATCTAATAAGAAAAGCTAGAAAGGAAGGTGAAGAAAAACGCCGAAAATGCTGAAAAAATCGATCTAAAAGGAGAGAATCGATCTAGATCAAATGGAGAATATTTATAGTGTTTTCGGATACGACTGTTGATCACAGGCGTGCGCCTAAGAAAACCTTAGGCGCACGCCTAGCTCATTGAAATCACGTATCTTGAAACATTTGGCCTTCTTATGAGCGCGCTCGGCTGACACACCTCAGTAAATAGGCCATAACTTTGTGTGTAGACCTCCCAAATCGAGTGATTCAAAATGCGTTGGAAAGATAATGAAATTGTCTACAACTCTCATGAAGATGTCCAGCCCAGAAAATGCCTCCAAGGTGGATCAAAATGCAGATCAATGGAAGGTATGGTTGTAGTACCAACACGTTTTGATCACGTTTGAACGTTTAAGCTTCTCGTGGGTACATGTTCCAATCCTCAGTATCTACTTCCGGACATCTCAAACACCTAAGTCCCTGTACAAAATCACTACAAATACCACATAATCCCTACGGAGACACTAGGGTGACGAGAGAGTATAGTAAATTACACCCGAAAAAATAATGAGATTTCCGGACTTTTCACGTCTTCTGGAGTCTCAAAATGATAACCAAGGTGTAAAATACATCAAAAATACAATCAAATGTCTCCGGAAACATATAAAGCGTAGGTATAAACGAGGGTATAATTACATAGAAAATGATAAGCCAATTTGACTCCACGATCAAGTGTCACAATCTACTTGTGGAGTTGTACCGGGTCAAGCAGTATGCCTAGAATTGGTGAGTCAAGGTCGTATCCCGCGAGGAATACTGGTCTAGTACCAAAGTCGGTCTCGGGTTCTAGATTCGAGCCAACACAACTTATCACGGAGACGGTGATTTGTCGGATCACCGGTTCTAACACTAAATATACAAAATAAAATAGATTTAAAACTATAAAAAAGAGATAGGCGAGCTATGATCCAATCTACTTGCTATGAACACTAGCTAAGTCTGCAGTGTGCATTTCTTGATTCACACAAACATTCTCGATGTCACAAAGGGTGTCGTTTCAGCTACTGAGAATAGACATTATTTCAATAATCTACCCTCACCATATCGAGGTTCAACGATCCATTGCGACCGGATTTAGCATCGACCTCGCATAAGTCTACGATATCTTATGCGAAAGCGTCGACAAATCAAGGTCGTATAAAACCTCTGCCTTGAAACGCAGTCGAACAACTCCGTCGGTTTTACACGATGATCCTAAGAGCCCCGGCTCCCGTATCCTCTCGCAAAATACATATGTAAAGACGATACGTGTGATACGTTTATTAAGTAGCTAATTCAACAAACGTGATAAGAATAAGTTAGAACTATGGTAACATCGAGAATCAAGCAATCAAACATAGGGAAGCAACACCAACCGTTGAACATGCTAAGGTTCGATTTTATGCACTATCACATAACTCAACTATCGGGCTATTAGCTACTCATTCTAACAACAAAAACAACAAGAAATCAACAACAAAGCTAAACAAAAGCAAGATTGAAAACAAGAGCAAGAAAGGAAAAAGAAATACCGAATATATTATGCCGTAGAAAATCGATCCACCCGAACGAAATCCCGTCAATAACGCGTCAAGCTATCTTCGAGATCCTCCCGGATTACAACAATCTACAACTAATTTAAATTAATATACCTCACAACTAATCTAAGCTAAGAAAAGATGAAGAAAAAGCAGCTGAAAATCTTTGAAAAAAAATCAAATCTAAAAGAAGGAGAGAAGCGATCGTAGATCAAATGGGGGGGTATTTATAGTGTTTTTGCGGTCTGAGCTGTTAGGGCGTGCGCCTAGAAAAGTGTAGTGCGCACGCCTATGAGGCGGTGCGAACGAAGGTACCGAAACTTTGCGATTTTCCCCGTAGGCGTGCGCTAGGCAGTTTTCTCGGCGCGCGCCGACCGTACACCTCCCGTAAATCAGCCATAACTTTGTGTGTAGACCTCCGATTTGAGTGATTCAAAATCCGTTTGGAAAGCTAATGAAATTGTATACAACTTTCATGCAGATGTCAGCCCAGAAAATGCCTCTAAGGTGGATCAAAATGCAGATCAATGGAAGGTATGGTTGTAGTACCACCGCGTTTTGATCCGTTTGAACGTTTAAGCTTCGGGCACTGCGTTCCAATCCTCGTAACTCGCCTTCTGGACATCTCAAACACCTAAGTCCTGTACAAAATCACTACAAATACACACACATAATCCCTACGGAGGGACACTAGGGTGAGCGAGAGAGTATAGTAAATTACACCGAAAAATAATGAGATTTCCGGACTTTTCGTCCTAGGTCTCGAAATGATAACAAGGTGTAAAATACATCAAAATACAATCAAATGTCTCCGGAAACATATAAAACGAGGTATAAACGGGGTATAATTACAGGTAATGATAAGCCAATTTGGCTAAACGTCAAACATGCTACTCCCAAAGGTTTTGCTCCCCATAACCCATTCTCACATATGTCGCATGTGACCTTATCATCTTTGCTAGAGTCTGCAAGACAAACTCTACTCAAGCTGACCGAATTTTTGGATATGCAGAGAAGGCAGCGGGCGAGAAAGTCAATAGAAAAAAGTAAAGCTTTCTTATATAATGTCAAAAGCAGGGCTCACTAAAAACGGTTACGATTCATGCTTGTCCAATCTATAACTTGTATGCGGCAAAGATTTCGCTTTTCAACCTTTAAGTTTGCAGGATGTCCTATTTTTTCTATGGCAGGTAAGGCAAAATCAACATACTTTCGGTTTATAATTGAGAAATTTGAAGCTAAACTCAACAATTGGTATAATAAATATTTATCTCAAGGGGGTAGGATTGTTCTTATCAAGCATGTTCTTTCTAATCAATACCTATAAATATTATATACGTTGCTATGAAGCTTAAGCTTCCTATTAGCATAGTGTATAAAGCTGGAGCAAATCATGGCAAACTTTACGTGGAATGACATAGGTGTTAAACTGACATAAAAAGGAGGCATTGGAGAAGCTGGGACAAAATATGTTTTCCTACTACCGAGAAAATGGCCTTGGAATCGGAAGCATCGTAGCATTCCAGTCTGCACTAGCTTTGTAAATTATGGTGGAAGATTCATCATCAATGAGGCTTGTGGGCAAAAAAAAGTAATGACGTGAGGTCGTATCCCGCATATAAGCTATATGCTTGGAAACTCCTGAAGGTCTGTTCGATAGTATAAGGATCAACATATAAATCTATTTATTGAACACATTGGTAAATGGGGTCCTGGACTCCAGAATCAGTTCATGTTGCTTTTACGTTTACCTCGAGCATATGAAGTGATCGAGAGCTAAAAGAGGTTCTTGTTGGGGTGATTTTATCGTTTTATAAAGATATGTTTTATATCAATTTCCCCCAGTATCTGAATGTTATTTTCATAGAAATCGAGCTTTATATTGAAATATTGAGCAAGTGATGTTTTTAGCGAGTTAATCGCAAAATTGGTTAATTTATGAGTTTTATTTATGATTTTATGTTTATTTGAATATTATTACATTTTGCGATGTTTTTGATGATGTGTAGATGCATAGTGCGGTTCAAAAGATGATTAAATGAAGATCAAATGTCGGATTTAATGGATGAAAAGATTTAAGGATGGAATTGGCTAGAAGAAAAGAGATAGAGTTGAAGATTTCAAATTTGGATCCAAAAGTGACGGCGTCCAAGTCCCGTCCAGCCTGGACGGGCGTCCATCAAAAGTGGAGCAAGGCGTCCGGAGAAGGTATTTTGATTCGAGAGAGTTTGGACGCCGAGTGAACGAGCGTACGAAGCAAGTCCAAGGCATCCCCCGGACGGGCGTCCACAAATTCCGGACGGGCGTTCAACTTCGACTTCAAATACAGCCGACTTACTTTTCTATAAATAGCAGTAGCGGCGATTTCAACCTAAAACATACATTATTGAGACCTATTGATACACGATAATCCCGGAGTGCGACCCGCACCCTGGGAGAGAAATGGCCGGGGTTGCGAATTTTCTTGTTTCTTTTCCGTTTTCTATTTCGTTTTCTTTGCTACTTTATGTTGAATGCTTGGGGTTGAACATGTTCAAAACGATTTGAATCTTTTCCATCGGGTTTTCTATTTCCAATGCGACGAGTTTATGTTGTGATTTTAATTCAAAATTGTTATCTTTCCTTTGATTATTTGTTATGCACGATCGAAATCGAAAGATGAATTGTTGTTGATGTTTACCGTATGAGAGTGGGGTGAAACCTTAGATCACCATAGGAAAGATGGGATTTTGACCTTGACATAACGAGAGTTGATAGGTTGAATATCTAGAGTTGCTGTCAGATTGAGAGATCTTACACTTGTTTTGATAGCGTCAATCTTATATATCGAGAGATGAGAGATTGATAGGCGAATTATCTACGAGTAGTATGAATTCATACTTATGAGTAGGTGAACCACATCTTTAATTAAATCATCACACGACAACGTTAGAGAGGAAATAGAGGGTTGCGGGATCGGTGGATTATTGTTTTTCGTTGTTTAATCACCATGATCATCGTTTTTGTTGTTATTTATTTATTTATTTATTATCTTTTTTTTATCCTTCCTAACTTTGAGTGACAATCCTCCGTCGGATTTATTTTATCGTTTTTAGTTTCGTTTTAGTAAGTAACAACCTGTTAGGAAAATTAATGAACTGAATACCCCGATTCCCACGTGACCGACTCCGGTATATAATCGGGGCTTGTGCTAATCCATTTACACTTGGGGAATACCGGATTTATAAATTTTATTGCTTGTTTGTTTTGTTAAAAAAATCACGTGTGATTCTTTATATAAGCTAGGTGAGAAATTTGGAAACCATATATTCCACTTAAGATCTCCAAATCTGCTGCTTTGAAAATGCGCAATGATCTTACGCCATTTCTTTGATCGGGTTATCAAAATAGGGATTTATGGGCCTTTTAAATATCCTCACCGTTATCAAGAAGGATACAATTAATCATGGCTTACGGGCATGCTCCAGGATCCATGATCAGTTTGGGAGTTTTTTTCAAAGGCTCTCAAGGTTTTCTCCTCTCTTGATTCACCGGTGCTAAGGAGTTCAACAAGCTTGGTGGAATACACCCGTCAAGGGAGCTCTTGGGAAGGTTATCCCGGCTTTTTACCCCTCTGCTTACTCATACGGGGTCTTTGGAAGAGTAGATGCAATGCATTTGCATGATGTGAATATGGGGACTAAGGTACTGCGTACAAGAATATCATAAACGATCTGCCGGTCTGGCCCATTTGTCGAGTATGGGTATTACTCCGAAGAGCGAGGGGGATAAGATTAACATAGAATACTGAGCCCAAAGCACCTTGCTCACAAACGCTTTACAAAAAGTTGCCATTAGCCATCGAATGGCGAGGCTCACCTCAGTGTCTTTCTATAAGCTCAATCTTGTGGTGGAGTGTTCACTCGCATGACCAGACCCTTAACTTCCGGAGGTTTTATCGTTAGAGATAAATCTGATGAAGTATTGTCCTAGCCGGTACACCTGGAACTATGGAACTACTGCCAATTTTGAAGCGAGAGATAGAGAGCCACTAAAAGGCAGGTATATCTCATTGTATTGTTTGCCGTCTTAACAAATTGGTTATTGAATGTGATTCAAAGCGACTTGTTGATACGTTGTGATGGTCTTGCTCGAGCTCTTGGCAGCTGATTGATGTTATTACCCAGTGGTGACTGTAGTGAAATAACGGCATCATGATTACTAGATTAAGCACATTTATAGCCAGAAGGGAGAGATGTTGTGATTTTCACAGCCATGATAGGCCTGGTACCACTTCGGCAATCAGGGAGATAATAAGCGAGGATGGTGTTGATAAAGCCACAGAGGCTAAGTCCTTCGCATGAAGATTTGCTATAGATGCCTCGCATCAGGATATAAATGATGGAGATGATTTTACAAATGGAGGCTGTTTCTCTTGGAAGCACCCTTGCAGTTGCTTATTGTAGGGTGCAAACCATGTTATATTTTTATATTTCCATCGGCATTTGCTTAAATTATTCTCTGCCATGTAGAGCGAGAGCAAGTAACTTTGTCTATGTCGGTTCAGAGATTCACGGAGATTCCGACATCTTGGAAGGAGTATATGGCTCGTCAAAGTTTGCGAGTGGATCATAGCTTGGAAGGCTAATATCCAAAGGAGTTTATTCTCTCTCACAGCAAAAGCTACCACAAGAAGCCGAGGATTGGTAGAAGATATACTATGAGCTTAGTTTGAAGAATAGGGTGCATTTGCATTCTCTTTTCATTTAAAGGATGTACATACTTATATGTTACGATTTTTGCGTTTTTCTTGTTTTGGGCTGTTTTTTTGCCAATGTGTGAGGCCCATTACTCTTTCCCACTGAAACGATTTTTCTAACAGCTGCGAGGGGTTTTTAAACCAGGGGTTTTAAGGAGGTGGAATTTAGCAGTGATGACATCTTTTAGGAGTGAGGAGGCCATGGATGGCAAAAACTTGTAATCCTTTTATCATCTTTCAATAAAATTACAAGTTTAAGAAAGAAAAAAGTATACTAATATTGCCCATTATCTTTGTCGTATTACCATAAATCGATTTGCTACTGAATATATTAATGTCCCAATAGTAATATATGATAATACCATTAATTAAATTGCACAATCCAAGTGTATACTTATTCATAAGACCTAAGCCTTGTATACTTAATAAATTGGTATCCGGAATATTAACTTTAATTAATCAGCGTCAATTAATATCTTGTATTTAATTTATTAAGCAATATATAGATACCACCATTATTAATTTAATCATTTTATGCTTATTTTGTGTAGTCCGAGATAAATTTTCCTTATTTAGTTATGTTTATAACCTTAGTTTAAATCAGGTTGGATGTTGCTTTATGTGTGTGACGAGATAGGCTTCGAATATGTTGTGCGGTAGACACAAAGTGCAATTATGAAAATGCCGCTTCATGCTGTGTCAATCACGAAAATAGCGTCTAGCAGCAGCATTCGATGACCCTCGAGTATTGGGAAACTGCTTGTTGAGACACAAAAGTGCAATTGCGAAAATGCCGCCCGTGCATCTTAGCAATCCACGAAATATCGATACTAGCAGCTATATCGTGACCCTCAATAAGTGGAAGAGTCAAAAAGCAATGACTACTACCTTTCATTGTGAAATAATTCATGGTATCAAAAATAGAGATCCTATCGTTGTAATAATATCCGTTCAATGCATTGTCTCGGGAATGTAGAGTACATCAACGATCAAATCAGCCCATAATCAGAGTTATCATGCTCTCTCGGAATAACTTCATTTAATCCCACTTTGCAAGTATTCACGAGTGCTAGACATTTTACTGCTTATAAGAAGGCCATTTAGGACATTTACTCCACTCTTTCAGGATCTAGCGATTTCAGACCGAACAAACATGTATCCTACGCGTTCTTCAATATCATACCCGAGCACCTTACCCAGCGTGATAAGCCGCATTTTGACCAGAAACACTCAATACTGTCAAAGCGCTGACAATCGCACGTGATGCCATGAAGACTCCGGTGTTAGGATAATTACACAAGCGCCACTTTTTTATCTTTGCGACACTTAATGTAAGTGAGTCGATCCCATGTATGCATTCTCAAATACACGTCCACGTACTGGTCCAGTGAATACAGCACTTGATGAGACAAGACCTATCTCTGTTTTAGATGAGATGAAGACATCCAATATATGCTTTAGTCTATTAGATACTTATCAATGTCCCCGTTTGAAAGTAAATACGACTTGCGGCGTTTAAATGTATCGAAGCTTATTAAAGTGATTAGAAATTTAATGATAATTATGTCCTTTATCATTGTTCCACATGTCACAGTTTTATCTTAAGAACATTACTGTATATATCACAAACAACATAATTGGTTCATAGAGATAAACAAAATATATAATAACAAAAGTGTTTTTATTAATCATAATAAAATTATTACATGAACTAAATATTTTATGCGCCATTTTGACCAGTCTAGTCAAGATCAGATTCAACCCGAATTATGTTTGGGACATCATTTCAACACCAATTACTAACCAAAATTGATAGTAATATAAAATGAGTGAGAAAATATAGAAAAAATGCAGGGTGAAATAGGAAGAAGTCCAAAAAGGGAAAAAAAAAGGACTAGTTAAAAAATAAAAAGAAAAGGGAAAAGCTTAATAAATTTATACCTTTTCTTTATTAAATTTATCTTCCTGTCTCTCCTCCACTTTCATTTATAAATAATTTCGAAGTTC
>JAVUPR010000228.1:0-117530 GCA_036785695.1 Gentiana straminea
ACTCGTTATCGGGAAAAAAACATTTTTTCGCAAGGACAACTCGTTACCAGAGAAAAAACACAAATTTGAACTCGTTAATAAGAAGAAAACATGAATTCGAACTCGTTACCAAAGAAAAAAACACAAATTTCTACTCGTTATAAAGGGAAAACACAAATTTCCGGCGATGTCAACTCGTTATCGTGAAAAAACATTTTTTCGCAAGGACAACTCGTTACCGAGAAAAACACAAATTTGAACTCGTTAATAAGAAGAAAACATGAATTCGAACTCGTTACCAAAGAAAAAACACAAATTTCTACTCGTTATAAAGGGAAAACACAAATTTCCGGCGATGTCAACTCGTTATCGGAGAAAAAACATTTTTTCGCAAGGACAACTCGTTACCAGAGAAAAACACAAATTTGAACTCGTTAATAAGAAGAAAACATGAATTCGAACTCGTTACCAAAGAAAAAACACAAATTTCTACTCGTTATAAAGTGGAAAACACAAATTTCCGGCGATGTCAACTCGTTATCGGGAAAAAACATTTTTTCTCGCAAGGACAACTCGTTACCCGAGAAAAACACAAATTTGAACTCGTTAATAAGAAGAAAACATGAATTCGAACTCGTTACCAAGAAAAAACACAAATTTCTACTCGTTATAAAGGGAAAACACAAATTTCCGGCGATGTCAACTCGTTATCGTGGGAAAAAACATTTTTTCAGCAAGGACAACTCGTTACCAGAGAAAAACACAAATTTGAACTCGTTAATAAGAAGAAAACATGAATTCGAACTCGTTACCAAAGAAAAAACACAAATTTCTACTCGTTATAAAGGGAAAACACAAATTTCCGGCGATGTCAACTCGTTATTAGGGAAAAAAACATTTTTTCTGCAAGGACAACTCGTTACCAGAGAAAAACACAAATTTGAACTCGTTAATAAGAAGAAAACATGAATTCGAACTCGTTACCAAAGAAAAAACACAAATTTCTACTCGTTATAAAGTGGAAAACACAAATTTCCGGCGATGTCAACTCGTTATTTGGGAAAAAAACATTTTTTCTCGCAAGGACAACTCGTTACCGAGAAAAACACAAATTTGAACTCGTTAATAAGAAGAAAACATGAATTCGAACTCGTTACCAAAGAAAAAACACAAATTTCTACTCGTTATAAAGTGGAAAACACAAATTTCCGGCGATGTCAACTCGTTATCAGGGAAAAAACATTTTTTCTGCAAGGACAACTCGTTACCAGAGAAAACACAAATTTGAACTCGTTAATAAGAAGAAAACATGAATTCGAACTCGTTACCAAAGAAAAAACACAAATTTCTACTCGTTATAAAGGGAAAACACAAATTTCCGGCGATGTCAACTCGTTATCGGGAAAAAAACATTTTTTCGGCAAGGACAACTCGTTACCAGAGAAAAACACAAATTTGAACTCGTTAATAAGAAGAAAACATGAATTCGAACTCGTTACCAAAGAAAACACAAATTTCTACTCGTTATAAAGGGAAAACACAAATTTCCGGCGATGTCAACTCGTTATCAGGGAAAAAAACATTTTTTCTGCAAGGACAACTCGTTACCAGAGAAAAACACAAATTTGAACTCGTTAATAAGAAGAAAACATGAATTCGAACTCGTTACCAAAGAAAAACAAAAATTTCTACTCGTTATAAATGGAAAACACAAATTTCCGGCGATGTCAACTCGTTATCGGGAAAAAAACATTTTTTTCTCAAGGACAACTCGTTACCAGAGAAAAACACAAATTTGAACTCGTTAATAAGAAGAAAACATGAATTCGAACTCGTTACCAAAGAAAAAACACAAATTTCTACTCGTTATAAAGTGGAAAACACAAATTTCCGGCGATGTCAACTCGTTATCGTGGAAAAAACATTTTTTTCCGCAAGGACAACTCGTTACAAGAGAAAAACACAAATTTGAACTCGTTAATAAGAAGAAAACATGAATTCGAACTCGTTACCAAAGAAAAAACACAAATTTCTACTCGTTATAAAGGGAAAACACAAATTTCCGGCGATGTCAACTCGTTATCGTGGAAAAAACATTTTTTTCGCAAGGACAACTCGTTACCAGAGAAAAACACAAATTTGAACTCGTTAATAAGAAGAAAACATGAATTCGAACTCGTTACCAAAGAAAAAACACAAATTTCTACTCGTTATAAAGGGAAAACACAAATTTCCGGCGATGTCAACTCGTTATCGGGAAAAAAACATTTTTTTCTCAAGGACAACTCGTTACCGAGAAAAACACAAATTTGAACTCGTTAATAAGAAGAAAACATGAATTCGAACTCGTTACCAAAGAAAAAACACAAATTTCTACTCGTTATAAAAGGAAAACACAAATTTCCGGCGATGTCAACTCGTTATCAGGGAAAAAAACATTTTTTCGCAAGGACAACTCGTTACCAGAGAAAAACACAAATTTGAACTCGTTAATAAGAAGAAAACATGAATTCGAACTCGTTACCAAGAAAAAACACAAATTTCTACTCGTTATAAAGGGAAAACACAAATTTCCGGCGATGTCAACTCGTTATCAGGGAAAAAACATTTTTTTCTGCAAGGACAACTCGTTACCTGAGAAAAACACAAATTTGAACTCGTTAATAAGAAGAAAACATGAATTCGAACTCGTTACCAAAGAAAAAACACAAATTTCTACTCGTTATAAAGGGAAAACACAAATTTCCGGCGATGTCAACTCGTTATTCGGGAAAAAACATTTTTTCGGCAAGGACAACTCGTTACAGAGAAAAACACAAATTTGAACTCGTTAATAAGAAGAAAACATGAATTCGAACTCGTTACCAAAGAAAAAAACACAAATTTCTACTCGTTATAAAGGAAAACACAAATTTCCGGCGATGTCAACTCGTTATTGGGAAAAAAACATTTTTTTCCGCAAGGACAACTCGTTACCGAGAAAAACACAAATTTGAACTCGTTAATAAGAAGAAAACATGAATTCGAACTCGTTACCAAAGAAAAAACACAAATTTCTACTCGTTATAAAGGGAAAACACAAATTTCCGGCGATGTCAACTCGTTATCAGGGAAAAAAACATTTTTTTCTGCAAGGACAACTCGTTACCAGAGAAAAACACAAATTTGAACTCGTTAATAAGAAGAAAACATGAATTCGAACTCGTTACCAAAGAAAAAACACAAATTTCTACTCGTTATAAAGGGAAAACACAAATTTCCGGCGATGTCAACTCGTTATCGGAAAAAAAAACATTTTTTTGCAAGGACAACTCGTTACCGAGAAAAACACAAATTTGAACTCGTTAATAAGAAGAAAACATGAATTCGAACTCGTTACCAAAGAAAACACAAATTTCTACTCGTTATAAAGGGAAAACACAAATTTCCGGCGATGTCAACTCGTTATCGTGGAAAAAAACATTTTTTCTCGCAAGGACAACTCGTTACCGAGAAAAACACAAATTTGAACTCGTTAATAAGAAGAAAACATGAATTCGAACTCGTTACCAAAGAAAAAACACAAATTTCTACTCGTTATAAAGGGAAAACACAAATTTCCGGCGATGTCAACTCGTTATCGGGAAAAAAACATTTTTTTCGCAAGGACAACTCGTTACCAGAGAAAAACACAAATTTGAACTCGTTAATAAGAAGAAAACATGAATTCGAACTCGTTACCAAAGAAAAAACACAAATTTCTACTCGTTATAAAGGGAAAACACAAATTTCCGGCGATGTCAACTCGTTATCGTGAAAAAAACATTTTTTTCGCAAGGACAACTCGTTACTAGAGAAAAACACAAATCTGAACTCGTTAATATGAAGAAAACATGAATTCGAACTCGTTACCAAAGAAAAAACACAAATTTCTACTCGTTATAAAGGGAAAACACAAATTTCCGGCGATGTCAACTCGTTATCGGGAAAAAACATTTTTTTTCGCAAGGACAACTCGTTACCAGAGAAAAACACAAATTTGAACTCGTTAATAAGAAGAAAACATGAATTCGAACTCGTTACCAAAAAAAAACACAAATTTCTACTCGTTATAAAGGGAAAACACAAATTTCCGGCGATGTCAACTCGTTATCAGGAAAAAAACATTTTTTCTTGCAAGGACAACTCGTTACCAGAGAAAAACACAAATTTGAACTCGTTAATAAGAAGAAAACATGAATTCGAACTCGTTACCAAAGAAAAAACACAAATTTCTACTCGTTATAAAGGGAAAACACAAATTTCCGGCGATGTCAACTCGTTATCAGGGAAAAAACATTTTTTTCGCAAGGACAACTCGTTACCGGAGAAAAACACAAATTTGAACTCGTTAATAAGAAGAAAACATGAATTCGAACTCGTTACCAAAGAAAAAACACAAATTTCTACTCGTTATAAAGGGAAAACACAAATTTCCGGCGATGTCAACTCGTTATCAGGGAAAAAAACATTTTTTCTGCAAGGACAACTCGTTACCAGAGAAAAACACAAATTTGAACTCGTTAATAAGAAGAAAACATGAATTCGAACTCGTTACCAAAGTTATAAAAAAACACAAATTTCTACTCGTTATAAAGGGAAAACACAAATTTCCGGCGATGTCAACTCGTTATCGGGAAAAAAACACATTTTTTCCGCAAGGACAACTCGTTACAGAGAAAAACACAAATTTGAACTCGTTAATAAGAAGAAAACATGAATTCGAACTCGTTACCAAAGAAAAAACACAAATTTCTACTCGTTATAAAGGGAAAACACAAATTTCCGGCGATGTCAACTCGTTATCGTGGAAAAAACATTTTTTCGCAAGGACAACTCGTTACCGAGAAAAACACAAATTTGAACTCGTTAATAAGAAGAAAACATGAATTCGAACTCGTTACCAAAGAAAAAACACAAATTTCTACTCGTTATAAAGGGAAACCACAAATTTCCGCCGATGTCAACTAGTTATCAGAGAAAAAACATTTTTTCTCCAAGGACAACTCGTTACCAGAGAAAAACACAAATTTGAACTCGTTAATAAGAAGAAAACATGAATTCGAACTCGTTACCAAAGAAAAAACACAAATTTCTACTCGTTATAAAGGGAAAACACAAATTTCCGGCGATGTCAACTCGTTATCGGGAAAAAACATTTTTTTTCGCAAGGACAACTCGTTACCGCAGAAAAACACAAATTTGAACTCGTTAATAAGAAGAAAACATGAATTCGAACTCGTTACCAAAAAAAAACACAAATTTCTACTCGTTATAAAGGGAAAACACAAATTTCCGGCGATGTCAACTCGTTATCGGGAAAAAACATTTTTTTTTCCGCAAGGACAACTCGTTACCAGAGAAAAACACAAATTTGAACTCGTTAATAAGAAGAAAACATGAATTCGAACTCGTTACCAAAGAAAAAACACAAATTTCTACTCGTTATAAAGGGAAAACACAAATTTCCGGCGATGTCAACTCGTTATCGGGAAAAAAACATTTTTTCTCGCAAGGACAACTCGTTACCGAGAAAAACACAAATTTGAACTCGTTAATAAGAAGAAAACATGAATTCGAACTCGTTACCAAAGAAAAAACACAAATTTCTACTCGTTATAAAGTGGAAAACACAAATTTCCGGCGATGTCAACTCGTTATCGGGAAAAAACATTTTTTTCGCAAGGACAACTCGTTACCAGAGAAAAACACAAATTTGAACTCGTTAATAAGAAGAAAACATGAATTCGAACTCGTTACCAAAGAAAAAACACAAATTTCTACTCGTTATAAAGGGAAAACACAAATTTCCGGCGATGTCAACTCGTTATCGGGAAAAAAACATTTTTTCTCGCAAGGACAACTCGTTACCGAGAGAAAAACACAAATTTGAACTCGTTAATAAGAAGAAAACATGAATTCGAACTCGTTACCAAAGAAAAAACACAAATTTCTACTCGTTATAAAGGGAAAACACAAATTTCCGGCGATGTCAACTCGTTATACTGGGAAAAAACATTTTTTCGCAAGGACAACTCGTTACCAGAGAAAAACACAAATTTGAACTCGTTAATAAGAAGAAAACATGAATTCGAACTCGTTACCAAGAAAAAACACAAATTTCTACTCGTTATAAAGTGGAAAACACAAATTTCCGGCGATGTCAACTCGTTATCGTGGAAAAAAATTTTTTTTTTATGCAAAGACAACTCGTTACCGTAGAAAAACACAAATTTGAACTCGTTAATAAGAAGAAAACATGAATTCGAACTCGTTACCAAAGAAAAAACACAAATTTCTACTCGTTATAAAGGGAAAACACAAATTTCCGGCGATGTCAACTCGTTATCGGGAAAAAAACATTTTTTCGCAAGGACAACTCGTTACCAGAGAAAAACACAAATTTGAACTCGTTAATAAGAAGAAAACATGAATTCGAACTCGTTACCAAAGAAAAAACACAAATTTCTACTCGTTATAAAGGGAAAACACAAATTTCCGGCGATGTCAACTCGTTATCGTGAAAAAAACATTTTTTCTCGCAAGGACAACTCGTTACCAGAGAAAAACACAAATTTGAACTCGTTAATAAGAAGAAAACATGAATTCGAACTCGTTACCAAAGAAAAAACACAAATTTCTACTCGTTATAAAGGGAAAACACAAATTTCCGGCGATGTCAACTCGTTATCGTGGAAAAAAGCATTTTTTCGGCAAGGACAACTCGTTACCAGAGAAAAACACAAATTTGAACTCGTTAATAAGAAGAAAACATGAATTCGAACTCTTTACCAACGAAAAAACACAAATTTCTACTCGTTATAAAGGGAAAACACAAATTTCCGGCGATGTCAACTCGTTATCGGGAAAAAAACATTTTTTCCGCAAGGACAACTCGTTACCAGAGAAAAACACAAATTTGAACTCGTTAATAAGAAGAAAACATGAATTCGAACTCGTTACCAAAGAAAAAACACAAATTTCTACTCGTTATAAAGGGAAAACACAAATTTCCGGCGATGTCAACTCGTTATCAGGGGAAAAAACATTTTTTCTGCAAGGACAAGTCGTTACCAGAGAAAACACAAATTTTAACTCGTTAATAAGAAGAAAACATGAATTCGAACTTGTTACCAAAGAAAAAACACAAATTTCTACTCGTTATAAAGGGAAAACACAAATTTCCGGCGATGTCAACTCGTTATCAGGGAAAAAAACATTTTTTCTGCAAGGACAACTCGTTACCTGAGAAAAACACAAATTTGAACTCGTTAATAAGAAGAAAACATGAATTCGAACTTGTTACCAAATAAAAAACACAAATTTCTACTCGTTATAAAGGGAAAACACAAATTTCCGGCGATGTCAACTCGTTATCGGAGAAAAAACATTTTTTCTGGCAAGGAAATTTTGTTAGCAGAGAAAAACACAAATTTAAACTCGTTAATAAGAAGAAACATGAATTCGAACTCGTTACCAAAGAAAAAACACAAATTTCTACTCGTTATAAAGGGAAAACACAAATTTCCGGCGAAGTCAACTCGTTATCAGGGAAAAAAACATTTTTCTGCAAGGACAACTCGTTACCAGAGAAAAACACAAATTTGAACTCGTTAATAAGAAGAAAACATGAATTCGAACTCGTTACCAATGAAAAAACACAAATTTCTACTCGTTATAAAGTGGAAAACACAAATTTCCGGCGATGTCAACTCGTTATCGTGGAAAAAAACATTTTTTTCGCAAGGACAACTCGTTACCAGAGAAAAACACAAATTTGAACTCGTTAATAAGAAGAAAACATGAATTCGAACTCGTTACCAAAGAAAAAACACAAATTTCTACTCGTTATAAAGGGAAAACACAAATTTCCGGCGATGTCAACTCGTTATCGTGGAAAAAACATTTTTTCGCAAGGACAACTCGTTACCAGAGAAAAACACAAATTTGAACTCGTTAATAAGAAGAAAACATGAATTCGAACTCGTTACCAAAGAAAAAACACAAATTTCTACTCGTTATAAAGGGAAAACACAAATTTCCGGCGATGTCAACTCGTTATCGTGGAAAAAAACATTTTTTCGCAAGGACAACTCGTTACTGAGAGAAAAACACAAATTTGAACTCGTTAATAAGAAGAAAACATGAATTCGAACTCGTTACCAAAGAAAAAACACAAATTTCTACTCGTTATAAAGGGAAAACACAAATTTCCGGCGATGTCAACTCGTTATCGGGAAAAAAACATTTTTTCCGCAAGGACAACTCGTTACCAGAGAAAAACACAAATTTGAACTCGTTAATAAGAAGAAAACATGAATTCGAACTCGTTACCAAAGAAAAAACACAAATTTCTACTCGTTATAAAGGGAAAACACAAATTTCCGGCGATGTCAACTCGTTATCGTGGAAAAAAACATTTTTTCGCAAGGACAACTCGTTACCAGAGAAAAACACAAATTTGAACTCGTTAATAAGAAGAAAACATGAATTCGAACTCGTTACCAAAGAAAAAACACAAATTTCTACTCGTTATAAAGGGAAAACACAAATTTCCGGCGATGTCAACTCGTTATCAGGGAAAAAAACATTTTTTATGCATGGACAACTCGTTACCAGAGAAAAACACAAATTTGAACTCGTTAATAAGAAGAAAACATGAATTCGAACTCGTTACCAAAGAAAAACACAAATTTCTACTCGTTATAAATGGAAAACACAAATTTCCGGCGATGTCAACTCGTTATCGGGGAAAAAAATTTTTTTCGCAAGGACAACTCGTTACCAGAGAAAAACACAAATTTGAACTCGTTAATAAGAAGAAAACATGAATTCGAACTCGTTACCAAAGAAAAAACACAAATTTCTACTCGTTATAAAGGGAAAACACAAATTTCCGGCGATGTCAACTCGTTATTCAAGGGAAAAAAACATTTTTTATGCAAGGACAACTCGTTAATAGAGAAATCACACAAATTTGAACTCGTTAATAAGAAGAAAACATGAATTCGAACTCGTTACCAAAGAAAAAACACAAATTTCTACTCGTTATAAAGGGAAAACACAAATTTCCGGCGATGTCAACTCGTTATCGTGGAAAAAAACATTTTTCCGCAAGGACAACTCGTTACCGAGAAAAACACAAATTTGAACTCGTTAATAAGAAGAAAACAAGAATTCGAACTCGTTACCAAAGAAAAAACACAAATTTCTACTCGTTATAAAGGGAAAACACAAATTTCCGGCGATGTCAACTCGTTATCTGGGAAAAAAACATTTTTTCCGC
The DNA here is from genome assembly GCA_036785695.1 of Gentiana straminea. NCBI lineage: Eukaryota > Viridiplantae > Streptophyta > Magnoliopsida > Gentianales > Gentianaceae > Gentiana > Gentiana straminea. The sequence goes on from JAVUPR010000228.1 coordinate 9,284, forward strand.
AAGGACAACTCGTTACCAGAGAAAAACACAAATTTGAACTCGTTAATAAGAAGAAAACATGAATTCGAACTCGTTACCAAAGAAAAAACACAAATTTCTACTCGTTATAAATGGAAAACACAAATTTCCGGCGATGTCAACTCGTTATCGTGGAAAAAACATTTTTCTCGCAAGGACAACTCGTTACCGCAGAAAAACACAAATTTGAACTCGTTAATAAGAAGAAAACATGAATTCGAACTCGTTACCAAAGAAAAACACAAATTTCTACTCGTTATAAAGGGAAAACACAAATTTCCGGCGATGTCAACTCGTTATCAGGGAAAAAAACATTTTTTATGCAAGGACAACTCGTTACCAAAGAAAAACACAAATTTGAACTCGTTAATAAGAAGAAAACATGAATTCGAACTCGTTACCAAAGAAAAAACACAAATTTCTACTCGTTATAAAGGGAAAACACAAATTTCCGGCGATGTCAACTCGTTATCGGGAAAAAACATTTTTTCTGCAAGGACAACTCGTTACCAGAGAAAAACACAAATTTGAACTCGTTAATAAGAAGAAAACATGAATTCGAACTCGTTACCAAAGAAAAAACACAAATTTCTACTCGTTATAAAGGGAAAACACAAATTTCCGGCGATGTCAACTCGTTATCAGGAAAAAAACATTTTTTATGCAAGGACAACTCGTTACCAGAGAAAAACACAAATTTGAACTCGTTAATAAGAAGAAAACATGAATTCGAACTCGTTACCAAAGAAAAAACACAAATTTCTACTCGTTATAAAGGGAAAACACAAATTTCCGGCGAAGTCAACTCGTTATCGGGAAAAAAACATTTTTATGCAAGGACAACTCGTTATAGAGAAAAACACAAATTTGAACTCGTTAATAAGAAGAAAACATGAATTCGAACTCGTTACCAAAGAAAAAACACAAATTTCTACTCGTTATAAAGGGAAAACACAAATTTCCGGCGATGTCAACTCGTTATCGGGAAAAAAACATTTTTTCTCGCAAGGACAACTCGTTACCGAGAGAAAAACACAAATTTGAACTCGTTAATAAGAAGAAAACATGAATTCGAACTCGTTACCAAAGAAAAAACACAAATTTCTACTCGTTATAAAGGGAAAACACAAATTTCCGGCGATGTCAACTCGTTATCGGGGAAAAAAACATTTTTTCCGCAAGGACAACTCGTTACCTAGAGAAAAAACACAAATTTGAACTCGTTAATAAGAAGAAAACATGAATTCGAACTCGTTACCAAAATAAAAAACACAAATTTCTACTCGTTATAAAGGGAAAACACAAATTTCCGGTGATGTCAACTCGTTATCAGGGAAAAAAACATTTTTTCTGCAAGGACAACTCGTTACAAGATAAAAACACAAATTTGAACTCGTTAATAAGAAGAAAACATGAATTCGAACTCGTTACCAAAGAAAAAACACAAATTTCTACTCGTTATAAAGGGAAAACACAAATTTCCGGCGATGTCAACTCGTTATCAGGGAAAAAACATTTTTTCTGCAAAGACAACTCGTTACCAGAGAAAAACACAAATTTGAACTCGTTAATAAGAAGAAAACATGAATTCGAACTCGTTACCAAAGAAAAAACACAAATTTCTACTCGTTATAAAGGGAAAACACAAATTTCCGGCGATGTCAACTCGTTATCGTGGAAAAAACATTTTTTCTGCAAGGACAACTCGTTACCAGAGAAAAACACAAATTTGAACTCGTTAATAAGAAGAAAACATGAATTCAAACTTGTTACCAAATAAAAAAACACAAATTTCTACTCGTTATAAAGGGAAAACACAAATTTCCGGCGATGTCAACTCGTTATCAGGGAAAAAAACATTTTTTTTGCAAGGACAACTCGTTACCAGAGAAAAACACAAATTTGAACTCGTTAATAAGAAGAAAACATGAATTCGAACTCGTTACCAAAGAAAAAACACAAATTTCTACTCGTTATAAAGGGAAAACACAAATTTCCGGCGAAGTCAACACGTTATCAGGGAACATTTTTTTTTTCGCAAGGACAACTCGTTACAGAGAAAAACACAAATTTGAACTCGTTAATAAGAAGAAAACATGAATTCGAACTCGTTACCAAAGAAAAAACACAAATTTCTACTCGTTATAAAGGGAAAACACAAATTTCCGGCGATGTCAACTCGTTATCAGGGAAAAAAACATTTTTTCTGCAAGGACAACTCGTTACCAGAGAAAAACACAATTTTGAACTCGTTAATAAGAAGAAAACATGAATTCGAACTCGTTACCAAAGAAAAAACACAAATTTCTACTCGTTATAAAGGGAAAACACAAATTTCCGGCGATGTCAACTCGTTATCATGGAAAAAAACATTTTTCTGCAAGGACAACTCGTTACCAGAGAAAAACACAAATTTGAACTCGTTAATAAGAAGAAAACATGAATTCGAACTCGTTACCAAAGAAAAAACACAAATTTCTACTCGTTATAAAGGGAAAACACAAATTTCCGGCGATGTCAACTCGTTATCGGGAAAAAACATTTTTTCGCAAGGACAACTCGTTACCGAGAAAAACACAAATTTTAACTCGTTAATAAGAAGAAAACATGAATTCGAACTCGTTACCAAAGAAAAAACACAAATTTCTACTCGTTATAAAGGGAAAACACAAATTTCCGGCGATGTCAACTCGTTATCGTGGAAAAAAAAAACATTTTTTCGCAAGGACAACTCGTTACCAGAGAAAAACACAAATTTGAACTCGTTAATAAGAAGAAAACATGAATTCGAACTCGTTACCAAAGAAAAAACACAAATTTCTACTCGTTATAAAGGGAAAACACAAATTTCCGGCGATGTCAACTCGTTATCAAGGAAAAAAACATTTTTTTTGCATGGACAACTCGTTACCAGAGAAAAACACAAATTTGAACTCGTTAATAAGAAGAAAACATGAATTCGAACTCGTTACCAAAGAAAACACAAATTTCTACTCGTTATAAATGGAAAACACAAATTTCCGGCGAAGTCAACTCGTTATCGGGAAAAAAACATTTTTTCGCAAGGACAACTCGTTACCGAGAAAAACACAAATTTGAACTCGTTAATAAGAAGAAAACATGAATTCGAACTCGTTACCAAAGAAAAAACACAAATTTCTACTCGTTATAAAGGGAAAACACAAATTTCCGGCGATGTCAACTCGTTATCGTGGAAAAAAACATTTTTTCTCGCAAGGACAACTCGTTACCGAGAAAAACACAAATTTGAACTCGTTAATAAGAAGAAAACATGAATTCGAACTCGTTACCAAAGAAAAAACACAAATTTCTACTCGTTATAAAGGGAAAACACAAATTTCCGGCGATGTCAACTCGTTATCGTGGAAAAAACATTTTTTCTGCAAGGACAACTCATTTCTAGAGAAAAACACAATTTTGAACTTGTTACTAAGAAGAAAACATGAATTCGAAACTCGTTACCAAAGAAAAAACACAAATTTCTACTCGTTATAAAGGGAAAACACAAATTTCCGGCGATGTCAACTCGTTATCTGGGGAAAAAATTTTTTTTCTGCAAGGACAACTCGTTACCAGAGAAAAACACAAATTTTAACTCGTTAATAAGAAGAAAACATGAATTCGAACTCGTTACCAAAGAAAAAACACAAATTTCTACTCGTTATAAAGGGAAAACACAAATTTCCGGCGATGTCAACTCGTTATCAGGGAAAAAAACATTTTTTCTTCAAGGACAACTCGTTACCAGAGAAAAACACAAAATTGAACTCGTTAATAAGAAGAAAACATGAATTCGAACTCGTTACCAAAGAAAAAACACAAATTTCTACTCGTTATAAAGGGAAAACACAAATTTCCGGCGATGTCAACTCGTTATCAGTGAAAAAAACATTTTTTTTGCAAGGACAACTCGTTACCGCGAGAAAAACACAAATTTGAACTCGTTAATAAGAAGAAAACATGAATTCGAACTCGTTACCAAAGAAAAAACACAAATTTCTACTCGTTATAAATGGAAAACACAAATTTCCGGCGATGTCAACTCGTTATCGGGAAAAAAACATTTTTTCCGCAAGGACAACTCGTTACCGAGAAAAACACAAATTTGAACTCGTTAATAAGAAGAAAACATGAATTCGAACTCGTTACCAATGAAAAAACACAAATTTCTACTCGTTATAAAGGGAAAACACAAATTTCCGGCGATGTCAACTCGTTATCAGGGAAAAAAACATTTTTATGCAAGGACAACTCGTCAATAGAGAAAAACACAAATTTGAACTCGTTAATAAGAAGAAAACATGAATTCGAACTCGTTACCAAAGAAAAAACACAAATTTCTACTCGTTATAAAGGGAAAACACAAATTTCCGGCGATGTCAACTCGTTATCGTGGAAAAAAACATTTTTTCGCAAGGACAACTCGTTACCAGAGAAAAACACAAATTTGAACTCGTTAATAAGAAGAAAACATGAATTCGAACTCGTTACCAAAGAAAAAACACAAATTTCTACTCGTTATAAAGGGAAAACACAAATTTCCGGCGAATGTCAACTCGTTATCGTGGAAAAAAATTTTTTTTCGCAAGGACAACTCGTTACCGTTAAAAACACAAATTTGAACTCGTTAATAAGAAGAAAACATGAATTCGAACTCGTTACCCAAGAAAAAACACAAATTTCTACTCGTTATAAATGGAAAACACAAATTTCCGGCGATGTCAACTCGTTATCGGAAAAAACATTTTTTCTGCAAAGACAACTCGTTACCAGAGAAAAACACAAATTTTAACTCGTTAATAAGAAGAAAACATGAATTCGAACTCGTTACCAATGGAAAAACACAAATTTCTACTCGTTATAAAGGGAAAACACAAATTTCCGGCAATGTCAACTCGTTATCAGAGAAAAAAGCATTTTTTATGCAAGGACAACTCGTTACCAGAGAAAAACACAAATTTAGAACTCGTTAATAAGAAGAAAACATGAATTCGAACTCGTTACCAAAGAAAAAAACAAATTTCTACTCGTTATAAAGGGAAAACACAAATTCCGGCGATGTCAACTCGTTATCAGGGAAAAAACATTTTTTTCTTCAAAGACAACTCGTTACCAGAGAAAAACACAAATTTGAACTCGTTAATAAGAAGAAAACATGAATTCGAACTCGTTACCAATGAAAAAACACAAATTTCTACTCGTTATAAAGGGAAAACACAAATTTCCGGCGATGTCAACTCGTTAACAGGGAAAAAAACATTTTTTATGCAAAGACAACTCGTTACCGAGAAAAACACAAATTTGAACTCGTTAATAAGAAGAAAACATGAATTCGAACTCGTTACCAAAGAAAAAACACAAATTTCTACTCGTTATAAAGGGAAAACACAAATTTCCGGCGATGTCAACTCGTTATCAAGGAAAAAAACATTTTTTATGCAAAGACAACTCGTTATAGAGAATCACACAAATTTGAACTCGTTAATAAGAAGAAAACATGAATTCGAACTCGTTACCAAAGAAAAAACACAAATTTCTACTCGTTATAAAGGGAAAACACAAATTTCCGGCGATGTCAACTCATTATCGTGAAAAAAACATTTTTTCGCAAGGACAACTCGTTACAGAGAAAAACACAAATTTGAACTCGTTAATAAGAAGAAAACATGAATTCGAACTCGTTACCAAAGAAAAAACACAAATTTCTACTCGTTATAAAGGGAAAACACAAATTTCCGGCGAAGTGAACTCGTTATCAGGGAAAAAAACATTTTTTCTGCAAGGACAACTCGTTACCTAGAAAAACACAAATTTGAACTCGTTAATAAGAAGAAAACAAGAATTCAAACTTGTTATTTAATAAAAAACACAAATTTCTACTCGTTATAAAGGGAAAACACAAATTTCCGGCGATGTCAACTCGTTATCAGGGAAAAAACATTTTTTCTGCAAGGACAACTCGTTACAAGATAAAAACAGAAATTTGAACACGTTAATAAGAAGAAAACATGAATTCGAACTCGTTACCAAAGAAAAAACACAAATTTCTACTCGTTATAAAGGGAAAACACAAATTTCCGGCGATGTCAACTCGTTATCAGGGAAAAAACATTTTTTTCTGCAAAGACAACTTGTTACCAGAGAAAAACACAAATTTGAACTCGTTAATAAGAAGAAAACATGAATTCGAACTCGTTACCAAAGAAAAAACACAAATTTCTACTCGTTATAAAGGGAAAACACAAATTTCCGGCGATGTCAACTCGTTATCGGAAAAAACATTTTTTCCGCAAGGACAACTCGTTACCGAGAAAAACACAAATTTGAACTCGTTAATAAGAACAAAACAATAATTCGAACTTGTTACCAAATAAAAAACACAAATTTCTACTCGTTATAAAGGAAAAAAAACACAAATTTCCGGCGATGTCAACTCGTTATCGGGAAAAAAACAATTTTTTTGCAAGGACAACTCGTTACCAGAGAAAAACACAAATTTGAACTCGTTAATAAGAAGAAAACATGAATTCGAACTCGTTACCAAAGAAAAAACACAAATTTCTACTCGTTATAAAGGGAAAATACAAATTTCCGGCGATGTCAACTCGTTATCATGGAAAAAAACATTTTTTCGCAAGGACAACTCGTTACCGAGAGAAAACACAAATTTGAACTCGTTAATAAGAAGAAAACATGAATTCGAACTCGTTACCAAAGAAAAAACACAAATTTCTACTCGTTATAAAGGGAAAACACAAATTTCCGGCGATGTCAACTCGTTATCGGGGAAAAAAACATTTTTTCGCAAGGATAACTCGTTACGAGAGAAAAACACAAATTTGAACTCGTTAATAAGAAGAAAACATGAATTCGAACTCGTTACCAAAGAAAAAACAAAAATTTCTACTCGTTATAAATGGAAAACACAAATTTCCGGCGAAGTCAACTCGTTATCAGGGAAAAAAATATTTTTTCTGCAAGGATAACTCGTTACCAGTGAAAAACACAAATTTGAACTCGTTAATAAGAAGAAAACATGAATTCGAACTCGTTACCAATGAAAAAACACAAATTTCTACTCGTTATAAAGGGAAAACACAAATTTCCGGCGATGTCAACTCGTTAACAGGGAAAAAAACATTTTTATGCAAAGACAACTCGTTACCAGAGAAGCACACAAATTTGAACTCGTTAATAAGAAGAAAACATGAATTCGAACTCGTTACCAAAGAAAAAACACAAATTTCTACTCGTTATAAAGGAAAACACAAATTTCCGTCGATGTCAATTCGTTATCAGGGAAAAAAACATTTTTTCTCGCAAGGACAACTCGTTACCGAGAAAAACACAAATTTGAACTCGTTAATAAGAAGAAAACATGAATTCGAACTCGTTACCAAAGAAAAAACACAAATTTCTACTCGTTATAAAGGGAAAACACAAATTTCCGGCGATGTCAACTCGTTATCGGGAAAAAACATTTTTTCTGCAAGGACAACTCGTTACCAGAGAAAAACACAAATTTGAACTCGTTAATAAGAAGAAAACATGAATTGGAACTCGTTACCAAAGAAAAAACACAAATTTCTACTCGTTATAAAGGGAAAACACAAATTTCCGGCGATGTCAACTCGTTATCGGGAAAAAAACATTTTTTCTTGCAAGGACAACTCGTTACCAGAGAAAAACACAAATTTGAACTCGTTAATAAGAAGAAAACATGAATTCGAACTCGTTACCAAAGAAAAAACACAAATTTCTACTCGTTATAAAGGGAAAACACAAATTTCCGGCGAAGTCAACTCGTTATTCGGGAAAAAAACATTTTTTTGCATGGACAACTCGTTACGAGAAAAACACAAATTTGAACTCGTTAATAAGAAGAAAACATGAATTCGAACTCGTTACCAAAGAAAAAACACAAATTTCTACTCGTTATAAATGGAAAACACAAATTTCCGGCGAAGTCAACTCGTTATCGGGAAAAAAACATTTTTTCGCAAGGACAACTCATTACCAGAGAAAAACACAAATTTGAACTCGTTAATAAGAAGAAAACATGAATTCGAACTCGTTACCAAAGAAAAACACAAATTTCTACTCGTTATAAAGGGAAAACACAAATTTCCGGCGATGTCAACTCGTTAACGGGAAAAAAACATTTTTATCCAAAGACAACTCGTTAATAGAGAATCACACAAATTTGAACTCGTTAATAAAAAGAAAACATGAATTCGAACTCGTTACCAAAGAAAAAACACAAATTTCTACTCGTTATAAAGGGAAAACACAAATTTCCGGCGATGTCAACTCGTTATCGTGGTAAAAAACATTTTTTCGCAAGGACAACTCGTTACCAGAGAAAAACACAAATTTGAACTCGTTAATAAGAAGAAAACATGAATTCGAACTCGTTACCAAAGAAAAAACACAAATTTCTACTCGTTATAAAGGGAAAACACAAATTTCCGGCGATGTCAACTCGTTATCAGGGAAAAAAACATTTTTTCTGCAAGGACAACTCGTTACCGGAGAAAAACACAAATTTGAACTCGTTAATAAGAAGAAAACATGAATTCGAACTCGTTACCCAAGAAAAAATACAAATTTCTACTCGTTATAAATGGAAAACACAAATTTCCGGCGATGTCAACTCGTTATCGGGAAAAAACATTTTTTCTGCAAAGACAACTCGTTACCAGAGAAAAACACAAATTTTAACTCGTTAATAAGAAGAAAACATGAATTCGAACTCGTTACCAAAGAAAAACACAAATTTCTACTCGTTATAAAGGGAAAACACAAATTTCCGGCAATGTCAACTCGTTATCAGGGAAAAAAACATTTTTAATGCAAGGACAACTCGTTACCAGAAAAAAACACAAATTTGAACTCGTTAATAAGAAGAAAACATGAATTCGAACTCGTTACCAAAGAAAAAACACAAATTTCTACTCGTTATAAAGGGAAAACACAAATTTCCGGCGATGTCAACTCGTTATCGTGGAAAAAAACATTTTTCTTCAAGGACAACTCGTTACAGAGAAAAACACAAATTTGAACTCGTTAATAAGAAGAAAACATGAATTCGAACTCGTTACCAAAGAAAAAACACAAATTTCTACTCGTTATAAAGGGAAAACACAAATTTCCGGCGATGTCAACTCGTTATCGGGAAAAAAACATTTTTTCTGCAAGGATAACTCGTTACCAGAGAAAAACACAAATTTGAACTCGTTAATAAGAAGAAAACATGAATTCGAACTCGTTGTCAAAGAAAAAACACAAATTTCTACTCGTTATAAAGGGAAAACACAAATTTCCGGCGAAGTCAACTCGTTATCAGGGAAAAAATATTTTTTCTGCAAGGATAACTCGTTACCAATGAAAAACACAAATTTGAACTCGTTAATAAGAAGAAAACATGAATTCGAACTCGTTACCAATGAAAAAACACAAATTTCTACTCGTTATAAAGGGAAAACACAAATTTCCGGCGATGTCAACTCGTTAACAGGGAAAAAAAACATTTTTATACAAAGACAACTCGTTACTAGAGAAGAACACAAATTTGAACTCGTTAATAAGAAGAAAACATGAATTCGAACTCGTTACCAAAGAAAAAACACAAATTTCTACTCGTTATAAAGGGAAAACACAAATTTCCGGCGATGTCAATTCGTTATCAGGGAAAAAAACATTTTTTCTGCAAGGACAACTCGTTACCAAAGAAAAACACAATTTTGAACTTGTTACTAAGAAGGAAACAAGAATTCGAACTCGTTACCAAAGAAAACACGCAAATTTCTACTCGTTATAAAGGGAAAACACAAATTTCCGGCGATGTCAACTCGTTATCAGGGGAAAAAACATTTTTTCTGCAAGGACAACTCGTTACCAGAGAAAAACACAAATTTTAACTCGTTAATAAGAAGAAAACATGAATTTGAACTCGTTACCAAAGAAAAAACACAAATTTCTACTCGTTATAAAGGGAAAACACAAATTTCCGGCGAAGTCAACTCGTTATCAGGGAAAAAAACATTTTTTCTTCAAGGACAACTCGTTACCAGAGAAAAACACAAATTTGAACTCGTTAATAAGAAGAAAACATGAATTTGAACTCGTTACCAATGAAAAAACACAAATTTATACTTGTTATAAAGGGAAAACACAAATTTCCGGGAATGTCAACTCGTTATCAGGGAAAAAAACATTTTTTCTGCAAGGACAACTCGTTACCGGATAAAAACAGAAATTTGAACTCGTTAATAAGAAGAAAACATGAATTCGAACTCGTTACCCAAGAAAAAATACAAATTTCTACTCGTTATAAAGGGAAAACACAAATTTCCGGCGATGTCAACTCGTTATCAGGGAAAAAACATTTTTTCTTCAAGGACAACTCGTTACCAGAGAAAAAAACACAAATTTGAACTCGTTAATAAGAATAAAACATGAATTCGAACTCGTTACCCAAGAAAAAACACAAATTTCTACTCGTTATAAAGGGAAAACACAAATTTCCGGCGATGTCAACTCGTTATCAGGGAAAAAAACATTTTTTCTTCAAGGACAACTCGTTACCAAAGAAAAACACATTTGAACTCGTTAATAAGAAGAAAACATGAATTCGAACTCGTTACCAAAGAAAAAACACAAATTTCTACTCGTTATAAAGGGAAAACACAAATTTCCGGCGATGTCAACTCGTTATCAGGGAAAAAAACATTTTTTCTTCAAGGACAACTCGTTACCAGAGAAAAACACAAATTTGAACTTGTTAATAAGAATAAAACATGAATTCGAACTCGTTACCAATGAAAAAACACAAATTTCTACTCGTTATAAAGGGAAAACACAAATTTCCGGCGATGTCAACTCGTTATCAGGGAAAAAAACAATTTTTCTGCAAGGACAACTCGTTACCGGAGAAAAACACAAATTTGAACTCGTTAATAAGAAGAAAACATGAATTCGAACTCGTTACCAAAGAAAAAACACAAATTTCTACTCGTTATAAAGGGAAAACACAAATTTCCGGCGATGTCAACTCGTTATCGGGGAAAAAAAAATTTTTTTGCAAGGACAACTCGTTACCAGAGAAAAACACAAATTTTAACTCGTTAATAAGAAGAAAACATGAATTCGAACTCGTTACCAAAGAAAAAACACAAATTTCTACTCGTTATAAAGGGAAAACACAAATTTCCGGCGATGTCAACTCGTTATCAGGGAAAAAAACATATTTTCTTCAAGGACAACTCGTTACCAGAGAAAAACACAAATTTGAACTCGTTAATAAGAAGAAAACATGAATTTGAACTCGTTACCAAAGAAAAAACACAAATTTCTACTCGTTATAAAGGGAAAACACAAATTTCCGGCGAATGTCAACTCGTTATCGTGGAAAAAAACATTTTTTTCGCAAGGACAACTCGTTACCCGATAAAAACACAAATTTGAACTCGTTAATAAGAAGAAAACATGAATTCGAACTCGTTACCAAAGAAAAAACACAAATTTCTACTCGTTATAAAGGGAAAACACAAATTTCCGACGATGTCAACTCGTTATCGGGAAAAAACATTTTTTTCCGCAAAGACAACTCGTTACCCGAGAAAAACACAAATTTGAACTCGTTAATAAGAAGAAAACATGAATTCGAACTCGTTACCAAAGAAAAAACACAAATTTCTACTCGTTATAAAGGGAAAACACAAATTTCCGGCGATGTCAACTCGTTATCAGGGAAAAAAACATTTTTTATGCAAGGACAACTCGTTACCAAAGAAAAACACAAATTTGAACTCGTTAATAAGAAGAAAACATGAATTCGAACTCGTTACCAAAGAAAAAACACAAATTTCTACTCGTTATAAAGGGAAAACACAAATTTCCGGCGATGTCAACTCGTTATCGGGAAAAAACATTTTTTCTTCAAGGACAACTCGTTACCAGAGAAAAACACAAATTTGAACTCGTTAATAAGAAGAAAACATGAATTCGAACTCGTTACCAAAGAAATAACACAAATTTCTACTCGTTATAAAGGGAAAACACAAATTTCCGGCGATGTCAACTCGTTAATAGGGAAATTTTTATTTTTTATGCAAGGACAACTCGTTACCAGAGAAAAACACAAATTTGAACTCGTTAATAAGAAGAAAACATGAATTCGAACTCGTTACCAAAGAAAAAACACAAATTTCTACTCGTTATAAAGGGAAAACACAAATTTCCGGCGATGTCAACTCGTTATCGGGAAAAAAACATTTTTTTTCCGCAAGGACAACTTGTTACCAGAGAAAAACACAAATTTGAACTCGTTAATAAGAATAAAACATGAATTCGAACTTGTTACCAAAGAAAAAACACAAATTTCTACTCGTTATAAATGGAAAACACAAATTTCCGGTGATGTCAACTCGTTATCGGGGAAAAAAACATTTTTTATGCAAGGACAACTCGTTACGCGAGAGAAAAACACAAATTTTGAACTCGTTAATAAGAAGAAAACATGAATTCGAACTCGTTACCAAAGAAAAAACACAAATTTCTACTCGTTATAAAGGGAAAACACAAATTACCGGCGATGTCAACTCGTTATCGGGAAAAAAACATTTTTTCTTGCAAGGACAACTCGTTACCAGAGAAAAACACAAATTTGAACTCGTTAATAAGAAGAAAACATGAATTCGAACTCGTTACCAATGAAAAAACACAAATTTCTACTCGTTATAAAGGGAAAACACAAATTTCCGGCGATGTCAACTCGTTAACAGGGAAAAAAACATTTTTATGCAAAGACAACTCGTTACCAGAGAAACACACAAATTTGAACTCGTTAATAAGAAGAAAACATGAATTCGAATCCGTTACCAAAGAAAAAACACAAATTTCTACTCATTATAAAGGGAAAACACAAATTTCCGTCGATGTCAATTCGTTATCAGGGAAAAAAACATTTATTCTGCAAGGACAACTCGTTTCCAGAGAAAAACACAATTTTGAACTTGTTACTAAGAAGAAAACATGAATTCGAACTCGTTACCAAAGAAAAAACACAAATTTCTACTCGTTATAAAGGGAAAACACAAATTTCCGGCGATGTCAACTCGTTATCGGGAAAAAACATTTTTTTTTCGCAAGGACAACTCGTTACCAGAGAAAAACACAAATTTGAACTCGTTAATAAGAAGAAAACATGAATTCGAACTCGTTACCAAAGAAAAAACACAAATTTCTACTCGTTATAAAGGGAAAACACAAATTTCCGGCGATGTCAACTCGTTATCGGGAAAAAAACATTTTTTCTTGAAGGACAACTCGTTACCAGAGAAAAACACAAATTTGAACTCGTTAATAAGAAGAAAACATGAATTCGAACTCGTTGCCAAAGAAAAAACACAAATTTCTACTCGTTATAAAGGGAAAACACAAATTTCCGGCGAAGTCAACTCGTTATCAGGGAAAAAAACATTTTTTTTGCATGGATAACTCGTTACCAGAGAAAAAACACAAATTTGAACTCGTTAATAAGAAGAAAACATGAATTCGAACTCATTATCAAAGAAAAAACAAAAATTTCTACTCGTTATAAATGGAAAACACAAATTTCCGGCGAAGTCAACACGTTATCAGGGAAAAAAATATTTTTTCTGCAAGGATAACTCATTACCAGAGAAAAACACAAATTTGAACTCGTTAATAAGAAGAAAACATGAATTCGAACTCGTTACCAAAGAAAAAACACAAATTTCTACTCGTTATAAAGGGAAAACACAAATTTCCGGCGATGTCAACTCGTTATCAGGGAAAAAAACATTTTTATGCAAAGACAACTCGTTAATAGAGAATCACACAAATTTGAACTCGTTAATAAGAAGAAAACATGAATTCGAACTCGTTACCAAAGAAAAAACACAAATTTCTACTCGTTATAAAGGGAAAACACAAATTTCCGGCGATGTCAATTCATTATCAGGGAAAAAAACATTTATTCTGCAAGGACAACTCGTTACCAGAGAAAAACACAAATTTGAACTCGTTAATAAGAAGAAAACATGAATTCGAACTCGTTACCAAAGAAAAAACACAAATTTCTACTCGTTATAAAGGGAAAACACAAATTTCCGGGAATGTCAACTCGTTATCGGGAAAATTTTTTTTTTTCGCAAGGACAACTCGTTACCGGATAAAAACACAAATTTGAACTCGTTAATAAGAAGAAAACATGAATTCGAACTCGTTACCAAAGAAAAAACACAAATTTCTACTCGTTATAAATGGAAAACACAAATTTCCGGCGATGTCAACTCGTTATCGGGAAAAAACATTTTTTCGCAAAGACAACTCGTTACCGAGAGAAAAACACAAATTTTAACTCGTTAATAAGAAGAAAACATGAATTCGAACTCGTTACCAAAGGAAAAACACAAATTTCTACTCGTTATAAAGGGAAAACACAAATTTCCGGCAATGTCAACTCGTTATCAGGGAAAAAAGCATTTTTAATGCAAGGACAACTCGTTACCAGAGAAAAACACATATTTGAACTCGTTAATAAGAAGAAAACATGAATTCGAACTCGTTACCAAAGAAAAAACACAAATTTCTACTCGTTATAAAGGGAAAACACAAATTTCCGGCGATGTCAACTCGTTATCAGGAAAAAAACATTTTTTCTTCAAGGACAACTCGTTACCGAGAGAAAAACACAAATTTGAACTCGTTAATAAGAAGAAAACATGAATTCGAACTCGTTACCAAAGAAAAAACACAAATTTCTACTCGTTATAAAGGGAAAACACAAATTTCCGGCGATGTCAACTCGTTATCAGGGAAAAAAACATTTTTTCTGCAAGGATAACTCGTTACCAGAGAAAAACACAAATTTGAACTCGTTAATAAGAAGAAAACATGAATTCGAACTCGTTACCAAAGAAAAAACACAAATTTCTACTCGTTATAAAGGGAAAACACAAATTTCCGGCGAAGTCAACTCGTTATCAGGGATAAAAACATTTTTTTCGCAAGGATAACTCGTTACCCGAGAAAAACACAAATTTGAACTCGTTAATAAGAAGAAAACATGAATTCGAACTCGTTACCAATGAAAAAACACAAATTTCTACTCGTTATAAAGGGAAAACACAAATTTCCGGCGATGTCAACTCGTTAACAGGGAAAAAAAACATTTTTATACAAAGACAACTCGTTACTAGAGAAGCACACAAATTTGAACTCGTTAATAAGAAGAAAACATGAATTCGAACTCGTTACCAAAGAAAAAACACAAATTTCTACTCGTTATAAAGGGAAAACACAAATTTCCGGCGATGTCAATTCGTTATCGGGAAAAAAACATTTTTTCGCAAGGACAACTCGTTACCAAGAGAAAAACACAATTTTGAACTCGTTAATAAGAAGAAAACATGAATTCGAACTCGTTACCAAAGAAAAACACAAATTTCTACTCGTTATAAAGGGAAAACACAAATTTCCGGCGATGTCAACTCGTTATCGGGAAAAAAACATTTTTTCGCAAGGACAACTCGTTACCAGAGAAAAACACAAATTTTAACTCGTTAATAAGAAGAAAACATGAATTCGAACTCGTTACCAAAGAAAAAACACAAATTTCTACTCGTTATAAAGGGAAAACACAAATTTCCGGCGAAGTCAACTCGTTATCAGGGAAAAAAACATTTTTTCTGCAAGGACAACTCGTTACCAGAGAAAAACACAAATTTGAACTCGTTAATAAGAAGAAAACATGAATTCGAACTCGTTACCAATGAAAAAACACAAATTTATACTCGTTATAAAGGGAAAACACAAATTTCCGGGAATGTCAACTCGTTATCAGGGAAAAAAACATTTTTCTGCAAGGACAACTCGTTACCGAGATAAAACACAAATTTGAACTCGTTAATAAGAAGAAAACATGAATTCGAACTCGTTACCAAAAAAAACACAAATTTCTACTCGTTATAAAGGGAAAACACAAATTTCCGGCGATGTCAACTCGTTATCTGGGAAAAAACATTTTTTCTTCAAGGACAACTCGTTACCGAGAGAAAAACACAAATTTGAACTCGTTAATAAGAATAAAACATGAATTCGAACTCGTTACCCAAGAAAAAACACAAATTTCTACTCGTTATAAAGGGAAAACACAAATTTCCGGCGATGTCAACTCGTTATCAGGGAAAAAAACATTTTTTCTTCAAGGACAACTCGTTACCAAAGAAAAACACATATTTGAACTCGTTACCAAAGAAAAAACAGAAATTTCTACTCGTTATAAGGGGAAAACAAAAATTTCCGGCGATGTCAACTCGTTATCGGGGAAAAAACATTTTTTCTTCAAGGACAACTCGTTACCAGAGAAAAACACAAATTTGAACTCGTTAATAAGAAGAAAACATGAATTCGAACTCATTACCAATGAAAAAACACAAATTTCTACTCGTTATAAAGGGAAAACACAAATTTCCGGCGATGTCAACTCGTTACAGGGAAAAAAACATTTTTTCTGCAAGGACAACTCGTTACCGGAGAAAAACACAAATTTGAACTCGTTAATAAGAAGAAAACATGAATTCGAACTCGTTACCAAAGAAAAAACACAAATTTCTACTCGTTATAAAGGGAAAACACAAATTTCCGGCGATGTCAACTCGTTATCGGGAAAAAAAATTTTTTTTCGCAAGGACAACTCGTTACCGAGAGAAAAACACAAATTTTAACTCGTTAATAAGAAGAAAACATGAATTCGAACTCGTTACCAAAGAAAAAACACAAATTTCTACTCGTTATAAAGGGAAAACACAAATTTCCGGCGATGTCAACTCGTTATCAGGGAAAAAAACATATTTTCTTCAATGACAACTCGTTACCAGAGAAAAACACAAATTTGAACTCGTTAATAAGAAGAAAACATGAATTCGAACTTGTTACCAAAGAAAAAACACAAATTTCTACTCGTTATAAAGGGAAAACACAAATTTTCGGCGAATGTCAACTCGTTATTAGGGAAAAAAACATTTTTTCCGCAAGGACAACTCGTTACCCGATAGAAAAAACAAATTTGAACTCGTTAATAAGAAGAAAACATGAATTCGAACTCGTTACCAAGAAAAAAAATACAAATTTCTACTCGTTATAAAGGGAAAACACAAATTTCCGACGATGTCAACTCGTTATCAGGGAAAAAACATTTTTTCCGCAAAGACAACTCGTTACCCGAGAAAAACACAAATTTGAACTCGTTAATAAGAAGAAAACATGAATTCGAACTCGTTACCAAAGAAAAAACACAAATTTCTACTCGTTATAAAGGGAAAACACAAATTTCCGGCGATGTCAACTCGTTATCAGGGAAAAAAACATTTTTTATGCAAGGACAACTCGTTACCAAAGAAAAACACAATATTTGAACTCGTTAATAAGAAGAAAACATGAATTCGAACTCGTTACCAAAGAAAAAACACAAATTTCTACTCGTTATAAAGGGAAAACACAAATTTCCGGCGATGTCAACTCGTTATCGGGAAAAAACATTTTTTCTTCAAGGACAACTCGTTACCGAGAGAAAAACACAAATTTGAACTCGTTAATAAGAAGAAAACATGAATTCGAACTCATTACCAATGAAATAACACAAATTTCTACTCGTTATAAAGGGAAAACACAAATTTCCGGCGATGTCAACTCGTTAATAGGGAAATTTTTATTTTTATGCAAAAAACACTCCTTACCAGCGAAGCACAGAAATTTGAACTCGTTAATAAGAAGAAAACATGAATTCGAACTCGTTACCAAAGAAAAAACACATTTCTACTCGTTATAAAGGGAAAACACAAATTTCCGGCGATGTCAGTTCGTTATCAGGGAAAAAAACATTTTTTCTGCAAGGACAACTTGTTACCAGAGAAAAACACAATTTTGAACTTGTTACTAAGAATAAAACATGAATTCGAACTTGTTACCAAAGAAAAAACATAAATTTCTACACGTTGTAAATGGAAAACACAAATTTCCGGCGATGTCAACTCGTTATCAGGGGAAAAAACATTTTTTATGCAAGGACAACTCGTTAACAGAGAAAAACACAAATTTTGACTCCTTAATAAGAAGAAAACATGAATTGGAACTCGTTACCAAAGAAAAAACACAAATTTCTACTCGTTATAAAGGGAAAACACAAATTTCCGGCGATGTCAACTCGTTATCAGGGAAAAAAACATTTTTTTTGCAAGGACAACTCGTTACCAGAGAAAAACACAAATTTGAACTCGTTAATAAGAAGAAAACATGAATTCGAACTCGTTACCAATGAAAAAACACAAATTTCTACTCGTTATAAAGGGAAAACACAAATTTTCCGGCGATGTCAACTCGTTAACAGGGAAGAAAACATTTTTATGCAAAGACAACTCGTTACCAGAGAAAAACACAAATTTGAACTCGTTAATAAGAAGAAAACATGAATTCGAACTCGTTACCAAAGAAAAAACACAAATTTCTACTCGTTATAAAGGGAAAACACAAATTTCCGGCGATGTCAACTCGTTATCAGGGAAAAAAACATTTTTCCGCAAGGACAACTCGTTACCAGAGAAAAACACAATTTTGAACTCGTTAATAAGAAGAAAACATGAATTCGAACTCGTTACCAAAGAAAAAACACAAATTTCTACTCGTTATAAAGGGAAAACACAAATTTCCGGCGATGTCAACTCGTTATCGGGGAAAAAACATTTTTTTCGCAAGGACAACTCGTTACCAGAGAAAAACACAAATTTTGACTCCTTAATAAGAAGAAAACATGAATTGGAACTCGTTACCAAAGAAAAAACACAAATTTCTACTCGTTATAAAGGGAAAACACAAATTACCGGCGATGTCAACTCGTTATCAGGGAAAAAAACATTTTTTCTTGAAGGACAACTCGTTACCAGAGAAAAACACAAATTTGAACTCGTTAATAAGAAGAAAACATGAATTCGAACTCGTTACCAAAGAAAAAACACAAATTTCTACTCGTTATAAAGGGAAAACACAAATTTCCGGCGAAGTCAACTCGTTATCGGGAAAAAAAAAACATTTTTTTTGCAAGTGGATAACTCGTTACCGAGAAAAACACAAATTTGAACTCGTTAATAAGAAGAAAACATGAATTCGAACTCATTATCAAAGAAAAAACAAAAATTTCTACTCGTTATAAATGGAAAACACAAATTTCCGGCGAAGTCAACTCGTTATCGGAAAAAACATTTTTTCTCGCAAGGACAACTCGTTACCAGAGAAAAACACAAATTTGAACTCGTTAATAAGAAGAAAACATGAATTCGAACTCGTTACCAAAGAAAAAACACAAATTTCTACTCGTTATAAAGGGAAAACACAAATTTCCGGCGATGTCAACTCGTTATCGGGAAAAAAACATTTTTATGCAAGGACAACTCGTTATAGAGAAAAACACAAATTTGAACTCGTTAATAAGAAGAAAACATGAATTCGAACTCGTTACCAAAGAAAAAACACAAATTTCTACTCGTTATAAAGGGAAAACACAAATTTCCGGCGATGTCAACTCGTTATCAGGGAAAAAAACATTTTTCTGCAAGGACAACTCGTTACCAGAGAAAAACACAAATTTGAACTCGTTAATAAGAAGAAAACATGAATTCGAACTCGTTACCAAAGAAAAAACACAAATTTCTACTCGTTATAAAGGGAAAACACAAATTTCCGGCGAATGTCAACTCGTTATCGGGGAAAATTTTTTTTTTTTTTTCGCAAGGACAACTCGTTACCGAGAGAAAAACACAAATTTGAACTCGTTAATAAGAAGAAAACATGAATTCGAACTCGTTACCAAAGAAAAAACACAAATTTCTACTCGTTATAAATGGAAAACACAAATTTCCGGCGATGTCAACTCGTTATCGGGAAAAAAACATTTTTTCCGCAAAGACAACTCGTTACCGAGAGAAAAACACAAATTTGAACTCGTTAATAAGAAGAAAACATGAATTCGAACTCGTTACCAAAAAAAAACACAAATTTCTACTCGTTATAAAGGGAAAACACAAATTTCCGGCGATGTCAACTCGTTATCGGGGAAAAAAACATTTTTTATGCAAGGACAACTCGTTACGAGAAAAAACACAAATTTGAACTCGTTAATAAGAAGAAAACATGAATTCGAACTCGTTACCAAAGAAAAAACACAAATTTCTACTCGTTATAAAGGGAAAACACAAATTTCCGGCGATGTCAACTCGTTATCGGGAAAAAAACATTTTTCTCGCAAGGACAACTCGTTACCGAGAGAAAAACACAAATTTGAACTCGTTAATAAGAAGAAAACATGAATTCGAACTCGTTACCAAAGAAAAAACACAAATTTCTACTCGTTATAAAGGGAAAACACAAATTTCCGGCGAAGTCAACTCGTTATCGGGAAAAAAACATTTTTTTCCGCAAGGATAACTCGTTACCGAGAGAAAAACACAAATTTGAACTCGTTAATAAGAAGAAAACATGAATTCGAACTCGTTACCAAAGAAAAAACACAAATTTCTACTCGTTATAAAGGGAAAACACAAATTTCCGGCGATGTCAACTCGTTATCGGGGAAAAAAACATTTTTTCGCAAGGACAACTCGTTACAATGAAAAACACAAATTTGAACTCGTTAATAAGAAGAAAACATGAATTCGAACTCGTTACCAAAGAAAAAACACAAATTTCTACTCGTTATAAAGGGAAAACACAAATTTCCGGCGATGTCAACTCGTTATCAGGGAAAAAAACATTTTTATACAAAGACAACTCGTTACTAGAGAAAAACACAAATTTGAACTCGTTAATAAGAAGAAAACATGAATTCGAACTCGTTACCAAAGAAAAAACACAAATTTCTACTCGTTATAAAGGGAAAACACAAATTTCCGGCGATGTCAACTCGTTATCGGGAAAAAAACATTTTTTTTGCAAGGACAACTCGTTACCAAATAAAAACACAATTTTGAACTCGTTAATAAGAAGAAAACATGAATTCGAACTCGTTACCAAAGAAAAAACACAAATTTCTACTCGTTATAAAGGGAAAACACAAATTTCCGGCGATGTCAACTCGTTATCGGGAAAAAAACATTTTTTCTCGCAAGGACAACTCGTTACCGAGAGAAAAACACAAATTTGAACTCGTTAATAAGAAGAAAACATGAATTTGAACTCGTTACCAAAGAAAAAACACAAATTTCTACTCGTTATAAAGGGAAAACACAAATTTCCGGCGATGTCAACTCGTTATCAGGGAAAAAAACATTTTTTCTTCAAGGACAACTCGTTACCAGAGAAAAACACAAATTTGAACTCGTTAATAAGAAGAAAACATGAATTCGAACTCGTTACCAATGAAAAAACACAAATTTCTACTCGTTATAAAGGGAAAACACAAATTTCCGGCGATGTCAACTCGTTATCAGGGAAAAAAACATTTTTTCGCAAGGACAACTCGTTACCGGAGAAAAACACAAATTTGAACTCGTTAATAAGAAGAAAACATGAATTCGAACTCGTTACCAAAGAAAAAACACAAATTTCTACTCGTTATAAAGGGAAAACACAAATTTCCGGCGATGTCAACTCGTTATCGGGGAAAAAACATTTTTTTTCGCAAGGACAACTCGTTACCGAGAAAAACACAAATTTGAACTCGTTAATAAGAAGAAAACATGAATTCGAACTCGTTACCAAGAAAAAACACAAATTTCTACTCGTTATAAAGGGAAAACACAAATTTCCGGCGATGTCAACTCGTTATCGGGGAAAAAATTTTTTTTCAAGGACAACTCGTTACCAGAGAAAAACACAAATTTGAACTCGTTAATAAGAAAAAACATGAATTCGAACTCGTTACCAAAGAAAAAACACAAATTTCTACTCGTTATAAAGGGAAAACACAAATTTCCGGCGATGTCAACTCGTTATCGGGGAAAAAACATTTTTTCTCGCAAGGACAACTCGTTACCGAGAGAAAAACACAAATTTGAACTCGTTAATAAGAAGAAAACATGAATTCGAACTCGTTACCAAATGAAAAAACACAAATTTCTACTCGTTATAAAGGGAAAACACAAATTTCCGGCGATGTCAACTCGTTATCGGGAAAAAAACATTTTTTCCGCAAGGACAACTCGTTACAGGAGAGAAAAACACAAATTTGAACTCGTTAATAAGAAGAAAACATGAATTCGAACTCGTTACCAAAGAAAAAACACAAATTTCTACTCGTTATAAAGGGAAAACACAAATTTCCGGCGATGTCAACTCGTTATAAGGGAAAAAAACATTTTTTTCGCAAGGACAACTCGTTACCAGAGAAAAACACAAATTTGAACTCGTTAATAAGAAGAAAACATGAATTCGAACTCGTTACCAAAGAAAAAACACAAATTTCTACTCGTTATAAAGGGAAAACACAAATTTCCGGCGATGTCAACTCGTTATCAGGGAAAAAAACATTTTTTCTTCAAGGACAACTCGTTACCAGAGAAAAACACAAATTTGAACTCGTTAATAAGAAGAAAACATGAATTTGAACTCGTTACCAAAGAAAAAACACAAATTTCTACTCGTTATAAAGGGAAAACACAAATTTCGGCGATGTCAACTCGTTATCGGGAAAAAAACATTTTTTTTCGCAAGGACAACTCGTTACCCGAGAAAAACACAAATTTGAACTCGTTAATAAGAAGAAAACATGAATTCGAACTCGTTACCAAAGAAAAAACACAAATTTCTACTCGTTATAAAGGGAAAACACAAATTTCCGGCGATGTCAACTCGTTATCGGAAAAAAACATTTTTTCCGCAAGGACAACTCGTTACCCGAGAAAAACACAAATTTGAACTCGTTAATAAGAAGAAAACATGAATTCGAACTCGTTACCAAAGAAAAAACACAAATTTCTACTCGTTATAAAGGGAAAACACAAATTTCCGGCGATGTCAACTCGTTATCGGGAAAAAAACATTTTTTATGCAAGGACAACTCGTTACAGAGAAAAACACAAATTTGAACTCGTTAATAAGAAGAAAACATGAATTCGAACTCGTTACCAAAGAAAAAACACAAATTTCTACTCGTTATAAAGGGAAAACACAAATTTCCGGCGATGTCAACTCGTTATCGGGAAAAAAACATTTTTTCGCAAGGACAACTCGTTACCAGAGAAAAACACAAATTTGAACTCGTTAATAAGAAGAAAACATGAATTCGAACTCGTTACCAAAGAAAAAACACAAATTTCTACTCGTTATAAAGGGAAAACACAAATTTCCGGCGATGTCAACTCGTTATCGGGAAAAAAACATTTTTTTTATGCAAGGAAACAACTCGTTACCAGAGAAAAACACAAATTTGAACTCGTTAATAAGAAGAAAACATGAATTCGAACTCGTTACCAAAAAAAAAACACAAATTTCTACTCGTTATAAAGGGAAAACACAAATTTCCGGCGATGTCAACTCGTTATCGGGGAAAAAAACATTTTTTTCGCAAGGACAACTCGTTACCGAGAGAAAAACACAATTTTGAACTCGTTAATAAGAAGAAAACATGAATTCGAACTCGTTACCAAAGAAAAAACACAAATTTCTACTCGTTTATAAAGGGAAAACACAAATTTCCGGCGATGTCAACTCGTTATCGGGGAAAAAAACATTTTTTATGCAAGGACAACTCGTTACCGAGAGAAAAACACAAATTTGAACTCGTTAATAAGAAGAAAACATGAATTTGAACTCGTTACCAAATAAAAAACACAAATTTCTACTCGTTATAAAGGGAAAACACAAATTTCCGGCGATGTCAACTCGTTATCGGGAAAAAAACATTTTTTCTACGCAAGGACAACTCGTTACCAGAGAAAAACACAAATTTGAACTCGTTAATAAGAAGAAAACATGAATTCGAACTCGTTACCAAAGAAAAAACACAAATTTCTACTCGTTATAAAGGGAAAACACAAATTTCCGGCGAATGTCAACTCGTTATCGGGGAAAAAAACATTTTTTCGCAAGGACAACTCGTTACCGAGAAAAACACAAATTTGAACTCGTTAATAAAAGAAAACATGAATTCGAACTCGTTACCAAAGAAAAAACACAAATTTCTACTCGTTATAAAGGGAAAACACAAATTTCCGGCGATGTCAACTCGTTATCAGGGAAAAAACATTTTTTCCGCAAGGACAACTCGTTACCAGAGAAAAACAAAAATTTGAACTCGTTAATAAGAAGAAAACATGAATTCGAACTCGTTACCAAAGAAAAAACACAAATTTCTACTCGTTATAAAGGGAAAACACAAATTTCCGGCGAAGTTAACTCGTTATCAGGGAAAAAAACATTTTTTTATGCAAGGATAAGTCGTTACCAGAGAAAAACACAAATTTGAACTCGTTAATAAGAAGAAAACATGAATTCGAACTCGTTATCAAAGAAAAAACACAAATTTCTACTCGTTATATAGGGAAAACACAAATTTCCGGCGATGTCAACTCGTTATCGGGAAAAAAATATTTTTTCGCAAGGACAACTCGTTACCAGAGAAAAACACAAATTTAACTCGTTAATAAGAAGAAAACATGAATTCGAACTCGTTACCAATGAAAAAACACAAATTTCTACTCGTTATAAAGGGAAAACACAAATTTCCGGCGATGTCAACTCGTTAACAGGGAAAAAAACATTTTTTATGCAAAGACAACTCGTTACCAGAGAAGCACACAAATTTGAACTCGTTAATAAGAAGAAAACATGAATTCGAACTCGTTACCAAAGAAAAAACACAAATTTCTACTCGTTATAAAGGGAAAACACAAATTTCCGGCGATGTCAATTCGTTATCAGGGAAAAAAACATTTTTTTCGCAAGGACAACTCGTTACCAGAGAAAAACACAAATTTTAACTCGTTAATAAGAAGAAAACATAAATTTGAACTCGTTACCAAAGAAAAAACACAAATTTCTACTCGTTATAAAGGGAAAACACAAATTTCCGGCAATGTCAACTCGTTATCAGGGAAAAAAACATTTTTTCTGCAAGGACAACTCGTTACCAGAGAAAAACACAAATTTTAACTCGTTAATAAGAAGAAAACATGAATTCGAACTCGTTACAAATGAAAAAACACAAATTTCTAATCGTTATAAAGGGAAAACACAAATTTCTCTCGATGTCAACTCGTTATCAGGGAACAAAACATTTTTTCTTCAAGGACAACTTGTTACCAGAGAAAAACACAAATTTGAACTCGTTAATAAGAAGAAAACATGAATTCGAACTCGTTACCAATGAAAAAACACAAATTTCTACTCGTTATAAAGGGAAAACACAAATTTCCGGGAATGTCAACTCGTTAACAGGGAAAAAAAACATTTTTTTGCAAAGACAACTCGTTACAAGATAAAAACAGAAATTTGAACACGTTAATAAGAAGAAAGCATGAATTCGAACTCGTTACCCAAGAAAAAATACAAATTTCTACTCGTTATAAAGGGAAAACACAAATTTCCGGCGATGTCAACTCGTTATCAGGGAAAAAACATTTTTTTCGCAAAGACAACTCGTTACCAGAGAAAAACACAAATTTGAACTCGTTAATAAGAAGAAAACATGAATTCGAACTCGTTACCAAAGAAAAAACACAAATTTCTACTCGTTATAAAGGGAAAACACAAATTTCCGGCGATGTCAACTCGTTATCGGGAAAAAAACATTTTTTCTTCAAGGACAACTCGTTACCAGAGAAAAACACAAATTTGAACTCGTTAATAAGAAGAAAACATGAATTCGAACTTGTTACCAAAGAAAAAACACAAATTTCTACTCGTTATAAAGGGAAAACACAAATATCCGGCGAAGTCAACTCGTTATCAGGGAAAAAAAACATTTTTTCTTCAAGGACAACTCGTTACCTGAGAAAAACACAAATTTGAACTCGTTAATAAGAAGAAAACAAGAATTCGAACTCGTTGAAAAAACACAAATTTTACCGTTAAAAGGGAAAACACAAATTTCCGGCGATGTCAACTCGTTATCGGGAAAAAAACATTTTTTTGCAAGGACAACTCGTTACCGAGAGAAAAACACAATTTTGAACTCGTTAATAAGAAGAAAACATGAATTCGAACTCGTTACCAAAGAAAAAACACAAATTTCTACTCGTTATAAAGGGAAAACACAAATTTCCGGCGATGTTAACTCGTTATCGGGAAAAAAACATTTTTTAGGCAAAGACAACTCGTTACCAGAGAAACACACAAATTTAAACTCGATAATAAGAAGAAAACATGAATTCGAACTCGTTACCAAAGAAAAAACACAAATTTCTACTCGTTATAAAGGGAAAACACAAATTTCCGGCGATGTCAACTCGTTATCGGGGAAAAAACATTTTTTTCGCAAGGACAACTCGTTACCAGAGAAAAACACAAATTTTAACTCGTTAATAAGAAGAAAACATGAATTCGAACTCGTTACCAAAGAAAAAACACAAATTTCTACTCGTTATAAAGGGAAAACACAAATTTCCGGCGATGTCAACTCGTTATCAGGGAAAAAAACATTTTTTCCTCAAGGACAACTCCTTACAAGAGAAAAACACAAATTTGAACTCGTTAATAAGAAGAAAATATGAATTCGAACTCGTTACCAATGAAAAAACACAAATTTCTACTCATTATAAAGGGAAAACACAAATTTCCGGGAATGTCAACTCGTTAAGAGGGAAAAAAACATTTTTTATGCAAAGACAACTCTTTACCAGAGAAACACACAAATTTGAACTCGTTAATAAGAAGAAAACATGAATTCGAACTCGTTACCAAAGAAAAAACAAAAATTTCTACTCGTTATGAAGGGAAAACACAAATTTCCGGCGATGTCAATTCGTTATCAGGGAAAAAAACATTTTTTTCGCAAGGACAACTCGTTACCAGAGAAAAACACAAATTTGAACTCGTTAATAAGAAGAAAACATGAATTCGAACTCGTTACCAAAGAAAAAAACACAAATTTCTACTCGTTATAAAGGGAAAACACAAATTTCCGGCGATGTCAACTCGTTATCAGGGAAAAAAACATTTTTTCTGCAAGGACAACTCGTTACTAGAGAAAAACACAAATTTGAACTCGTTAATAAGAAGAAAACATGAATTCGAACTCGTTACCAAAGAAAAAACACAAATTTCTACTCGTTATAAAGGGAAAACACAAATTTCCGGCGATGTCAACTCGTTATCAAGAGAAAAAAACATTTTTTCGCAAGGACAACTCGTTACCGAGAGAAAAACACAAATTTGAACTCGTTAATAAGAAGAAAACATGAATTTGAACTCGTTACCAAAGAAAAAACACAAATTTCTACTCGTTATAAATGGGAAAACACAAATTTCCGGCGATGTCAACTCGTTATCGGGAAAAAAAAACATTTTTTCTTCAAGGACAACTCGTTACCGAGAAAAACACAAATTTGAAATCGTTAATAAGAAGAAAACATGAATTCGAACTTGTTACCAAATAAAAAACACAAATTTCTACTCGTTATAAAGGGAAAACACAAATTTCCGGCGATGTCAACTCGTTATCGGGAAAAAAACATTTTTTTCTCGCAAGGACAACTCGTTACCGAGAGAAAAACACAATTTTGAACTCGTTAATAAGAAGAAAACATGAATTCGAACTCGTTACCAAAGAAAAAACACAAATTTCTACTCGTTATAAAGGGAAAACACAAATTTCCGGCGATGTCAACTCGTTATCAGGGAAAAAAACATTTTTTTCTGCAAGGACAACTCGTTACCAGAGAAAAACACAATTTTGAACTCGTTAATAAGAAGAAAACATGAATTCGAACTCGTTACCAAATAAAAAACACAAATTTCTACTCGTTATAAAGGGAAAACACAAATTTCCGGCGATGTCAACTCGTTATCGGGAAAAAAACATTTTTTTCGCAAGGACAACTCGTTACCGAGAGAAAAACACAATTTTGAACTCGTTAATAAGAAGAAAACATGAATTCGAACTTGTTACCAAATAAAAAACACAAATTTCTACTCGTTATAAAGTGTTACCAAATAAAAAACACAAATTTCTACTCGTTATAAAGGGAAAACACAAATTTCCGGCGATGTCAACTCGTTATCGGGAAAAAAACATTTTTTTCGCAAGGACAATTTTGTTAGCAGAGAAAAACACAAATTTAAACTCGTTAATAAGAAGAAAACTTGAATTCGAACTCGTTACCAAAGAAAAAACACAAATTTCTACTCGTTATAAAGGGAAAACACAAATTTCCGGCGAAGTCAACTCGTTATCGGGAAAAAAATTTTTTTTTTCGCAAGGACAACTCGTTACCGAGAAAAACACAAATTTGAACTCGTTAATAAGAAGAAAACATGAATTCGAACTCGTTACCAAAAAAAAACACAAATTTCTACTCGTTATAAAGGGAAAACACAAATTTCCGGCGATGTCAACTCGTTATCGGGAAAAAACATTTTTTCGCAAGGACAACTCGTTACCAGAGAAAAACACAAATTTGAACTCGTTAATAAGAAGAAAACATGAATTCGAACTCGTTACCAAAGAAAAAACACAAATTTCTACTCGTTATAAAGGGAAAACACAAATTTCCGGCGATGTCAACTCGTTATCGGGAAAAAAACATTTTTTCCGCAAGGACAACTCGTTACCAGAGAAAAACACAAATTTGAACTCGTTAATAAGAAGAAAACATGAATTCGAACTCGTTACCAAAGAAAAAACACAAATTTCTACTCGTTATAAAGGGAAAACACAAATTTCCGGCGAAGTCAACTCGTTATCAGGGAATTTTTTTTTTTCCGCAAGGACAACTCGTTACCGAGAGAAAAACACAAATTTGAACTCGTTAATAAGAAGAAAACATGAATTCGAACTCGTTACCAAAGAAAAAACACAAATTTCTACTCGTTATAAAGGGAAAACACAAATTTCCGGCGATGTCAACTCGTTATCAGGGAAAAAAACATTTTTTATGCAAGGACAACTCGTTACCAGAGAAAAACACAAATTTGAACTCGTTAATAAGAAGAAAACATGAATTGAACTCGTTACCAAAGAAAAAACACAAATTTCTACTCGTTATAAAGGGAAAACACAAATTTCCGGCGATGTCAACTCGTTATCAGGGAAAAAAACATTTTTTTTGCAAGGACAACTCGTTACCAGAGAAAAACACAATTTTGAACTCGTTAATAAGAAGAAAACATGAATTCGAACTTGTTACCAAATAAAAAACACAAATTTCTACTCGTTATAAAGGGAAAACACAAATTTCCGGCGATGTCAACTCATTATCGGAGAAAAAAACATTTTTTCTGCATGGAAATTTTGTTAGCAGAGAAAAACACAAATTTAAACTAGTTAATAAGAAGAAACTTGAATTCGAACTCGTTACCAAAGAAAAAACACAAATTTCTACTCGTTATAAAGGGAAAACACAAATTTGAACTCGTTAATAAGAACAAAACAAGAATTCGAACTTGTTACCAAATAAAAATCACAAATTTCCGGTGATGTCAACTCGTTATTAGGGAAAAAAACATTTTTTCTGCAAGGACAACTCGTTCATAGAGAAAAACACAATTTTGAACTCGTGAATAAGAAGAAAACATGAATTCGAACTCGTTACCAAATAAAAAACAAAAATTTCTACTCGTTATAAAGGGAAAACACAAATTTCCGGCGATGTCAACTCGTTATCAGGGAAAAAAACATTTTTTCTGCAAGGACAACTCGTTACCAGAGAAAAACACAATTTTGAACTCGTTAATAAGAAGAAAACATGAATTTGAACTTGTTACCAAATAAAAAACACAAATTTCTACTCGTTATAAAGGGAAAACACAAATTTCCGGCGATGTCAACTCGTTATCGGAGAAAAAAACATTTTTTCTGCATGGTAATTTTGTTAGCAGAGAAAAACACAAATTTAAACTCGTTAATAAGAAGAAACTTGAATTCGAACTCGTTACCAAAGAAAAAACACAAATTTCTACTCGTTATAAAGGGAAAACACAAATTTCCGGCGAAGTCAACTCGTTATCAGGGAAATTTTTTTTTTCTGCAAGGACAACTCGTTACCTGAGAAAAACACAAATTTGAACTCGTTAATAAGAAGAAAACAAGAATTCGAACTTGTTACCAAAAAAAAACACAAATTTCTACTCGTTGTAAAGGGAAAACACAAATTTCTGGCGATGTCAACTCGTTATCTGGGAAAAAAACATTTTTTCCGCAAGGACAACTCGTTAACAGAGAAAAACAAAAATTTGAACTCGTTAATAAGAAGAAAACATGAATTCGAACTCGTTACCAAAGAAAAAACACAAATTTCTACTCGTTATAAAGGGAAAACACAAATTTCCGGCGATGTCAACTCGTTATCAGGGAAAAAAACATTTTTTTCGCAAGGACAACTCGTTACCAGAGAAAAACACAATTTTGAACTCGTTAATAAGAAGAAAACATGAATTCGAACTCGTTACCAAAGAAAAAACACAAATTTCTACTCGTTATAAAGGGAAAACACAAATTTCCGGCGATGTCAACTCGTTATCAGGGAAATTTTTTTTTTATGCAAGGACAACTCGTTACCAGAGAAAAACACAAATTTGAACTCGTTAATAAGAAGAAAACATGAATTCGAACTCGTTACCAAAGAAAAAACACAAATTTCTACTCGTTATAAAGGGAAAACACAAATTTCCGGCGATGTCAACTCGTTATCGGGAAAAAACATTTTTTCTGCAAGGACAACTCGTTACCAGAGAAAAACACAAATTTGAACTCGTTAATAAGAAGAAAACATGAATTCGAACTCGTTACCAAAGAAAAAACACAAATTTCTACTCGTTATAAAGGGAAAACACAAATTTCCGGCGATGTCAACTCGTTATCAGGGAAAAAAACATTTTTTCTGCAAGGACAACTCGTTACCAGAGAAAAACACAAATTTGAACTCGTTAATAAGAAGAAAACATGAATTCGAACTCGTTACAAAAAAAAACACAAATTTCTACTCGTTATAAAGGGAAAACACAAATTTCCGGCGATGTCAACTCATTATCGGGAAAAAAACATTTTTTTTGCAAGGACAACTCGTTACCAGAGAAAAACACAAATTTGAACTCGTTAATAAGAAGAAAACATGAATTTGAACTCGTTACCAAAGAAAAAACACAAATTTCTACTCGTTATAAAGGGAAAACACAAATTTCCGGCGATGTCAACTCGTTATCAGGGAAAAAAACATTTTTTTTTGCAAGGACAACTCGTTACTAGAGAAAAACACAAATTTGAACTCGTTAATAAGAAGAAAACATGAATTCGAACTCGTTATCAAAGAAAAAACACAAATTTCTACTCGTTATAAAGGGAAAACACAAATTTCCGGCGATGTCAACTCGTTATCAAGGAAAAAAACATTTTTTTTGCAAGGACAACTCGTTACTAGAGAAAAACACAAATTTGAACTCGTTAATAAGAAGAAAACATGAATTCGAACTCGTTACCAAAGAAAAAACACAAATTTCTACTCGTTATAAAGGGAAAACACAAATTTCCGGCGATGTCAACTCGTTATCGGGAAAAAACATTTTTTTCGCAAGGACAACTCGTTACCAGAGAAAAACACAAATTTGAACTCGTTAATAAGAAGAAAACATGAATTCGAACTCGTTACCAAAGAAAAAACACAAATTTCTACTCGTTATAAAGGGAAAACACAAATTTCCGGCGAAGTCAACTCGTTATCAGGGAAAAAAACATTTTTTCTGCAAGGATAACTCGTTACCAGAGAAAAAACACAAATTTGAACTCGTTAATAAGAAGAAAACATGAATTCGAACTCGTTATCAAAGAAAAAACACAAATTTCTACTCGTTATAAAGGGAAAACACAAATTTCCGGCGATGTCAACTCGTTATCGGGAAAAAAATATTTTTTCGCAAGGACAACTCGTTACCGTGAAAAACACAAATTTGAACTCGTTAATAAGAAGAAAACATGAATTCGAACTCGTTACCAATGAAAAAACACAAATTTCTACTCGTTATAAAGGGAAAACACAAATTTCCGGCGATGTCAACTCGTTATCGGGGAAAAAAACATTTTTATGCAAAGACAACTCGTTACCGAAGAGAAAAACACAAATTTGAACTCGTTAATAAGAAGAAAACATGAATTCGAACTCGTTACCAAAGAAAAAACACAAATTTCTACTCGTTATAAAGGGAAAACACAAATTTCCGGCGATGTCAACTCGTTATCGGGAAAAAAACATTTTTCGCAAGGACAACTCATTTACCGAGAGAAAAACACAATTTGAACTCGTTAATAAGAAGAAAACATGAATTCGAACTCGTTACCAAAGAAAAAACACAAATTTCTACTCGTTATAAAGGGAAAACACAAATTTCCGGCGATGTCAACTCGTTATCATGGGAAAAAACATTTTTTCGCAAGGACAACTCGTTACCAGAGAAAAACACAAATTTGAACTCGTTAATAAGAAGAAAACATGAATTTGAACTCGTTACCAAAGAAAAAACACAAATTTCTACTCGTTATAAAGGGAAAACACAAATTTCCGGCGATGTCAACTCGTTAT
This sequence comes from Gentiana straminea, assembly GCA_036785695.1. Taxonomy (NCBI): domain Eukaryota; kingdom Viridiplantae; phylum Streptophyta; class Magnoliopsida; order Gentianales; family Gentianaceae; genus Gentiana; species Gentiana straminea. Next base: position 42,067 of record JAVUPR010000228.1, read on the forward strand.
CGGGAAAAAAACATTTTTTCTTCAAGGAACACTCGTTACCGAGAGAAAAACACAAATTTGAACTCGTTAATAAGAAGAAAACATGAATTCGAACTCGTTCCCAAAGAAAAAACACAAATTTCTACTCGTTATAAAGGGAAAACACAAATTTCCGGAGATGTCAACTCGTTATCAGGGAAAAAAACATTTTTTTTTGCAAGGATAACTCGTTACCAGAGAAAAACACAAATTTGAACTCGTTAATAAGAAGAAAACATGAATTCGAACTCGTTACCAAAGAAAAAACACAAATTTCTACTCGTTATAAATGGAAAACACAAATTTCCGGCGATGTCAACTCGTTATCAGGGAAAAAACATTTTTTCTGCAAAGACAACTCGTTACCAGAGAAAAACACAAATTTGAACTCGTTAATAAGAAGAAAACATGAATTCGAACTCGTTACCAAAGAAAAAACACAAATTTCTACTCGTTATAAAGGGAAAACACAAATTTCCGCGATGTCAACTCGTTATCGGGGAAAAAACATTTTTCGCAAGGACAACTCGTTACCAGAGAAAAACACAATTTTGAACTCGTTAATAAGAAGAAAACATGAATTCGAACTCGTTACCAAAGAAAAAACACAAATTTCTACTCGTTATAAAGGGAAAACACAAATTTCCGGCGATGTCAACTCGTTATCAGGGAAAAAAAATTTTTTTTTTCTGCAAGGACAACTCGTTACCAGAGAAAAACACAAATTTGAACTCGTTAATAAGAAGAAAACATGAATTCGAACTCGTTACCAAAGAAAAAACACAAATTTCTACTCGTTATAAAGGGAAAACACAAATTTCCGGCGATGTCAACTCGTTATCTGGGAAAAAAACATTTTTTCTTCAAGGACAACTCGTTACCGAGAGAAAAACACAAATTTGAACTCGTTAATAAGAAGAAAACATGAATTCGAACTCGTTACAAAAGAAAAAACACAAATTTCTACTCGTTATAAAGGGAAAACACAAATTTCCGGCGAAGTCAACTCGTTATCAGGGAAAAAAACATTTTTTTTGCAAGGATAACTCGTTACCGAGAGAAAAACACAAATTTGAACTCGTTAATAAGAAGAAAACATGAATTCGAACTCGTTATCAAAGAAAAAACACAAATTTCTACTCGTTATAAATGGAAAACACAAATTTCCGGCGAAGTCAACTCGTTATCAGGGAAAAAAATATTTTTTCTGCAAGGATAACTCGTTACCAGTGAAAAACACAAATTTGAACTCGTTAATAAGAAGAAAACATGAATTCGAACTCGTTACCAAAGAAAAAACACAAATTTCTACTCGTTATAAAGGGAAAACACAAATTTCCGGCGATGTCAACTCGTTATCGGGGAAAAAAACATTTTTTTCCGCAAGGACAACTCGTTACCGAGAGAAAAACACAATTTTGAACTCGTTAATAAGAAGAAAACATAATTCGAACTCGTTACCAAAGAAAAAACACAAATTTCTACTCGTTATAAAGGGAAAATACAAATTTCCGGCGATGTCAACTCGTTATCAGGGAAAAAAACATTTTTTCTGCAAGGACAACTCGTTACCAGAGAAAAACACAAATTTGAACTCGTTAATAAGAAGAAAACATGAATTCGAACTCGTTACCAAAGAAAAAACACAAATTTCTACTCGTTATAAAGGGAAAACACAAATTTCCGGCGATGTCAACTCGTTATCAGGGAAAAAAACATTTTTTCTTCAAGGACAACTCGTTACCAGAGAAAAACACAAATTTGAACTCGTTAATAAGAAGAAAACATGAATTCGAACTCGTTACCAAAGAAAAAACACAAATTTCTACTCGTTATAAAGGGAAAACACAAATTTCCGGCGATGTCAACTCGTTATCAGGGAAAAAACATTTTTTCTGCATGGACAACTCGTTACGAGAGAAAAACACAAATTTGAACTCGTTGATAAGAAGAAAACATGAATTCGAACTCGTTACCAAAGAAAAAACACAAATTTCTACTCGTTATAAATGGAAAACACAAATTTCCGGCGAAGTCAACTCGTTATCGGGAAAAAACATTTTTTTTGCATGGATAACTCGTTACCAGAGAAAAACACAAATTTGAACTCGTTAATAAGAAGAAAACATGAATTCGAACTCGTTACCAAAGAAAAAACACAAATTTCTACTCGTTATAAATGGAAAACACAAATTTCCGGCGATGTCAACTCGTTATCAGGGAAAAAAACATTTTTTCTGCAAGGACAACTCGTTACCAGAGAAAAACACAAATTTGAACTCGTTAATAAGAAGAAAACATGAATTCGAACTCGTTACCAAAGAAAAAACACAAATTTCTACTCGTTATAAAGGGAAAACACAAATTTCCGGCGAATGTCAACTCGTTATCGGGGAAAAAAACATTTTTTCCGCAAGGACAACTCGTTACCGAGAAAAACACAAATTTGAACTCGTTAATAAGAAGAAAACATGAATTCGAACTCGTTACCAAAGAAAAAACACAAATTTCTACTCGTTATAAATGGAAAACACAAATTTCCGGCGATGTCAACTCGTTATCGGGAAAAAAACATTTTTTTCCGCAAGGACAACTCGTTACCGAGAGAAAAACACAAATTTGAACTCGTTAATAAGAAGAAAACATGAATTCGAACTCGTTACCAAAGAAAAACACAAATTTCTACTCGTTATAAAGGGAAAACACAAATTTCCGGCGATGTCAACTCGTTATCAGGGAAAAAACATTTTTTATGCAAGGACAACTCGTTACCAAAGAAAAACACAAATTTGAACTCGTTAATAAGAAGAAAACATGAATTCGAACTCGTTACCAAAGAAAAAACACAAATTTCTACTCGTTATAAAGGGAAAACACAAATTTCCGGCGATGTCAACTCGTTATCAGGGAAAAAAACATTTTTCTTCAAGGCCAACTCGTTACCCAAGAAAAACACAATTTTGAACTTGTTACTAAGAAGGAAACAAGAATTCGAACTCGTTACCAAAGAAAACACGCAAATTTCTACTCGTTATAAAGGGAAAACACAAATTTCCGGCGATGTCAACTCGTTATCAGGGGAAAAAACATTTTTTCCGCAAGGACAACTCGTTACCGAGAGAAAAACACAAATTTGAACTCGTTAATAAGAAGAAAACATGAATTTGAACTCGTTACCAAAGAAAAAACACAAATTTCTACTCGTTATAAAGGGAAAACACAAATTTCCGGCGATGTCAACTCGTTATCAGGGAAAAAACATTTTTTTTTCAAGGACAACTCGTTACCAGAGAAAAACACAAATTTGAACTCGTTAATAAGAAGAAAACATGAATTGAACTCGTTTCCCAAGAAAAACACAAATTTCTACTCGTTATAAAGGGAAAACAAAAATTTCCGGCGATGTCAACTCGTTATCAGGGAAAAAAAACATTTTTACACAAGGACAACTCGTTACTAGAGAAAACACAAATTTGAACTCGTTAATAAGAAGAAAACATGAATTCGAACTCGTTACCAAAGAAAAAACACAAATTTCTACTCGTTATAAAGGGAAAACACAAATTTCCGGCGATGTCAACTCGTTATCAGGGAAAAAAACATTTTTTCTGCAAGGACAACTCGTTACCAGAGAAAAACACAAATTTGAACTCGTTAATAAGAAGAAACATGAATTCGAACTCGTTACCAAAGAAAAACACAAATTTCTACTCGTTATAAAGGGAAAACACAAATTTCCGGCGATGTCAACTCGTTATCGGGAAAAAACATTTTTTCCGCAAGGACAACTCGTTACCGAGAGAAAAACACAAATTTGAACTCGTTAATAAGAAGAAAACATGAATTCGAACTCGTTACCAAAGAAAAACACAAATTTCTACTCGTTATAAAGGGAAAACACAAATTTCCGGCGATGTCAACTCGTTATCGTGAAAAAAACATTTTTTTTTCAAGGACAACTCGTTACCGAGAGAAAAACACAAATTTGAACTCGTTAATAAGAAGAAAACATGAATTTGAACTCGTTACCAAAGAAAAAACACAAATTTCTACTCGTTATAAAGGGAAAACACAAATTTCCGGCGATGTCAACTCGTTATCGGGAAAAAAACATTTTTTTTTCAAGGACAACTCGTTACCAGAGAAAAACACAAATTTGAACTCGTTAATAAGAAGAAAACATGAATTCGAACTCGTTACCAATGAAAAAACACAAATTTCTACTCGTTATAAAGGGAAAACACAAATTTCCGGCGATGTCAACTCGTTAACAGGAAAAAAAACATTTTTATACAAAGACAACTCGTTACTAGAGAAAACACAAATTTGAACTCGTTAATAAGAAGAAAACATGAATTCGAACTCGTTACCAAAGAAAAAACACAAATTTCTACTCGTTATAAAGGAAAACACAAATTTCCGGCGATGTCAACTCGTTATCGGGAAAAAAACATTTTTTTCCGCAAGGACAACTCGTTACCAAAGAAAAACACAATTTGAACTTGTTAATAAGAAGAAAACATGAATTCGAACTCGTTACCAAAGAAAAACACAAATTTCTACTCGTTATAAAGGGAAAACACAAATTTCCGGCGATGTCAACTCGTTATCGGGGAAAAAACATTTTTTACGCAAGGACAACTCGTTACCAGAGAAAAACACAAATTTGAACTCGTTAATAAGAAGAAAACATGAATTCGAACTCGTTACCAAAGAAAAAACACAAATTTCTACTCGTTATAAAGGGAAAACACAAATTTCCGGCAAAGTCAACTCGTTATCAGGGAAAAAAACATTTTTTTTTCAAGGACAACTCGTTACCAGAGAAAAACACAAATTTGAACTCGTTAATAAGAAGAAAACATGAATTTGAACTCGTTACCAAAGAAAAAACACAAATTTCTACTCGTTATAAAGGGAAAACACAAATTTCCGGGAATGTCAACTCGTTATCGGGAAAAAAACATTTTTTACGCAAGGACAACTCGTTACCGGATAAAAACACAAATTTGAACTCGTTAATAAGAAGAAAACATGAATTCGAACTCGTTACCAAAGAAAAAACACAAATTTCTACTCGTTATAAAGGGAAAACACAAATTTCCGGCGATGTCAACTCGTTATCGGGAAAAAACATTTTTTCTTCAAGGACAACTCGTTACCGAGAGAAAAACACAAATTTGAACTCGTTAATAAGAAGAAAACATGAATTCGAACTCGTTACCAAAGAAAAAACACAAATTTCTACTCGTTATAAAGGGAAAACACAAATTTCCGGCGATGTCAACTCGTTATCGGGAAAAAAACATTTTTTCTTCAAGGACAACTCGTTACCGAGAGAAAAACACAAATTTGAACTCGTTAAAGAAAAAACATGAATTCGAACTCGTTACCAAAGAAAAACACAAATTTCTACTCGTTATAAAGGGAAAACACAAATTTCCGGCGATGTCAACTCGTTATCGGGGAAAAAACATTTTTTCTTCAAGGACAACTCGTTACCAGAGAAAAACACAAATTTGAACTCGTTAATAAGAAGAAAACATGAATTCGAACTCGTTACCAATGAAAAAACACAAATTTCTACTCGTTATAAAGGGAAAACACAAATTTCCGGCGATGTCAACTCGTTTACAGGGAAAAAATTTTTTTCTGCAAGGACAACTCGTTACCAGAGAAAAACACAAATTTGAACTCGTTAATAAGAAGAAAACATGAATTCGAACTCGTTACCAAAGAAAAAACACAAATTTCTACTCGTTATAAAGGGAAAACACAAATTTCCGGCGATGTCAACTCGTTATAAGGGAAAAAAACATTTTTTATGCAAGGACAACTCGTTACCGAGAGAAAAACACAAATTTGAACTCGTTAATAAGAAGAAAACATGAATTCGAACTCGTTACCAAAGAAAAAACACAAATTTCTACTCGTTATAAAGGGAAAACACAAATTTCCGGCGATGTCAACTCGTTATCGGAAAAAAACATATTTTCTTCAAGGACAACTCGTTACCGAGAGAAAAACACAAATTTGAACTCGTTAATAAGAAGAAAACATGAATTGAACTCGTTACCAAAGAAAAAACACAAATTTCTACTCGTTATAAAGGGAAAACACAAATTTCCGGCGAATGTCAACTCGTTATCCGGGAAAAAACATTTTTTCTGCAAGGACAACCCGTTACCCGATAACAAAAGAAATTTGAACTAGTTAATAAGAAGAAAACATGAATTCGAACTCGTTACCTGTTCGATAAAACTTGTTTTATATTTATTTTGCCGGAACACCCCAAGTATAAGGATCGTAGTATAGGGTGTTACCGAGTCGTCCTAAGGGAATCGTACAATTATCGGATTAAAATATAGCTGTTATAAATAATGTCACAACTTATTAACTAAAATTAAATTTTATACTAATTAAACTAGGGTTTATGCTAATTATGAACAAGTAAAAATGACGATGAACAAGTAACTTCGATGAATAGTAAAAAACGATGAACAAGTAAATTTGCGAGAAAATTAGCAATTAACAACTAGGGTTTCTAACACTAATTAACTAACTAGACGTAGCAATTGACGATTGTTACGAACGATTTCGGTTTATCAAAGATTTAAAAGAACGGTAAAACAACAAGGATCCACCACACAACAATCACGCAACCAATTTTTATGATCCAAATACGATTTATTGGTATGATCAATCTCGAAATCGACTGAATTCCTTTAAATCAATTTCTAGGATTCGTTTTCTTTTCCAAGCAAAACAAATTAACATTCATAACAAGATCATAAATTTGTTCCCAAATTAAACAACCCAATTAACAACAAGTGATTCCTCAAATTATCACTAACCGTATCGATTGAAAAGCTCTACTATTGAATCATATTTCCATATAAATTCAAAGCAAAATATGGTTTCATTGACATTCCTATCTAATAAAACACTTAACAATTAATCCAAGAATCAATCGATAAATAAAACAATATTCGAAATCATAAACAAGGATAAACTAACGATTCATGGTTGTGATGACGTTGTGTGGTTTCATCCCGTTGCTCTACCGCTATGTGCTTAGCCTTGCATCATGATGATGATCACGATTATGGGGATGGAAGGATTCATCCTTTGTGTGTTGGAATATACGGTCGCTCCTTTCGGAAAAATAGGGTTTTTTTATTTCTCTTGGTCGCTCTCCTCTCTCGAATTGCGGTGGAAATTATGATGATAGTTAGGGTTTCCCATGTCCGTTTAAATAGATGAGTAAGGCGGTGGACTATGGCGGCGGTTAGGACGCTCGTTTGATGAGCCGGGACGGGAGGCCGGACGTGCGTTTGCTGAGAAGCTGATCATCCTGTATCAAATTTCTGCCTTGCAACTTCTAAAATTCATATCTTGAGTTGTAGACCTCCAAAAATTATGATCCGAATGTCATAAAAAAGCTCTCGGAAAACTCTACAACTTCCATTAAGGACTCTTCTTCAGAAAACGCCTTTTTGATTAGCCCGTCGTATTACGAGTATATTTCGGGATTTTCCACTTACCCAAATTGATTACCCACTTGACCACCATTTGAGTTGTAGAAGTCCGATTGACGTAATTCAAAGTGCGTTGGAAAGCTCTTTCAAAGATCTACAATTTTCATGAAGAAGTCCTCCCCTGAAAATGCCTCTAAGCTGGGTCAAATCTCCGTCGAAAATATGTAACGATTTAAGTACTTAGGAAAATTTGCTCCGTTGAACTCGTAAACTTGTGGCATCTTCTTCTAACCCTCTAAACACCTCTTTTAGACCGAAGATATGCATCTACAAGATATCCAAAATATTGCAAAGTGTAACAACATCCAAATAAACATAAAACCAACGATAAAAACACATAAATCAGCCACTTTTGCAATTTATTATCTTTAAACATCACTTGCTCAGTTTATCCTTTTGGCGAGTGATTTTCTATAAAAATCACTAAAACACGGGAGATAATGTTACGAAACAACTCGATATAAACCATAAAATTAGTCGTAAACAACTCCCCCACACTTAGACTTTTGCTCGTCCCGAGCAAAACAATCAAAACTAGCTCACTTTATATGCAATCCAAATAGATTCCTAACTCACGTAACAAAAGATACAACAACTATAGCAAATAATACCTACATAGAGATAGATTCGGTGTGTGTATAACAAGCCCTTTTCAATCTTCACAATCCTTTCAAACAATACCCTTTCAAATAAATTAATGACTATCCTAGGTATAGACAGTAATTGTTCCACACAAAGTCTTCCCGCGCACTCATCAAGATAATCCTTAAAGCATATCTTCAAGTTTATACTGGGTATAAGGTCAATGATAACAAAGTCTTTAATTTTTGTCACTTTTATACGCAAATTAGAATGAGCTCTTACCCGTCATAGTAGAATAGGATGTTTCGAGATAATACCCTACCTTACTCAAATATAGGGTAGCTTCTTCTAACCTGTCGTGAGCTTTTAGTCATCATAGTGGTATAGGACATTTCGAGATAATGCCCTACCGCACTCCAATCATCGACTAGCTTTCGACATATACATTTATTATATATTATATTTTTGCAAAGACTTTAGTTATGTTTCACTTATCACATTCAAACTATCGATATTCACAAGACACGTTCTAAACTTCGGTGGTACTTCACCGTTATTATTAAAACAAATCACTAAAGTAATGAAAAGATACAATTCAAAAGTTTTGCATCAACATCAAAGGCTTTCGTGAGTGTGAAAATGAATACTATCTCAAATTAGTAAAAGCATGCTATAATTATCTCTCAAAGTCACATAAAATCATTGTCAGGAAACTACAACTAGCAAGCCATTTGTTTCAATTACATGCTCAAGATTTACAATTATCCAAGTTTACTTGAAAAATTTTAAAATTGTCGAGAAAATCACATTTACTCGTTTTCGAAGATATAGCATGATAACATTCCCAATTTAGACACCCCCCACACTTAAATCACATTATGTCCTCGAATGTGCAAATAAAAGAAAAGAATACTTAGTTTGGTTTCAAAGTGGTTGTCGGGCTGTAGGTTGACAGTGGTCAGGCCATAACATGAATGTACCGCTGCAGCTCGTATCACGAACAGACAACACTAAAAGTGATAACTGGCAAAAACCGCTCAACAGTATCTGCAACACTCGACATAGCATATAATCTCGGGGTACAAGGGGTATATGAGTAAACATGTAGACACATAAAAATGGGCAAATAAAGCATTCACAAATAGGACAAGGAGAACCAACACACAAATCACCATTGTTTTATTCCTAAAAACCTAAAAACTTAACGAAAAAGAAAAGTAACTTAAAAGACTAGGCTGCCTCCTAGGAGCGCTTCTTTATTGTCATTAGCTTGACAAAGATCTCAAAATCAACCCGGATCGGGCCACTTTGGTTTGATCAGGGCTACTTCTTTATCAGAGTCAGAGTGGAGAGCATCGGTGTGGTCACAACAACAACAAGTCAAGTGCGCGACTAAGTCTTGGACTTTAGCCATCCAGACAGCACTGATTCTCTTCTTTGTGTTGTTGCTTAATTTTGGCACCGGCATACTAATGGGTGCAGGAGTCGTGGTAGAAGCATCTTTAAGATGAAGGGCAATAATGTCATCATCCGAATTAAAGAAGTCGGACGGGATCTCATCACAAATCAAGACATCGTCATGTCAACCACCTTTCGAAAGTATAGGACTTCGGGTGCTTCATAAGGCTGTCCGAAATACTTTTTCAATCTATGACCATTTACTTTAAAAGGTTGACCGCCGTACCCTTTTAAGGAGATCGCTCCACCCGGATGAACTTCGACAATTTCAAAGGGTCCGGACCATCTGGACTTAAGCTTGCCAGCAAACAGATGTAATATGGTGTTGTAAAGCAAAGCCATCTCTCCTACCTTGAAATCTCTATCTTTTATCTTGGCATCGTGGAGCGCCTTTGTTCTCTCCTTGCTCAGCTTGGCATTCTCGTAGGCCCTGAGTCTGAATTCGTCGAGCTCATGTAGTTGCAGTAATCTTTTCTCCCCACATAGTTGGCTATCGAAGTTTAAGAATTTAATAGCCCAGTAAGCTCTGTGCTCCAGCTCGACTGGTAGATGGCAAGCTTTGCCATAAACCATTTGAAAGGGCGACGTACCCATAGGGGTCTTGAACGCAGTGCGATAAGCCCAGAGTGCGTCGTCCAACTTCAGACTCCACTTGGTTCTATTCGAATTCACCGTTTTCTCCAAAATCCGCTTTAGACTTCGTTGCTCACCTCGACTTGGCCACCGGTCCGGGGGTGGTATGGTGTACCAATTCTATGCTTGACACCATATCTCTCAAGAGTTTTATCCAAAGTGGTGCATTACGAAATGCGATCCTTCATCACCGATAAGGGCTCAGACGACCAAATCTAGTAAAGATATTCTTTTGCAAGAATTTCTTTACCACTTTGTGATCATTGGTTGGGGTGGCTATGGCCTCTACCCACTTGGAAACATAGTCCACACAGACCAGAATATATTTGTTAGAGCATGATGATGGGAAAGGTCCCATAAAATCAATGCCCCAGACATCAAAAACTTCACATTCCAAGATAGGCCTCAAAGGCATCTCCATCCTACTACTGAGTCTCCCTACTCTTTGGCATCTATCACAGCCTTTGCAAAAGGCTTCAAGCATCTTTAAACGAGTAGGCCAGTAAAAACCAGCTTGAAGGATTTTTGTGACTGTCTTAGGTGCTCCGTAGTGCCCACCAGCGGGACCACTATGACATTGCTCCAAGATATCCAATTGTTCATGCTCCGGAACGCACCTTCTAAGCAACCCGTCCTTGCAGATTTTAAACAGATGTGGATCCTCCCATATGAGATACTTTAAGTCACTGAAAAATTTCTTCTTTTCCTGATACGTCATCTCTTCTAAGTGTCCACTTGCTAATTAAGTAATTGACGTAATCAGCATACCACGGCCTCACATTCTCTAACTTCATTAATTGCTCAGTCGGAAAGTCAATGCCTACGTCCTTAGGGATTTCGCTACCCTCGTTTACTAGGCGAGATAAGTGGTCACCTACAACATTGTCACTACCCTTCTTGTCCTTAATCTCAAGGTCGAATTCCCGTAATATCGGGATCCATCTAAGTAACCTTGGTTTAGCGTACGCTTTTGCCATAAGGTAGCGTAGTGCCGCGTGATCCGTCCAAACCACAACTTGAGACCCGAGCAGGTAACTTCTAAATTTATCCATAGCAAAAACGACGGCTAGAATTCTTTCTCTGTAGTAGTGTAGTTACACCGAGCCGGGTTCAAAGTTCGACTCGCATAGTAGATCGGCCGGAACTTTTTGTCAATTCTCTGCCCTAGAACTGCGCCTACGGCGTAGTTAGAGGCATCGCACAATAGTTCAAAAGGTTGAGTCCAATCGGGCGCGATTAAAATGGGGGCACTGGTTAGCTTATCCTTTAAGCTATTAAAAGCTTTCTTACACCCATCATCAAATAAGAACTCCACTTCCTCTTTCAGTAGGTTGGATAACGGCTTTGCTATCGTTGAAAAATCTTTAATGAATCGCCGATAGAAGCCTACATGCCCCAGAAATCCTCGTACCTCCTTCACTGTCTTCGGGTATGACATTATCTCAATGGCTTCTACTTTAGCCTTATCCACCTGAATACCATCACTGGACAGCTTGTGTCCTAACACAATCCCTTCTTCGACTAGAAAATGGCACTTCTCCCAGTTAAGCACCAGATTTTTCTCAACACAACGTTGGAGTACCATATCTAGATTCTTTAAGATTTCATCAAAGCTGTCGCCGTAGACTGAGAAGTCATCCATGAAGACCTCCATGCATTGCTCCACAAGTCCATCAAAAATGGCTAACATGCACCGTTGAAAAGTCGCGGGTGCATTGCATAAGCCGAATGGCATTCTCGCGAAAAGCAAAAGTGCCGGATGGACAAGTAAATGTGGTCTTTTCCCGGTCATTGGGGTCGATGGCTATCCGGAAGTAACCGAGTATCCATCGAGGAAACAATAATACTTGTGACCACTCGCCTTTCGATAAGTTGGTCAATGAAGGGTAGGGGAAAGTGGTCCTTGGCGTAACCTCGTTAAGTCTACGATAGTCAATGCGACTCTATAGCCCGTCACGAGTCGTAAGGCTACTTCTTCCCCTCTTTCGTTCTTCTCAACGGTAATACCCCCTTCTTTGGCACAACTTGAGTGGGGCTAACCCACTCGCTATCGCCTATGGCATAAATAATTCCCATATCAAGCCATTTGATGATTTCCTTTTTGACAACCTCCCGCATGTGCGGATTTAGCCTCCTTTGAGGTTGTCTAACCTTCTTCGCTCCTTCCTCCGTTCGAATCTTATGCATGCACACGTCCGGGGTGATTCGCCCACCTGCCATCCGAACGCGATATGTTTCTCAAGCACTTTGATCAATTCTGCCTCTTGCTCCGGCTCGAGTTTAGATGAGATGATCAGGGACAACTTATCACCGTCTTTTAAGAAGATGTATTTCAGGTGCTGCGGAAGTGGTTTTAACTCTAAGTCAGTAGGTGGTTGCTCGATGCTAGATTTTAAGGGACCACCGTTTTCCTTGTGAGCTTGGACCGGTTGACTGAAAAACACCTCGTCTTCCTGAGGTGTAACCCCAGAAAGATATTGAACGATATCATCTAAAGAAATCTTCCTATCAGCTTCCGTCTTTTCTTTCTTATGCTTAACCATCTTCTTAAGCTCTTCTTCTTCAAGCTCTTCAAAAAGTCGCTCCCAATCATCCAACTCCCAATGGGTAGTTTCTCTCCAAAAGTCTATTTCGTCCCGGCCTACCCATTAAAACTTCCTCCTCTCGCAAGGTCAAAGTCCGCTGGTTGAGCTCCTTCAAATCATTCTCGCTCATCCCCGGAATGTCCCTGCATTTTTCGTTCACTCATAGTCTCGCAGCGCAAGCCGTTGAGACACTCTACTGATGACAACGGCCCGTGAACAATTATCGGAGTCATCTCCATAGATTGCTTCAATGAATGAAATTCCCTGGATCGGGGTTTCGAGAACTTTTTTCTTGCTCGAAGGTGACGGAAGTGTCGCTATTCTCGAGTGATTTGGCCGGTTTGGAAGTCAATAGTGGCGGCGAGAGGTGTCTAAGAAAGTACGGCCTAGAATCGGGGCATCTCCTTGTCGATCGGTAATCCAAGTATGACCCGTCGATTGGAAAAATTAAATGTTTAACATGGATAAGGACGTTGTTAACACAACCAGCTGCTAGACGGCTAGATCGGTCTACCAACTGAAGAGAGACGGGGCTCTTCCTTAGCCTCTTGTCCAACCCGAGATTCTTGCAAACGTTCAATGGCATCACATTGACAGAGGCCCCTGAGTCGCATAAGACATTGTGGAACGTGCGGCCTTCAATCGTGCATGAGATTGAAGGTCGTCCGGGGTCACCTCGCTTGATTGCAATGCTCTGTGAAACCGTTGAACATTCTTCTCTTAGTACCTCTTCTACCATTTCCTTTAGCTTCTTCTTACTTCCAAAGGAATCCTTAAGATACTTAGAGCATTTAGGCATCTCAGTTAATACCTCTGCAAGAGGCATAGTCACCATAGTATCTCTAAGCATCTTTTTCACTTCGTCATACTGTTTGTCAGAGTTCAAGACATTCCCTCTTTTCTTTGCTGGATAAGGAAGGGTTTTCGAATGATTGGTTATAGTTGGACTTTGAATGGCTTCGTCCTCCTTATCCTTCCATCTGACAAACTTCTCAGTTTTCTTTTTAGTCAGGGGTTCAGCCACCTGACTTCTCTTCTCAGCATCCTCATCACTATCCCCTGAAGAATTATTATCATTCAGCTCTTCCTCGCTGTCGCTTTCTTCGGTATTTATCTCTTGCTTTCCCCTCCTGAACTCATGGCGTCAGGAGGGGCTACTCGTTTCCCGACGGCTTTTCGGGTCCAGCTGTCTTACCGTTTCTGAGGGTGACTGCATTCAACTCCTCCTCTTTTCCATAATCCCATCGCGGTGTGATGGCATTACAAGCACTGACATCTGCCTTAGGGTTTTTATCCGTATAACTCGGCGGTCTTCCTTGGGGTCTGCTTGCTTGCTGCTCAGCCATCTGACCAATCTGTCTCTCAATCGTTTTTTGACCGGTGGCCAGTGTTTTCACCAATTCTACTAGCTCATCAAATTTCTTCTGAGGGACATAGGTGGGCTGTTGATTTTGCGTTTGAGCCCAGTTACCTTGTGGTCTTTGGTTATTGGAGTTGAAGGAGGGATTGGAGTTGGATGCACCAGGTGGTGTATAATAACTATTTCTCGGATTCCCTGAATAGTTGCGGTTTTGATTGTAGCTCGATTGACCCGCATTTTTATTGGAGCCTCTGAAAGGTTGATTCTGGTTCTCCATGGCATGCACTTCTTCATCCATCATATTTCCCGGCTTGCATGCCCAAGTGATTTACATTTGCCGGCCCCTTCTTGTCGCTTCATTTGTAGGTTAGCTAGTTGCTTGCTCATTAATTCCATTTGAGCAACTAGCATTTTTGTCTCCGAGTTACTTGCGTAGCCTCCTTTTTGCTTCCACTAACATGAGTCTTCCTTTGAGTATACCACATGTTATTCTTAGCTATTGTTTCTGCTACCCTGTAGGCAGCATCATCTCCTCCACCTAAAAACGATCCATGAGCTGTGGAATCTAGGTAATCTCTATTGGGTTGAGAAACACCCTGATAGAATAATTCTAGAAGTTCATGTTGATCATAACCATGGTTAGGGCATTTCCTCATCAACAAATTCAACCTCTCTCAAGCCTTTCCCACACTCTCTCCTTCTAATTGCTCGAAAGTAGCTATATCTCGTTTAAGGCCCATTATCGTTCCGGGTGAAACGAATTTCGCAGCGAAGGCTCTTTTAACATCGGCCCGGTATGAAGAGAGTGATGGGGCAAGGATTTATACCATCTATTTGCTTCACCTCTCAAGGCAAACGGAAAAAGTTTCGGTTTAACTATTTCGAAGGAACGCCGGGGTAGTGACTCGCTTCACATATTTGCACAAAAGTGGATAAGAAGTCATGTGGATCTTCGCAAAGCGGTGCCATGGAATGAATTATTTTGGACCATCCCCACAACTCCATTCTTTAAGTCAAAATGCATACCTCCCATCTCCGGCGGTCGAATTGGTCTATGCCCTTCTAGGAAGTCTTGATTCAGATAAGGTGCATAAGGGTCTGGCTGCACAACAGCTGCAGCCGCCTGAGGCTGTTGCTGCTGAATATTCTGATTCACTGGAGGATGTGCAACATTCTTTGTTGAGCATCTCGTTGTTGTTGCATCCGCCGGTTCATCCAGGCTTGCCGTTGTTGTTGGTTCCGCAACATTTGCATCGAATTTGGTTTAATTGAGCGGGATCCATGCCGGGAGGATTTTGGTTATTATTCCCTTGGTCCTCGACAATGTCTCGCTCGTTCGTGATCGCCGGGAACCGTGTTCGCTCATGTTGTCGAGGATTTGGGAATAGTCTTTCTTGACAATGTCTCGTTCGCTAGTTCGGAGAGGATTCGGGAAGTGAATAATAACGGCCATTTCTTGCTCCTCGAAGGTTTGCATAAACTAGGGGAGCAAAATTTTTGTAAAAGTCAACACTTGCCGACAATAGGTCAAGTCAAAGTTGACGAGATATTTTACACGACCGGGTCAACTTAGAAATTTTTTGTAATATATATAAATTATTAATATTATTATTATTATTTTTTTTTTTTTTTTTGAAGACAAACACCTAAAAAAAAAAAAAAAATTACACCGACACAAAAAAGCGCACCTACGAAGAATCCGACAACCGTTACCGAATCCCCGGCAACGGCGCCAAAAACTTGTTCGATAAAACTTGTTTTATATTTATTTTACCGGAACACCCCAAGTATAAGGATCGTAGTATAGGGTGTTACCGAGTCGTCCTAAGGGAATCGTACAATTATCGGATTAAAATATAGTCGTTATAAATAATGTCACAACTTATTAACTAAAATTAAATTTTATACTAATTAAACTAGGGTTTATGCTAATTATGAACAAAAATGACGATGAACAAGTAACTTCGATGAATAGTAAAAAAAACGATGAAGTAAATTTGCGAGAAAATTAGCAATTAACAACTAGGGTTTCTAACACTAATTAAGTAACTAGACGTAGCAATTGACGATTGTTACGAACGATTTCGGTTTATCAAAGATTTAAAAGAACGGTAAAACAACAAGGATCCACCACACAACAATCACGCAACCACTTTTTATGATCCAAATACGATTTATTGGTATGATCAATCTCGAAATCGACTGAATTCCTTTAAATCAATTTCTAGGATTCGTTTTCTTTTCCAAGCAAAACAAATTAACATTCATAACAAGATCATAAATTTGTTCCCAAATTAAACAACCCAATTAACAACAAGTGATTCCTCAAATTATCATTAACCGTATCGATTGAAAAGCTCTACTATTGAATCATATTTCCATATAAATTCAAAGCAAAATATGGTTTCATTGACATTCCTATCTAATAAAACACTTAACAATTAATCCAAGAATCAATCGATAAATAAAACAATATTCGAAATCATAAACAAGGATAAACTAACGATTCATGGTTGTGATGACGTTGTGTGGTTTCATCCCGTTGCTCTACCGCTATGTGCTTAGCCTTGCATCATGATGATGATCACGATTATGGGGATGGAAGGATTCATCCTTTGTGTGTTGGAATATACGGTCGCTCCTCAAAAAAATAGGGTTTTTTTATTTCTCTTGGTCGCTCTCCTCTCTCGAATTGCGGTGGAAATTATGATGATAGTTAGGGTTTCCCATGCTTATTTGTTTAAATAGATGAGTAAGGCGGTGGACTATGGCGGCGGTTAGGACGCTCGTTTGATGAGCTGGGACGGAGGCTGGACGTGTGTTTGCTGAGAAGCTGATCATCCTGTATCAAATTTCTGCCTTGCAACTTCTAAAATTCATATCTTGAGTTGTAGACCTCCAAAAATTATGATCCGAATGTCATAAAAAAGCTCTCGGAAAACTCTACAACTTCCATTAAGGACTCTTCTTCAGAAAACGCCTTTTTGATTAGCCCGTCGTATTACGAGTATATTTCGGGATTTTCCACTTACCCAAATTGATTACCCACTTGACCACCATTTGAGTTGTAGAAGTCCGATTGACGTAATTCAAAGTGCGTTGGAAAGCTCTTTCAAATATCTACAATTTTCATGAAGAAGTCCTCCCCTGAAAATTCCTCTAAGCTGGGTCAAATCTCCGTCGAAAATATGTAACGATTTAAGTACTTAGGAAAATTTGCTCCGTTGAACTCGTAAACTGGTGGCATTTTCTTCTAACCCTCTAAACACCTCTTTTAGACCGAAGATATGCATCTACAAGATATCCAAAATATTGCAAAGTGTAACAACATCCAAATAAACATAAAACCAACGATAAAAACACATAAATCGCCCACTTTTGCAATTTATTATCTTTAAACATCACTTGCTCAGTTTATCCTTTTGGCGAGTGATTTTCTATAAAAATCACTAAAACACGGGAGATAATGTTACGAAACAACTCGATAAAAACCATAAAATTAGTCGTAAACATTACCAAAGATAAAACACAAATTTCTACTCGTTATAAAGGGAAAACACAAATTTCCGGCGATGTCAACTCGTTATGGGGGAATTTTTTTTTTCTGCAAGGACAACTCGTTACCAGAGAAAAACACAAATTTGAACTCGTTAATAAGAAGAAAACATGAATTCGAACTCGTTACCAAAGAAAAAACACAAATTTCTACTCGTTATAAAGGGAAAACACAAATTTCCGGCGATGTCAACTCGTTATCGGGAAAAAAACATTTTTTTCTACAAGGACAACTCGTTACCGAGAGAAAAACACAAATTTGAACTCGTTAATAAGAAGAAAACATGAATTCGAACTCGTTACCAATGAAAAACACAAATTTCTACTCGTTATAAAGGGAAAACACAAATTTCCGGCGATGTCAACTCGTTAACAGGGAAAATTTTTTTTATGCAAAAACAACTCGTTACCAGAGAAAAACACAAATTTGAACTCGTTAATAAGAAGAAAACATGAATTCGAACTCGTTACCAAAGAAAAAACACATTTCTACTCGTTATAAAGGAAAAACACAAATTTCCGGCGATGTCAACTCGTTATCAGGGAAAAAAACATTTTTTCTGCAAGGACAACTTGTTACCAGAGAAAAACACAATTTTGAACTTGTTAATAAGAATAAAACATGAATTTGAACTCGTTACCAAAGAAAAAACATAAATTTCTACTCGTTATAAATGGAAAACACAAATTTCCGGCGATGTCAACTCGTTATCAGGGAAAAAAACATTTTTTATGCAAGGACAACTCGTTAAGAGAGAAAAACACAAATTTGAACTCGTTAATAAGAAGAAAACATGAATTTGAACTCGTTACCAAAGAAAAAACACAAATTTCTACTCGTTATAAAGGGAAAACACAAATTTCGGCGATGTCAACTCGTTATCGGGAAAAAACATTTTTTCTTCGAGGACAACTCGTTACCAGAGAAAAACACAAATTTGAACTCGTTAATAAGAAGAAAACATGAATTGAACTCGTTACCAAAAAAAAACACAAATTTCTACTCGTTATAAAGGGAAAACACAAATTTCCGGCGATGTCAACTCGTTCGGGAAAAAAACATTTTTTCTACAAGGACAACTCGTTACCGAGAGAAAAACACAAATTTGAACTCGTTAATAAGAAGAAAACATGAATTTGAACTCGTTACCAATGAAAAAACACAAATTTCTACTCGTTATAAAGGGAAAACACAAATTTCCGGGAATGTCAACTCGTTATCGGGAAAAAACATTTTTTCTACAAGGACAACTCGTTACCGGAGAAAAACACAAATTTGAACTCGTTAATAAGAAGAAAACATGAATTCGAACTCGTTACCAAAGAAAAAAACACAAATTTCTACTCGTTATAAAGGGAAAACACAAATTTCCGGCGATGTCAACTCGTTATCTGGGAAAAAACATTTTTTCTGCAAAGACAACTCGTTACCAGAGAAAAACACAAATTTTAACTCGTTAATAAGAAGAAAACATGAATTCGAACTCATTACCAATGAAAAAACACAAATTTCTACTCGTTATAAAGGGAAAACACAAATTTCCGGCGATGTCAACTCGTTATCAGGGAAAAAAAACATTTTTTATGCAAAGACAACTCGTTACCAGAGAAAACACAAATTTGAACTCGTTAATAAGAAGAAAACATGAATTCGAACTCGTTACCAAAGAAAAAACACAAATTTCTACTCGTTATAAAGGGAAAACACAAATTTCCGGCGATGTCAACTCGTTATCAGGGAAAAAACATTTTTTCTGCAAGGACAACTCGTTACCAGAGAAAAACACAATTTTGAACTTGTTACTAAGAAGAAAACATGAATTCGAACTCGTTACCAAAGAAAAAACACAAATTTCTACTCGTTATAAAGGGAAAACACAAATTTCCGGCGATGTCAACTCGTTATCGGGAAATTTTTTTTTTACGCAAGGACAACTCGTTACCAGAGAAAAACACAAATTTGAACTCGTTAATAAGAAGAAAACATGAATTTCAACTCGTTACCAAAGAAAAAACACAAATTTCTACTCGTTATAATGGGAAAACACAAATTTCCGGCGATGTCAACTCGTTATCAGGGAAAAAAACATTTTTTCTGCAAGGACAACTCGTTACAAGATAAAAACACAAATTTGAACTCGTTAATAAGAAGAAAACATGAATTCGAACTCGTTACCAAAGAAAAAACACAAATTTCTACTCGTTATAAAGGGAAAACACAAATTTCCGGCGATGTCAACTCGTTATCGGGGAAAAAAACATTTTTTCTGCAAGGACAACTCGTTACCAGAGAAAAACACAATTTTAACTTGTTACTAAGAAGAAAACATGAATTCGAACTCGTTACCAAAGAAAAAACACAAATTTCTACTCGTTATAAAGGGAAAACACAAATTTCCGGGAATGTCAACTCGTTATCAGGGAAAAAAGCATTTTTTCTGCAAGGACAACTTGTTACCGGATAAAAACAGAAATTTGAACTCGTTAATAAGAAGAAAACATGAATTCGAATTCGTTACCCATGAAAAAAATACAAATTTCTACTCGTTATAAAGGGAAAACACAAATTTCCGGCGATGTCAACTCGTTATCAGGGAAAAAACATTTTTTCTGCAAAGACAACTCGTTACCAGAGAAAAACACAAATTTTAACTCGTTAATATGAAGAAAACATGAATTCGAACTCGTTACCAAAGAAAAAACACAAATTTCTACTCGTTATAAAGGGAAAACACAAATTTCCGGCGATGTCAACTCGTTATCAGGGAAAAAAACATTTTTTTTGCAAGGACAACTCGTTACCAAAGAAAAACACATATTTGAACTCGTTAATAAGAAGAAAACAGGAATTCGAACTCGTTACCAAAGATAAAACAGAAATTTCTACTCGTTATAAGGGGAAAACAAAAATTTCCGGCAATGTCAACTCGTTATCAGGGAAAAAAACATTTTTTCTACAAGGATAACTCGTTACCAGAGAAAAACACAAATTTGAACTCGTTAATAAGAAGAAAACATGAATTCGAACTCGTTACCAAAGAAAAAACAAAAATTTCGACTCGTTATAAATGGAAATCACAAATTTCCGGCGATGTCAACTCGTTATCGGGAAAAAAACATTTTTTATGCAAGGACAACTCGTTACCGAGAGAAAACACAAATTTTAACTCGTTAATAAGAAGAAAACATGAATTCGAACTCGTTACCAAAGAAAAAACACAAATTTCTACTCGTTATAAAGGGAAAACACAAATTTCCGGCGATGTCAACTCGTTATCGGGGAAAAAAAAACATTTTTTACGCAAGGACAACTCGTTACCGAGAGAAAAACACAAATTTTAACTCGTTAATAAGAAGAAAACATGAATTCGAACTCGTTACCAAAGAAAAAACACAAATTTCTACTCGTTATAAAGGGAAAACACAAATTTCCGGCGATGTCAACTCGTTATCGGGGAAAAAAACATTTTTTCTTCAAGGACAACTCGTTACCGAGAGAAAAACACAAATTTGAACTCGTTAATAAGAAGAAAACATGAATTCGAACTCGTTACCAAGAAAAAACACAAATTTCTACTCGTTATAAAGGGAAAACACAAATTTCCGGCGATGTCAACTCGTTATCGGGAAAAAAACATTTTTTTCGCAAGGACAACTCGTTACCAGAGAAAAACACAAATTTTAACTCGTTAATAAGAAGAAAACATGAATTCGAACTCGTTACCAAAGAAAAAACACAAATTTCTACTCGTTATAAAGGAAAACACAAATTTCCGGCGATGTCAACTCGTTATCTGGGAAAAAAACATTTTTTCTTCAAGGACAACTCGTTACTAGAGAAAAACACAAATTTGAACTCGTTAATAAGAAGAAAACATGAATTTGAACTCGTTACCAATGAAAAAACACAAATTTCTACTCGTTATAAAGGGAAAACACAAATTTCCGGGAATGTCAACTCGTTATCAGGGAAAAAAGCATTTTTTTCTAGAAGGACAACTCGTTACCGGATAAAAACACAAATTTGAACTCGTTAATAAGAAGAAAACATGAATTCGAACTCGTTACCAAAGAAAAAAAACACAAATTTCTACTCGTTATAAAGGGAAAACACAAATTTCCGGCGATGTCAACTCGTTATCCGGGAAAAAACATTTTTTCGCAAAGACAACTCGTTACCGAGAGAAAAACACAAATTTTAACTCGTTAATAAGAAGAAAACATGAATTCGAACTCGTTACCAAAGAAAAAACACAAATTTCTACTCGTTATAAATGGAAAACACAAATTTCCGGCGATGTCAACTCGTTATTAGGGGAAAAAAACATTTTTTCTGCAAGGACAACTCGTTACCAGAGAAAAACACAAATTTGAACTCGTTAATAAGAAGAAAACATGAATTTGAACTCGTTACCAAAGAAAAAACACAAATTTCTACTCGTTATAAAGGGAAAACACAAATTTCCGGCGATGTCAACTCGTTATCGGGAAAAAAACATTTTTTCTGCAAGGACAACTCGTTACCGAGAGAAAAACACAAATTTTAACTCGTTAATAAGAAGAAAACATGAATTTGAACTCGTTACCAATGAAAAAACACAAATTTCTACTCGTTATAAAGGGAAAACACAAATTTCCGGGAATGTCAACTCGTTATCAGGGAAAAAAGCATTTTTTTCTACAAGGACAACTCGTTACCGGAAAAACACAAATTTGAACTCGTTAATAAGAAGAAAACATGAATTCGAACTCGTTACCCAAGAAAAAACACAAATTTCTACTCGTTATAAAGGGAAAACACAAATTTCCGGCGATGTCAACTCGTTATCAGGGAAAAAAACATTTTTTTCTACAAGGACAACTCGTTACCGAGAGAAAAACACAAATTTGAACTCGTTAATAAGAAGAAAACATGAATTCGAACTCGTTACCAATGAAAAACACAAATTTCTACTCGTTATAAAGGGAAAACACAAATTTCCAGCGATGTCAACTAGTTAATAGGGAAATTTTATTTTTATGCAAAAAACACTCCTTACCAGCGAAGCACAGAAATTTGAACTCGTTAATAAGAAGAAAACATGAATTCGAACTCGTTACCAAAGAAAAAAACAAATTTCTACTCGTTATAAAGGGAAAACACAAATTTCCGGCGATGTCAACTCGTTATCAGGGAAAAAAACATTTTTTCTGCAAGGACAACTTGTTACCAGAGAAAAACACAATTTTGAACTCGTTAATAAGAAGAAAACATGAATTCGAACTCGTTACCAAAGAAAAAACACAAATTTCTACTCGTTATAAATGGAAAACACAAATTTCCGGCGATGTCAACTCGTTATCGGGGAAAAAACATTTTTTATGCAAGGACAACTCGTTACCGAGAGAAAAACACAAATTTTAACTCGTTAATAAGAAGAAAACATGAATTTGAACTCGTTACCAAAGAAAAAACACAAATTTCTACTCGTTATAAAGGGAAAACACAAATTTCGGCGATGTCAACTCGTTATCGGGGAAAAAAACATTTTTTCTTCGCAAGGACAACTCGTTACCGAGAGAAAAACACAAATTTGAACTCGTTAATAAGAAGAAAACATGAATTTGAACTCGTTACCAAAAAAAAACACAAATTTCTACTCGTTATAAAGGGAAAACACAAATTTCCGGCGATGTCAACTCGTTATCGGGAAAAAAACATTTTTTCTACAAGGACAACTCGTTACCAGAGAAAAACACAAATTTGAACTCGTTAATAAGAAGAAAACATGAATTTGAACTCGTTACCAATGAAAAAACACAAATTTCTACTCGTTATAAAGGGAAAACACAAATTTCCGGGAATGTCAACTCGTTATCAGGGAAAAAACATTTTTTCTACAAGGACAACTCGTTACCGGATAAAAACAGAAATTTGAACTCGTTAATAAGAAGAAAACATGAATTCGAACTCGTTACCCAAGAAAAAAAATACAAATTTCTACTCGTTATAAAGGGAAAACACAAATTTCCGGCGATGTCAACTCGTTATCTGGGAAAAAACATTTTTTCTGCAAAGACAACTCGTTACCAGAGAAAAACACAAATTTTAACTCGTTAATAAGAAGAAAACATGAATTCGAACTCGTTACCAAAGAAAAAACACAAATTTCTACTCGTTATAAAGGGAAAACACAAATTTCCGGCGATGTCAACTCGTTATCAGGGAAAAAAAACATTTTTTATGCAAAGACAACTCGTTACCAGAGAAGCACACAAATTTGAACTCGTTAATAAGAAGAAAACATGAATTCGAACTCGTTACCAAAGAAAAAACACAAATTTCTACTCGTTATAAAGGGAAAACACAAATTTCCGGCGATGTCAACTCGTTATCAGGGAAAAAAACATTTTTTTTACGCAAGGACAACTCGTTACCAGAGAAAAACACAAATTTAACTCGTTAATAAGAAGAAAACATGAATTCGAACTCGTTACCAAAGAAAAAACACAAATTTCTACTCGTTATAAAGGGAAAACACAAATTTCCGGCGATGTCAACTCGTTAACAGGGAAAAAAAACATTTTTTTTCGCAAGGACAACTCGTTACCAGAGAAAAACACAAATTTTAACTCGTTAATAAGAAGAAAACATGAATTTCAACTCGTTACCAAAGAAAAAACACAAATTTCTACTCGTTATAAAGGGAAAACACAAATTTCCGGCGATGTCAACTCGTTATCCGGGAAAAAAACATTTTTTCTGCAAGGACAACTCGTTACATGAGAAAAACACAAATTTGAACTCGTTAATAAGAAGAAAACATGAATTCGAACTCGTTACCAAAGAAAAAACACAAATTTCTACTCGTTATAAAGGAAAAACACAAATTTCCGGCGATGTCAACTCGTTATCGGGAAAAAAACATTTTTTCCGCAAGGACAACTCGTTACCGAGAGAAAAACACAATTTTAACTTGTTACTAAGAAGAAAACATGAATTCGAACTCGTTACCAAAGAAAAAACACAAATTTCTACTCGTTATAAAGGGAAAACACAAATTTCCGGGAATGTCAACTCGTTATCAGGGAAAAAAGCATTTTTTCTGCAAGGACAACTTGTTACCGGATAAAAACAGAAATTTGAACTCGTTAATAAGAAGAAAACATGAATTCGAATTCGTTACCCAAGAAAAAAATACAAATTTCTACTCGTTATAAAGGGAAAACACAAATTTCCGGCGATGTCAACTCGTTATCAGGGAAAAAACATTTTTTCTGCAAAGACAACTCGTTACCTAGAGAAAAACACAAATTTTAACTCGTTAATAAGAAGAAAACATGAATTCGAACTCGTTACCAAAGAAAAAACACAAATTTCTACTCGTTATAAAGGGAAAACACAAATTTCCGGCGATGTCAACTCGTTATCAGGGAAAAAAACATTTTTTTTGCAAGGACAACTCGTTACCAAAGAAAAACACATATTTGAACTCGTTAATAAGAAGAAAACATGAATTCGAACTCGTTACCAAAGAAAAAACACAAATTTCTACTCGTTATAAAGGGAAAACAAAAATTTCCGGCAATGTCAACTCGTTATCGGGAAAAAAACATTTTTTCTACAAGGACAACTCGTTACCAGAGACAAACACAAATTTGAACTCGTTAATAAGAAGAAAACATGAATTCGAACTCGTTACCAAAGAAAAAACACAAATTTCTACTCGTTATAAAGGGAAAACACAAATTTCCGGCGATGTCAACTCGTTATCAGGGAAAAAAACATTTTTTTGCAAGGACAACTCGTTACCGAGAGAAAACACAATTTTAACTCGTTAATAAGAAGAAAACATGAATTCGAACTCGTTACCAAAGAAAAAACACAAATTTCTACTCGTTATAAAGGGAAAACACAAATTTCCGGCGATGTCAACTCGTTATCGGGGAAAAAAAAACATTTTTTCTGCAAGGACAACTCGTTACCAGAGAAAAACACAAATTTTAACTCGTTAATAAGAAGAAAACATGAATTCGAACTCGTTACCAAAGAAAAAACACAAATTTCTACTCGTTATAAAGGGAAAACACAAATTTCCGGCGATGTCAACTCGTTATCAGGGAAAAAAACATTTTTTCTTCAAGGACAACTCGTTTCCAGAGAAAAACACAAATTTGAACTCGTTAATAAGAAGAAAACATGAATTTGAACTCGTTACCAAAAAAAAACACAAATTTCTACTCGTTATAAAGGGAAAACACAAATTTCCGGCGATGTCAACTCGTTATCGGGAAAAAAACATTTTTTCTCGCAAGGACAACTCGTTACGAGAGAAAAACACAAATTTTAACTCGTTAATAAGAAGAAAACATGAATTCGAACTCGTTACCAAAGAAAAAACACAAATTTCTACTCGTTATAAAGGGAAAACACAAATTTCCGGCGATGTCAACTCGTTATCGGGAAAAAAACATTTTTTTTTCTTCAAGGACAACTCGTTACTAGAGAAAAACACAAATTTGAACTCGTTAATAAGAAGAAAACATGAATTTGAACTCGTTACCAATGAAAAAACACAAATTTCTACTCGTTATAAAGGGAAAACACAAATTTCCGGGAATGTCAACTCGTTATCGGGGAAAAAACATTTTTTTCGCAAGGACAACTCGTTACCGGATAAAAACAGAAATTTGAACTCGTTAATAAGAAGAAAACATGAATTCGAACTCGTTACCCAAAAAAAAAATACAAATTTCTACTCGTTATAAAGGGAAAACACAAATTTCCGGCGATGTCAACTCGTTATCGGGAAAAAACATTTTTTCGCAAAGACAACTCGTTACCGAGAGAAAAACACAAATTTGAACTCGTTAATAAGAAGAAAACATGAATTCGAACTCGTTACCAAAGAAAAAACACAAATTTCTACTCGTTATAAATGGAAAACACAAATTTCCGGCGATGTCAACTCGTTATCGGGAAAAAAACATTTTTTCTTCAAGGACAACTCGTTACCAGAGAAAAACACAAATTTGAACTCGTTAATAAGAAGAAAACATGAATTTGAACTCGTTACCAATGAAAAAACACAAATTTCTACTCGTTATAAAGGGAAAACACAAATTTCCGGCGATGTCAACTCGTTATAAGGGAAAAAAACATTTTTTTCTGCAAGGACAACTCGTTACCAGAGAAAAACACAAATTTTAACTCGTTTATAAGAAGAAAACATGAATTCGAACTCGTTACCAAAGAAAAAACACAAATTTCTACTCGTTATAAAGGGAAAACACAAATTTCCGGCGATGTCAACTCGTTATCTGGGAAAAAAACATTTTTCCTTCAAGGACAACTCGTTACCAGAGAAAAACACAAATTTGAACTCGTTAATAAGAAGAAAACATGAATTTGAACTCGTTACCAATGAAAAAACACAAATTTCTACTCGTTATAAAGGGAAAACACAAATTTCCGGGAATGTCAACTCGTTATCAGGGAAAAAAGCATTTTTTTCTACAAGGACAACTCGTTACCGGATAAAAACAGAAATTTGAACTCGTTAATAAGAAGAAAACATGAATTCGAACTCGTTACCCAAGAAAAAAATACAAATTTCTACTCGTTATAAAGGGAAAACACAAATTTCCGGCGATGTCAACTCGTTATCTGGGAAAAAACATTTTTTCTGCAAAGACAACTCGTTACCAGAGAAAAACACAAATTTTAACTCGTTAATAAGAAGAAAACATGAATTCGAAATCGTTACCAAAGAAAAAACACAAATTTCTACTCGTTATAAAGGGAAAACACAAATTTCTGGCGATGTCAACTCGTTATCAGGGAAAAAAACATTTTTTATGCAAGGACAACTCGGTTCCAAAGAAAAACAATTATTTGAACTCGTTAATAAGAAGAAAACATGAATTCAAACTCGTTACCAAAGAAAAAAAGAAATTTCTACTCGTTATAAGGGGAAAACACAAATTTCCGGCAATGTCAACTGGTTATCAGGGAAAATAACATTTTTTCTTCAAGGACAACTCGTTACCGAGAGAAAACACAAATTTGAACTCGTTAATAAGAAGAAAACATGAATTCGAACTCATTACCAATGAAAAAACACAAATTTCTACTCGTTATAAAGGGAAAACAAAATTTCCGGCGATGTCAACTCGTTAACGGGGAAAAAAAAACATTTTTTATGCAAAGATCGTAGTATGGAGGCTAATGCCGGGTCGATCTTACGGGGAACTAGACGAATGTGAATCCTAGCTTTTGTTTTCAACTAAACTATTGTCACGAAACTAACCTAAACAAATATGCAGAAAAAGTAACTAGACAGAGGAGATTAATCCAATGCTAGGAAAGATTGAAAGCGATAAACTAAACTAAAATAAAGTGCAGAAAAGTAAACTAAAGCTAAACAATTCAAGGTTAAAGGATTAAATCAAATTATAACGAACGAACAAGCAATTGATCCACCTATCCTATCAACATTCAATTCTAACTCGGATTAATTCGTGATCTCTACTCAAGTCGTGATTCACCTAATCGAAGGCATAAACTCCTACTCTCGTAGACGAGTTCGTTTTCTAATCTTTTATCTTTCGATGTTAAAGATTACGTCTTTCTACCCTAGGCGTGAAATCTTTCAATTTCCAATCTAGAGATTCAATCTAATAACTTTCGTTGTGATTAGATTAAAGGTCTAAACTTTTATCATGGTGTTCTAAAGTTAACATGACTTTCATCAAGCAAACAATAAACAAAAGCACGGATCTTTCGATATAGCATGCAATCAACATATAAAAACATGATAAAAGTAACAACTTTAATAGATACTCACAAAATAATCACGAACTAGAGATCAAACTGTTGAAACGGACGGCTTCACAACGCTTGTTCAAGGAGGATTTAGCCTCCTAGCATCCTTATGCAAACTCGAATTGATGGAATAAAGAACATAAATCTAACTATCTAATCTAGATGTTTTCTATGCTAAAATGATGCTAAATTTTCAAAATTTTTGTTTTGTCCCGAGTAGGCAATACACGTTTTTGTTCGGTTTGTTATAGTCATTGATGCTGTATACCATATTTTTTTGGTAAGTTAGTTGATTCACCCGAATTATATTTCACAAGCCATAGTGAATGATGAGCTAATTTATAAAGCTATACCCCGTTTGGATTAGTGATTTTTGATTATCTTGTAAGTCGTGTGCTTAGTGCTACGTATATATCTTGAGATTTATGATAGTTTGTATTTAGTTCCGAGTATGATATACTGTGAATATCTAGACGTTTGAATGTGATAAGTAACACGGGGCTAATGTCAATTAAAAAGATAAGTTAATAGTTGATTAAAAAAAGGGTGTGTCGAAAGCTAGTCGATGATTTGAGTGAGGTAGGGTATACCACGTATGTCCTATATCACTATGATGACTAAAAGCTCACGACAGTTAGAAAAAGCTGCCTTATGATTGGAGTAGGTAGGGTGTTATCTCGAAATGTCCTATTCTGCTATGAGGGCAATAGCTTGTTCTAATGTGTGTTTAAAGTGAAATGGCTAAATCAACTAAGATATTGTTACGAAATTGAATATAAGGCTTAGTTTTCGTTAATCTTATCCCCAAGTATAAACCGATGGATATGTTGTAGGGATTGTCCTCTCGAGTATTTCGAAAGGCCCTAGATTCATTCGATCATTCTTTTCGGGATATGTCACGTTTGTAGGGTGCATCTTATGAGTGTCATTTATTACTAGTCCACGAGGGGGTATTAGCTAGTTTTGCTTTGAGTTCCTCAAGTTTGGAATTAGTGGAAATTTTCTATGGCTATGCACACACACGGGTGAACTTCTAGTTTATTGACTAAATGGTATATGTGTTGAGATGTTTATATTCTTTCCAAGCCTTTATCTTGTTTTGTTTTGCTCGGGACGAGCAAAGTTTAAGTGTGGGGGAGTTGTTAAGGGTGAAATTTATGATTTATATGACGTTATTCCCATAACAATATCCTTGGTATTTTAGTACTTTTTATAGAAAAGTGTTGGTTTTATCGAATTATTGAGTAAACGAGTTTTAAATGTGTTTAAATGCAAAATCGAGATATTTACGTGATTTTATTGGTGTTTTATGTTTATTCGTATGATGTTACATTTTGCATGTTTCTATCATGTTGGTAGATACGTTTTCATGATGAGTAAGGAGCTTAAACGATGATCACATGAAGATGGAAGAGTTGGAAGATGTTTAAGTGAAGAATCATTGAAGAAACCGGAACCAGGCACTTCATGGGGATCTTGTCCACACTTGTAGGCACTTTCAGGGAAAGTTGTCTTGATGAAAGTTGTAGAGGATTGAAATAGCTTTCCAACGCATGTTGAATCACCTCATTTGGAGCCCTAGAAGTGAAGTTATGAGCAAAATACTGGAGCTGAGTAGTGGACGGGCGTCCATAAAAGTGAACTGGCGTCCAGAATCGTATTTTACATTCAGAGAGTTCAGACGCGTTCTGAACGAGCGTTCATTCTCCGTTCATAGAGGCTGGACGAGCGTCCAAGATAGTGGACGGGCGTCCACGGCACCGACTCAGCGAAACCGACCTAAAAATCTATAAATAGGCGCGTTTCACCAAACCCTAAACATACAATTCGATCCCTAAACCCTAGGGAGCAGCTTGGCTGCGTTTTTACTCCTTTATTTTCCAGTTTTTATGCAATAAAACATCTAGATTAGATAGTTAGATTTATGTTCTTTATTCCATCAATTCGAGTTTGCATAAGGATGCTAGGAGGCTAAATCCTCCTTGAACAAGCGTTGTGAAGCCGTCCGTTTCAACAGTTTGATCTCTAGTTCGTGATTATTTTGTGAGTATCTATTAAAGTTGTTACTTTTATCATGTTTTTATATGTTGATTGCATGCTATATCGAAAGATCCGTGCTTTTGTTTATTGTTTGCTTGATGAAAGTCATGTTAACCTTAGAACACCATGATAAAAGTTTAGACTGTAATCTAATCACAACGAAAGTTATTAGATTGAATCTCTAGATTAGAAATTGAAAGATTTCACGCCTAGGTTAGAAAGACGTAATCTTTAACATCGAAAGATAAAAGATTAGGAAACGAACTTGTCTACGAGAGTAGGAGTTTATGCCTTCGATTAGGTGAATCACGACTTGAGTAGAGATCACGAATTAATCCGAATTAGAATTGAATGTTGATAGGATAGGTGGATCAATTGCTTGTTCGTTCGTTATAATTTGATTTAATCCTTTAACCTTGAATTGTTTAGCTTTAGTTTACTTTTCTGCACTTTATTTTAGTTTAGTTTATCGCTTTCAATCTTTCCTAGCATTGGATTAATCTCCTCTGTCTAGTTACTTTTTCTGCATATTTGTTTAGGTTAGTTTCGTGACAATAGTTTAGTTGAAAACAAAAGCTAGGATTCACATTCGTCTAGTTCCCCGTAAGATCGACCCGGCATTAGCCTCCATACTACGATCCTTATACTTGAGGTTAACCGGTTTATTACTTGTTGTTTTGTATTGATAAAATCCGGGACGGATTTTATCAATACAAAACAACAAGTAATAAACCGGTTAACCTCAAGTGCAAGGATCGTAGTATGGAGGCTAATGCCGGGTCGATCTTACGGGGAACTAGACGAATGTGAATCCTAGATTTTGTTTTCAACTAAACTATTGTCACGAAACTAACCTAAACGAAGAACTAACCTAAACAAATATGCAGAAAAAGTAACTAGACAGAGGAGATTAATCCAATGCTAGGCAAGATTGAAAGCGATAAACTAAACTAAACTAAAGTGCAGAAAAAGTAAACTAAAGCTAAACAATTCAAGTTTCAAGGGATTAAATCAAGTTATAACGAGCGAACAAGCAATTGATCCACCTATCCTATCAACATTCAATTCTAATTCGGATTATTTCATGATCTCTATTCAAGTCGTGATTCACCTAATCGAAGGCATAAACTCCTACTCTCGTAGACAAGTTCGTTTCCTAATCTTTTATCTTTCGATGTTAAAGATTACGTCTTTCTAACCTAGGCGTGAAATCTTTCAATTTCTAATCTAGAGATTCAATCTAATAACTTTCGTTGTGATTAGATTACAGTCTAAACTTTTATCATGGTGTTCTAAAGTTAACATGACTTTCATCAAGCAAACAATAAACAAAAGCACGGATCTTTCGATATAGCATGCAATCAACATATAAAAACATGATAAAAGTAACAACTTTAATAGATACTCACAAAATAATCACGAACTAGAGATCAAACTGTTGAAACGGACGGCTTCACAACGCTTGTTCAAGGAGGATTTAGCCTCCTAGCATCCTTATGCAAACTCGAATTGATGGAATAAAGAACATAAATCTAACTATCTAATCTAGATGTTTTATTGCATAAAAACTGGAAAATAAAGGAGTAAAAACGCAGCCAAGCTGCTCCCTAGGGTTTAGGGATCGAATTGTATGATTAGGGTGAAAGAAATCCGCTGCTTATATAGAGTTTCAATGTCGGTACGCTACGGTAACCGCTCCGGACGCCCGTTTGAAGATTCCGGACGCTCGTCCACTATTTTCAGCAACAGCATCCAAACTTGTAACGCTCATATCTCGGGCCTCGTAAGTCGGAATGGAGTGATTCAAAATCCTGTAGAATCCTCTCTTCAAGACCTACAACTCTTCTCTTGAGGTCCAGAGTCAAATCGGTTGTTATCATATCAAGAACTGCGTTGGAAGTTCAGCGCTACCCGGAATCCTGATTTTCTTCCTCTGGACGCTCGTCCAGTATCTCAGACGTTCGTTCCTTCAGCCTTGAACTTGTGCCAGACGTTCGTTCATCCAGCGTCCAAACTCTCTGTATCAAAATACTTCCCTGGACGCCCGTCTGCTTTATCAAACGCCCGTCCACTCGGACGGGACCCGGACGAACGTCCATATGTCTCGTAACTCGATTTCTTGATCTTTATCTCCTCCTTCTTCCATCTTTATCCTTCTTTCCTCGTCTCTTTCTTGATTTAGCTCGAATTATATCAACATTTGATCATCAATTCAGCCTCCAACATGTACCTACATGACATCAAAAACACCGCAAAACGTAACACAATCCAAATACTCGTAAATCCATAATTAAAACACATACACAACCTCATTTTGCAAATAAACTAATCAAAATCTTACTTGCTTAATAAATCATTTAAACACTCGTTTTCTATGCAAATTATACAAATACGGAGGAAATCATTATCAAATATAACGTTAAAAACCGTATAAAAATACCCTTAACACAAAGACAACTCGTTACCAGAGAATCACACAAATTTGGACTCGTTAATAAGAAGAAAACATGAATTCGAACTCGTTACCAAAGAAAAAACAGAAATTTCTACTCGTTATAAAGGGAAAACACAAATTTCCGGCGATGTCAGTTCGTTATCAGGGAAAAAACATTTTTTCTGCAAAGACAACTCGTTACCAGAGAAAAACACAAATTTAACTTGTTACTAAGAAGAAAACATGAATTCGAACTCGTTACCAAAGAAAAAACACAAATTTCTACTCGTTATAAAGGGAAAACACAAATTTCCGGCGATGTCAACTCGTTATCAGGGGAAAAAACATTTTTTCTGCAAGGACAACTCGTTACCAGAGAAAAACACAAATTTTAACTCGTTAATAAGAAGAAAACATGAATTTCAACTCGTTACCAAAGAAAAAACACAAATTTCTACTCGTTATAAAGGGAAAACACAAATTTCCGGCGATGTCAACTCGTTATCCGGGAAAAAAGCATTTTTTTTGCAAGGACAACTCGTTACAAGAGAAAAACACAAATTTGAACTCGTTAATAAGAAGAAAACATGAATTCGAACTCGTTACCAAAGAAAAAACACAAATTTCTACTCGTTATAAAGGGAAAACACAAATTTCCGGCGATGTCAACTCGTTATCAGGGAAAAAAATATTTTTTCTGCAAAGACAACTCGTTACCAGAGAAAAACACAATTTTAACTTGTTACTAAGAAGAAAACATGAATTCGAACTCGTTACCAAAGAAAAAACACAAATTTCTACTCGTTATAAAGGGAAAACACAAATTTCCGGGAATGTCAACTCGTTATCAGGGAAAAAAGCATTTTTTCTGCAAGGACAACTTGTTACCGGATAAAAACAGAAATTTGAACTCGTTAATAAGAAGAAAACATGAATTCGAATTCGTTACCCAAGAAAAAATACAAATTTCTACTCGTTATAAAGGGAAAACACAAATTTCCGGCGATGTCAACTCGTTATCGGGAAAACACATTTTTTACGCAAAGACAACTCGTTACCGAGAGAAAAACACAAATTTTAACTCGTTAATAAGAAGAAAACATGAATTCGAACTCGTTACCAAAGAAAAAACACAAATTTCTACTCGTTATAAAGGGAAAACACAAATTTCCGGCGATGTCAACTCGTTATCGGGGAAAAAAACATTTTTTACGCAAAGACAACTCGTTACCGAGAGAAAAACACAATTTTAACTTGTTACTAAGAAGAAAACATGAATTCGAACTCGTTACCAAAGAAAAAACACAAATTTCTACTCGTTATAACGGGAAAACACAAATTTCCGGGAATGTCAACTCGTTATCAGGGAAAAAAGCATTTTTTCTGCAAGGACAACTTGTTACCGGATAAAAACAGAAATTTGAACTCGTTAATAAGAAGAAAACATGAATTCGAATTCGTTACCCAAGAAAAAATACAAATTTCTACTCGTTATAAAGGGAAAACACAAATTTCCGGCGATGTCAACTCGTTATCAGGGAAAAAACATTTTTTCGCAAAGACAACTCGTTACCCAGAGAAAAACACAAATTTTAACTCGTTAATAAGAAGAAAACATGAATTCGAACTCGTTACCAAAGAAAAAACACAAATTTCTACTCGTTATAAAGGGAAAACACAAATTTCCGGCGATGTCAACTCGTTATCAGGGAAAAAAACATTTTTATGCAAGGACAACTCGTTACCAAAGAAAAACACATATTTGAACTCGTTAATAAGAAGAAAACATGAATTCGAACTCGTTACCAAAGAAAAAATAGAAATTTCTACTCGTTATAAGGGGAAAACAAAAATTTCCGGCAATGTCAACTCGTTATCAGGGAAAAAACATTTTTTCCGCAAAGACAACTCGTTACCCGAGAAAAACACAAATTTGAACTCGTTAATAAGAAGAAAACATGAATTCGAACTCGTTACCAAAGAAAAAACACAAATTTCTACTCGTTATAAAGGGAAAACACAAATTTCCGGCGATGTCAACTCGTTATCAGGGAAAAAACATTTTTTTCTGCAAAGACAACTCGTTACCAGAGAAAAACACAAATTTTAACTCGTTAATAAGAAGAAAACATGAATTCGAACTCGTTACCAAAGAAAAAACACAAATTTCTACTCGTTATAAAGGGAAAACACAAATTTCCGGCGATGTCAACTCGTTATCAGGGAAAAAAACATTTTTTACGCAAAGACAACTCGTTACCGAGAGAAAAACACAATTTTAACTTGTTACTAAGAAGAAAACATGAATTCGAACTCGTTACCAAAGAAAAAACACAAATTTCTACTCGTTATAAAGGGAAAACACAAATTTCCGGGAATGTCAACTCGTTATCAGGGAAAAAAGCATTTTTTCCGCAAGGACAACTTGTTACCGGATAAAAACAGAAATTTGAACTCGTTAATAAGAAGAAAACATGAATTCGAATTCGTTACCCAAGAAAAAATACAAATTTCTACTCGTTATAAAGGGAAAACACAAATTTCCGGCGATGTCAACTCGTTATCAGGGAAAAAACATTTTTTATGCAAAGACAACTCGTTACCAGAGAAAAACACAAATTTTAACTCGTTAATAAGAAGAAAACATGAATTCGAACTCGTTACCAAAGAAAAAACACAAATTTCTACTCGTTATAAAGGGAAAACACAAATTTCCGGCGATGTCAACTCGTTATCAGGGAAAAAAAACATTTTTATGCAAGGACAACTCGTTACCAAAGAAAAACACATATTTGAACTCGTTAATAAGAAGAAAACATGAATTCGAACTCGTTACCAAAGAAAAAACAGAAATTTCTACTCGTTATAAGGGGAAAACAAAAATTTCCGGCAATGTCAACTCGTTATCAGGGAAAAAACATTTTTTCCGCAAAGACAACTCGTTACCCGAGAAAAACACAAATTTGAACTCGTTAATAAGAAGAAAACATGAATTCGAACTCGTTACCAAAGAAAAAACACAAATTTCTACTCGTTATAAAGGGAAAACACAAATTTCCGGCGATGTCAACTCGTTATCAGGGAAAAAAACATTTTTTTCTACAAGGACAACTCGTTACCAGAGAAAAACACAAATTTGAACTCGTTAATAAGAAGAAAACATGAATTCGAACTCATTACCAATGAAATAACACAAATTTCTACTCGTTATAAAGGGAAAACACAAATTTCCGGCGATGTCAACTCGTTAATAGGGAAATTTTTATTTTTATGCAAAAAACACTCCTTACCAGAGAAGCACAGAAATTTGAACTCGTTAATAAGAAGAAAACATGAATTCGAACTCGTTACCAAAGAAAAAACACATTTCTACTCGTTATAAAGGGAAAACACAAATTTCCGGCGATGTCAGTTCGTTATCAGGGAAAAAAACATTTTTTCTGCAAGGAGAACTTGTTACTAGAGAAAAACACAATTTTGAACTTGTTACTAAGAATAAAACATGAATTCGAACTTGTTACCAAAGAAAAAACATAAATTTCTACACGTTGTAAATGGAAAACACAAATTTCCGGCGATGTCAACTCGTTATCAGGGGAAAAAACATTTTTTATGCAAGGACAACTCGTTAAGAGAGAAAAACACAAATTTTAACTCGTTAATAAGAAGAAAACATGAATTTGAACTCGTTACCAAAGTTTAAACACAAATTTCTACTCGTTATAAAGGGAAAACACAAATTTCAGGCGATGTCAACTCGTTATCAGGGAAAAAAACATTTTTTCTTCGAGGACAACTCGTTACCAGAGAAAAACACAAATTTGGACTCGTTAATAAGAAGAAAACATGAATTTGAACTCGTTACCAATAAAAAAACACAAATTTCTACTCGTTATAAAGGGAAAACACAAATTTCCGGCGATGTCAACTCGTTATCTCGGAAAAAAACATTTTTTCTACAAGGACAACTCGTTACCAGAGAAAAACACAAATTTGAACTCGTTAATAAGAAGAAAACATGAATTTGAACTCGTTACCAATGAAAAAACACAAATTTCTACTCGTTATAAAGGGAAAACACAAATTTCCGGGAATGTCAACTCGTTATCGGGAAAAAACATTTTTTCTACAAGGACAACTCGTTACCGGATAAAAACAAATTTGAACTCGTTAATAAGAAGAAAACATGAATTCGAACTCGTTACCAAAGAAAAAAAATACAAATTTCTACTCGTTATAAAGGGAAAACACAAATTTCCGGCGATGTCAACTCGTTATCAGGGAAAAAACATTTTTTCTGCAAAGACAACTCGTTACCAGAGAAAAACACAAATTTTAACTCGTTAATAAGAAGAAAACATGAATTCGAACTCATTACCAATGAAAAAACACAAATTTCTACTCGTTATAAAGGGAAAACACAAATTTCCGGCGATGTCAACTCGTTAACAGGGAAAAAAAACATTTTTTATGCAAAGACAACTCGTTACCAGAGAATCACACAAATTTGGACTCGTTAATAAGAAGAAAACATGAATTCGAACTCGTTACCAAAGAAAAAACAGAAATTTCTACTCGTTATAAAGGGAAAACACAAATTTCCGGCGATGTCAGTTCGTTATCAGGGAAAAAAACATTTTTTCTGCAAGGACAACTCGTTACCAGATAAAAACACAAATTTAACTTGTTACTAAGAAGAAAACATGAATTCGAACTCGTTACCAAAGAAAAAACACAAATTTCTACTCGTTATAAAGGGAAAACACAAATTTCCGGAGATGTCAACTCGTTATCAGGGGAAAAAACATTTTTTCTGCAAGGACAACTCGTTACCAGAGAAAAACACAAATTTTAACTCGTTAAGAAGAAGAAAACATGAATTTCAACTCGTTACCAAAGAAAAAACACAAATTTCCACTCGTTATAATGGGAAAACACAAATTTCCGGCGATGTCAACTCGTTATCCGGGAAAAAAACATTTTTTCTGCAAGTACAACTCGTTACAAGAGAAAACAAAAATTTGAACTCGTTAATAAGAAGAAAACATGAATTCGAACTCGTTACCAAAGAAAAAACACAAATTTCTACTCGTTATAAAGGGAAAACACAAATTTCCGGCGATGTCAACTCGTTATCGGGGAAAAAAACATTTTTTTACGCAAGGACAACTCGTTACCGAGAGAAAAACACAATTTTAACTTGTTACTAAGAAGAAAACATGAATTCGAACTCGTTACCAAAGAAAAAACACAAATTTCTACTCGTTATAAAGGGAAAACACAAATTTCCGGGAATGTCAACTCGTTATCAGGGAAAAAAGCATTTTTTACGCAAGGACAACTTGTTACCGGATAAAAACAGAAATTTGAACTCGTTAATAAGAAGAAAACATGAATTCGAATTCGTTACCCATGAAAAAAATACAAATTTCTACTCGTTATAAAGGGAAAACACAAATTTCCGGCGATGTCAACTCGTTATCAGGGAAAAAACATTTTTTACGCAAAGACAACTCGTTACCGAGAGAAAAACACAAATTTTAACTCGTTAATAGAAGAAAACATGAATTCGAACTCGTTACCAAAGAAAAAACACAAATTTCTACTCGTTATAAAGGGAAAACACAAATTTCCGGCGATGTCAACTCGTTATCAGGGAAAAAATCATTTTTTTTGCAAGGACAACTCGTTACCAAAGAAAAACACATATTTGAACTCGTTAATAAGAAGAAAACATGAATTCGAACTCGTTACCAAAGAAAAACACAAATTTCTACTCGTTATAAAGGGAAAACAAAAATTTCCGGCAATGTCAACTCGTTATCAGGGAAAAAAACATTTTTTCTACAAGGATAACTCGTTACCAGAGAAAAACACAAATTTGAACTCGTTAATAAGAAGAAAACATGAATTCGAACTCGTTACCAAAGAAAAAACACAAATTTCTACTCGTTATAAAGGGAAAACACAAATTTCCGGCGATGTCAACTCGTTATCAGGGAAAAAAACATTTTTTCTGCAAGGACAACTCGTTACCAGAGAAAAACACAAATTTTAACTTGTTAATAAGAAGAAAACATGAATTCGAACTCGTTACCAAAGAAAAAACACAAATTTCTACTCGTTATAAAGGGAAAACACATATTCCGGCGATGTCAACTCGTTATCAGGGGAAAAAAACATTTTTTATGCAAGGACAACTCGTTACCAGAGAAAAACACAAATTTTAACTCGTTAATAAGAAGAAAACATGAATTCGAACTCGTTACCAAAGAAAAAACACAAATTTCTACTCGTTATAAAGGGAAAACACAAATTTCCGGCGATGTCAACTCGTTATCAGGGAAAAAAACATTTTTTCTTCAAGGACAACTCGTTTCCAGAGAAAAACACAAATTTGAACTCGTTAATAAGAAGAAAACATGAATTTGAACTCGTTACCAATGAAAAAACACAAATTTCTACTCGTTATAAAGGGAAAACACAAATTTCCGGCGATGTCAACTCGTTATCTGGGAAAAAAACATTTTTTTTGCAAGGACAACTCGTTACGAGAGAAAAACACAAATTTTAACTCGTTTAATAAGAAGAAAACATGAATTCGAACTCGTTACCAAAGAAAAAACACAAATTTCTACTCGTTATAAAGGGAAAACACAAATTTCCGGCGATGTCAACTCGTTATCAGGGAAAAAAACATTTTTTCTTCAAGGACAACTCGTTACTAGAGAAAAACACAAATTTGAACTCGTTAATAAGAAGAAAACATGAATTTGAACTCGTTACCAATGAAAAAACACAAATTTCTACTCGTTATAAAGGGAAAACACAAATTTCCGGGAATGTCAACTCGTTATCAGGGAAAAAAGCATTTTTTTCTGAAGGACAACTCGTTACGGGAAAAACACAAATTTGAACTCGTTAATAAGAAGAAAACATGAATTCGAACTCGTTACCCAAGAAAAAAATACAAATTTCTATCGTTATAAAGGGAAAACACAAATTTCTGGCGATGTCAACTCGTTATCTGGGAAAAAACATTTTTTCTGCAAAGACAACTCGTTACCAGAGAAAAACACAAATTTTAACTCCTTAATAAGAAGAAAACATGAATTCGAAATCGTTACCAAAGAAAAAACACAAATTTCTACTCGATATAAATGGAAAACACAAATTTCCGGCGATGTCAACTCGTTATCGGGAAAAAAACATTTTTTCTTCAAGGACAACTCGTTACCAGAGAAAAACACAAATTTGAACTCGTTAATAAGAAGAAAACATGAATTTGAACTCATTACCAATGAAAAAACACAAATTTCTACTCGTTATAAAGGGAAAACACAAATTTCCGGCGATGTTCCGGCGATGTCAACTCGTTATAAGGGAAAAAAACATTTTTCCGCAAGGACAACTCGTTACCAGAGAAAAACACAAATTTTAACTCGTTTATAAGAAGAAAACATGAATTCGAACTCGTTACCAAAGAAAAAACACAAATTTCTACTCGTTATAAAGGGAAAACACAAATTTCCGGCGATGTCAACTCGTTATCTGGGAAAAAAACATTTTTCCTTCAAGGACAACTCGTTACCAGAGAAAAACACAAATTTGAACTCGTTAATAAGAAGAAAACATGAATTTGAACTCGTTACCAAAGAAAAAACACAAATTTCTACTCGTTATAAAGGGAAAACACAAATTTCCGGGAATGTCAACTCGTTATCAGGGAAAAAAGCATTTTTTTCTGCAAGGACAACTCGTTACCGGATAAAAACAGAAATTTGAACTCGTTAATAAGAAGAAAACATGAATTCGAACTCGTTACCCAAGAAAAAATACAAATTTCTACTCGTTATAAAGGGAAAACACAAATTTCCGGCGATGTCAACTCGTTATCAGGGAAAAAACATTTTTTCTGCAAAGACAACTCGTTACCGAGAGAAAAACACAAATTTTAACTCGTTAATAAGAAGAAAACATGAATTCGAACTCGTTACCAAAGAAAAAACACAAATTTCTACTCGTTATAAAGGGAAAACACAAATTTCCGGCGATGTCAACTCTTTATCCGGGAAAAAAACATTTTTTATGCAAGGACAACTCGGTTCCAAAGAAAAACACA
This sequence comes from Gentiana straminea, assembly GCA_036785695.1. Taxonomy (NCBI): domain Eukaryota; kingdom Viridiplantae; phylum Streptophyta; class Magnoliopsida; order Gentianales; family Gentianaceae; genus Gentiana; species Gentiana straminea. The sequence goes on from JAVUPR010000228.1 coordinate 83,196, forward strand.
TATTTGAACTCGTTAATAAGAAGAAAACATGAATTCAAACTCGTTACCAAAGAAAAAAAGAAATTTCTACTCGTTATAAGGGGAAAACACAAATTTCCGGCAATGTCAACTCGTTATCAGGGAAAAAAACATTTTTTCTTCAAGGACAACTCGTTACCAGAGAAAAACACAAATTTGAACTCGTTAATAAGAAGAAAACATGAATTCGAACTCGTTACCAATGAAAAAACACAAATTTCTACTCGTTATAAAGGGAAAACACAAATTTCCGGCGATGTCAACTCGTTAACGGGGAAAAAAACATTTTTTATGCAAAGACAACTCGTTACCAGAGAAAACACAAATTTGAACTCGTTAATAAGAAGAAAACATGAATTCGAACTCGTTACCAAAGAAAAAACACAAATTTCTACTCGTTATAAAGGGAAAACACAAATTTCCGGCGATGTCAACTCGTTATCAAGGAAAAAAAACATTTTTATGCAAGGACAACTCGTTACCAAAGAAAAACACATATTTGAACTCGTTAATAAGAAGAAAACATGAATTCGAACTCGTTACCAAAGAAAAAACAGAAATTTCTACTCGTTATAAGGGAAAACAAAAATTTCCGGCAATGTCAACTCGTTATCAGGGAAAAAAACATTTTTTCTTCAAGGACAACTCGTTACCCAGAGAAAAACACAAATTTGAACTCGTTAATAAGAAGAAAACATGAATTTGAACTCATTACCAATGAAAAAACACAAATTTCTACTCGTTATAAAGGGAAAACACAAATTTCCGGCGATGTCAACTCGTTATCGGGGAAAAAAACATTTTTTATGCAAGGACAACTCGTTACTAGAGAAAAACACAAATTTTAACTCGTTAATAAGAAGAAAACATGAATTTCAACTCGTTACCAAAGAAAAAACACAAATTTCTACTCGTTATAAAGGGAAAACACAAATTTCCGGCGATGTCAACTCGTTATCAGGGAAAAAAACATTTTTTTCGCAAGGACAACTCGTTACCAGAGAAAAACACAATTTTAACTTGTTACTAAGAAGAAAACATGAATTCGAACTCGTTACCAAAGAAAAAACACAAATTTCTACTCGTTATAAAGGGAAAACACAAATTTCCGGCGATGTCAACTCGTTATCGGGGAAAAAACATTTTTTCTCGCAAAGGACAACTCGTTACCGAGAGAAAAACACAAATTTGAACTTGTTAATAAGAAGAAAACATGAATTCGAACTCGTTACCAAAGAAAAAACACAAATTTCTACTCGTTATAAAGGGAAAACACAAATTTCCGGCGATGTCAACTCGTTATCGGGGAAAAAACATTTTTTCGCAAGGACAACTCGTTACCGAGAGAAAAACACAAATTTAACTCGTTAATAAGAAGAAAACATGAATTCGAACTCGTTACCAAAGAAAAAACACAAATTTCTACTCGTTATAAAGGGAAAACACAAATTTCCGGCGATGTCAACTCGTTATCGGGAAAAAAACATTTTTTACGCAAGGACAACTCGTTACAACAGAAAAACACAAATTTGAACTCGTTAATAAGAAGAAAACATGAATTCGAACTCGTTACCAAAGAAAAAACACAAATTTCTACTCGTTATAAAGGGAAAACACAAATTTCCGGCGATGTCAACTCGTTATCGGGGAAAAAAACATTTTTTCTGCAAGGACAACTCGTTACCAGAGAAAAACACAAATTTTAACTCGTTAATAAGAAGAAAACATGAATTCGAACTCGTTACCAAAGAAAAAACACAAATTTCTACTCGTTATAAAGGGAAAACACAAATTTCCGGGAATGTCAACTCGTTATCAGGGAAAAAACAATTTTTTCTGCAAGGACAACTTGTTACCGGATAAAAACAGAAATTTGAACTCGTTAATAAGAAGAAAACATGAATTCGAACTCGTTACCCAAGAAAAAACACAAATTTCTACTCGTTATAAAGGGAAAACACAAATTTCCGGCGATGTCAACTCGTTATCGGGAAAAAACATTTTTTTCGCAAGACAACTCGTTACCGAGAGAAAAACACAAATTTTAACTCGTTAATAAGAAGAAAACATGAATTCGAACTCGTTACCAAAGAAAAAACACAAATTTCTACTCGTTATAAAGGGAAAACACAAATTTCCGGCGATGTCAACTCGTTATCGGGGAAAAAAACATTTTTTATGCAAAGGACAACTCGTTACCGAGAGAAAAACACAAATTTGAACTCGTTAATAAGAAGAAAACATGAATTCGAACTCGTTACCAAAGAAAAAACACAAATTTCTACTCGTTATAAAGGGAAAACACAAATTTCCGGCGATGTCAACTCGTTATCGGGGAAAAAACATTTTTTCGCAAGGACAACTCGTTACCGGATAAAAACACAAATTTGAACTCGTTAATAAGAAGAAAACATGAATTCGAACTCGTTACCAAAGAAAAAACACAAATTTCTACTCGTTATAAAGGGAAAACACAAATTTCCGGCGATGTCAACTCGTTATCGGGAAAAAACATTTTTTACGCAAAGACAACTCGTTACCGAGAGAAAAACACAAATTTGAACTCGTTAATAAGAAGAAAACATGAATTCGAACTCGTTACCAAAGAAAAAACACAAATTTCTACTCGTTATAAAGGGAAAACACAAATTTCCGGCGATGTCAACTCGTTATCAGGGAAAAAAACATTTTTTATGCAAGGACAACTCGTTACCAGAGAAAAACACAAATTTGAACTCGTTAATAAGAAGAAAACATGAATTCGAACTCGTTACCAAAGAAAAAACACAAATTTCTACTCGTTATAAAGGGAAAACACAAATTTCCGGCGATGTCAACTCGTTATCGGGGAAAAAACATTTTTTCCGCAAGGACAACTCGTTACCAGAGAAAAACACAAATTTGAACTCGTTAATAAGAAGAAAACATGAATTCGAACTCGTTACCAAAGAAAAAACACAAATTTCTACTCGTTATAAAGGGAAAACACAAATTTCCGGCGATGTCAACTCGTTATCAGGGAAAAAAACATTTTTTTCTGCAAGGACAACTCGTTACCAGAGAAAAACACAAATTTGAACTCGTTAATAAGAAGAAAACATGAATTCGAACTCGTTACCAATGAAAAAACACAAATTTCTACTCGTTATAAAGGGAAAACACAAATTTCCGGCGATGTCAACTCGTTATCAGGGAAAAAATTTTTTTTTTATGCAAGGACAACTCGTTACCGAGAGAAAAACACACATTTGAACTCGTTAATAAGAAGAAAACAAGAATTCGAACTCGTTACCAAAGAAAAAACACAAATTTCTACTCGTTATAAAGGGAAAACACAAATTTCCGGCGATGTCAACTCGTTATCGGGAAAAAACATTTTTTTCGCAAGGACAACTCGTTACCGAGAGAAAAACACAAATTTGAACTCGTTAATAAGAAGAAAACATGAATTCGAACTCGTTACCAAAGAAAAAACACAAATTTCTACTCGTTATAAATGGAAAACACAAATTTCCGGCGATGTCAACTCGTTATCGGGGAAAAAACATTTTTTATGCAAGGACAACTCGTTACCGAGAGAAAAACACAAATTTTAACTCGTTAATAAGAAGAAAACATGAATTGAACTCGTTACCAAAGAAAAAACACAAATTTCTACTCGTTATAAAGGGAAAACACAAATTTCCGGCGATGTCAACTCGTTATCGGGGAAAAAAACATTTTTTCTTCGCAAGGACAACTCGTTACCGAGAGAAAAACACAAATTTGAACTCGTTAATAAGAAGAAAACATGAATTTGAACTCGTTACCAAAGAAAAAACACAAATTTCTACTCGTTATAAAGGGAAAACACAAATTTCCGGCGATGTCAACTCGTTATCGGGAAAAAAACATTTTTTCTCGCAAGGACAACTCGTTACCGAGAGAAAAACACAAATTTGAACTCGTTAATAAGAAGAAAACATGAATTCGAACTCGTTACCCAAGAAAAAACACAAATTTCTACTCGTTATAAAGGGAAAACACAAATTTCCGGCGAATGTCAACTCGTTATCGGGGAAAAAAACATTTTTTTACTGCAAGGACAACTCGTTACCGGATAAAAACAAATTTGAACTCGTTAATAAGAAGAAAACATGAATTCGAACTCGTTACCAAAGAAAAAACACAAATTTCTACTCGTTATAAAGGGAAAACACAAATTTCCGGCGATGTCAACTCGTTATCGGGGAAAAAAACATTTTTTATGCAAAGACAACTCGTTACCGAGAAAAACACAAATTTGAACTCGTTAATAAGAAGAAAACATGAATTCGAACTCGTTACCAAAGAAAAAACACAAATTTCTACTCGTTATAAAGGGAAAACACAAATTTCCGGCGATGTCAACTCGTTATCGGGGAAAAAACATTTTTTTCGCAAGGACAACTCGTTACCGAGAAAAACACAAATTTGAACTCGTTAATAAGAAGAAAACATGAATTCGAACTCGTTACCAAAGAAAAAACACAAATTTCTACTCGTTATAAAGGGAAAACACAAATTTCCGGCGATGTCAACTCGTTATCGGGGAAAAAAACATTTTTTTTTGCAAGGACAACTCGTTACCGAGAGAAAAACACAAATTTGAACTCGTTAATAAGAAGAAAACATGAATTCGAACTCGTTACCAAAGAAAAAACACAAATTTCTACTCGTTATAAAGGAAAACACACAAATTTCCGGCGATGTCAACTCGTTATCGGGGAAAAAAACATTTTTTCGCAAGGACAACTCGTTACCAAGAGAAAAACACAAATTTGAACTCGTTAATAAGAAGAAAACATGAATTCGAACTCGTTACCAAAGAAAAAACACAAATTTCTACTCGTTATAAAGGGAAAACACAAATTTCCGGCGATGTCAACTCGTTATCGGGAAAAAAACATTTTTTCTGCAAGGACAACTCGTTACCGAGAGAAAAACACAAATTTGAACTCGTTAATAAGAAGAAAACATGAATTCGAACTCGTTACCAAAGAAAAAACACAAATTTCTACTCGTTATAAAGGGAAAACACAAATTTCCGGCGATGTCAACTCGTTATCGGGAAAAAAACATTTTTTTACGCAAGGACAACTCGTTACCGGAGAAAAACACAAATTTGAACTCGTTAATAAGAAGAAAACATGAATTCGAACTCGTTACCAAAGAAAAAACACAAATTTCTACTCGTTATAAAGGGAAAACACAAATTTCTGGCGATGTCAACTCGTTATCAGGGAAAAAACATTTTTTATGCAAGGACAACTCGTTACCGAGAGAAAAACACAAATTTTAACTCGTTAATAAGAAGAAAACATGAATTCGAACTCGTTACCAAAGAAAAAACACAAATTTCTACTCGTTATAAAGGGAAAACACAAATTTCCGGCGATGTCAACGCGTTATCAGGGAAAAAAAACATTTTTTTTACGCAAGGACAACTCGTTACGAGAGAAAAACACAAATTTGAACTCGTTAATAAGAAGAAAACATGAATTCGAACTCGTTACCAAAGAAAAAACACAAATTTCTACTCGTTATAAAGGGAAAACACAAATTTCCGGCGATGTCAACTCGTTATCGGGGAAAAAAACATTTTTTCGCAAGGACAACTCGTTACGAGAGAAAAACACAAATTTGAACTCGTTAATAAGAAGAAAACATGAATTCGAACTCGTTACCAAGAAAAAACACAAATTTCTACTCGTTATAAAGGGAAAACACAAATTTCCGGCGATGTCAACTCGTTATCGGGGAAAAAACACATTTTTTACGCAAGGACAACTCGTTACCGAGAGAAAAACACAAATTTTAACTCGTTAATAAGAAGAAAACATGAATTCGAACTCGTTACCAAAGAAAAAACACAAATTTCTACTCGTTATAAAGGGAAAACACAAATTTCCGGCGATGTCAACTCGTTATCAGGGAAAAAAACATTTTTTATGCAAGGACAACTCGTTACCAGAGAAAAACACAAATTTGAACTCGTTAATAAGAAGAAAACATGAATTCGAACTCGTTACCAAAGAAAAACACAAATTTCTACTCGTTATAAAGGGAAAACACAAATTTCCGGCGATGTCAACTCGTTATCGGGAAAAAAACATTTTTTCTGCAAGGACAACTCGTTACCAGAGAAAAACACAAATTTGAACTCGTTAATAAGAAGAAAACATGAATTCGAACTCGTTACCAAAGAAAAAACACAAATTTCTACTCGTTATAAAGGGAAAACACAAATTTCCGGCGATGTCAACTCGTTATCAGGGAAAAAAACATTTTTTATGCAAGGACAACTCGTTACCAGAGAAAAACACAAATTTGAACTCGTTAATAAGAAGAAAACATGAATTCGAACTCGTTACCAAAGAAAAAACACAAATTTCTACTCGTTATAAAGGGAAAACACAAATTTCCGGCGATGTCAACTCGTTATCGGGGAAAAAAACATTTTTTACGCAAGGACAACTCGTTACCGAGAGAAAAACACAAATTTGAACTCGTTAATAAGAAGAAAACATGAATTCGAACTCGTTACCAAAGAAAAAACACAAATTTCTACTCGTTATAAAGGGAAAACACAAATTTCCGGCGATGTCAACTCGTTATCGGGAAAAAAACATTTTTTTACGCAAGGACAACTCGTTACCGAGAGAAAAACACAAATTTGAACTCGTTAATAAGAAGAAAACATGAATTCGAACTCGTTACCAAAGAAAAAACACAAATTTCTACTCGTTATAAAGGGAAAACACAAATTTCCGGCGATGTCAACTCGTTATCGGGAAAAAAACATTTTTTCTTCGCAAGGACAACTCGTTACCGAGAGAAAAACACAAATTTGAACTCGTTAATAAGAAGAAAACATGAATTCGAACTCGTTACCAAAGAAAAAACACAAATTTCTACTCGTTATAAAGGGAAAACACAAATTTCCGGCGATGTCAACTCGTTATCGGGGAAAAAAACATTTTTTACGCAAGGACAACTCGTTACCGGAGAAAAACACAAATTTGAACTCGTTAATAAGAAGAAAACATGAATTCGAACTCGTTACCAAAGAAAAAACACAAATTTCTACTCGTTATAAAGGGAAAACACAAATTTCCGGCGATGTCAACTCGTTATCGGGGAAAAAACATTTTTTACGCAAGGACAACTCGTTACCGAGAGAAAAACACAAATTTGAACTCGTTAATAAGAAGAAAACATGAATTCGAACTCGTTACCAAAGAAAAAACACAAATTTCTACTCGTTATAAAGGGAAAACACAAATTTCCGGCGATGTCAACTCGTTATCGGGAAAAAAACATTTTTTATGCAAGGACAACTCGTTACGAGAGAAAAACACAAATTTGAACTCGTTAATAAGAAGAAAACATGAATTCGAACTCGTTACCAAAGAAAAAACACAAATTTCTACTCGTTATAAAGGGAAAACACAAATTTCCGGCGATGTCAACTCGTTATCGGGAAAAAAACATTTTTTCTGCAAGGACAACTCGTTACCGAGAGAAAAACACAAATTTGAACTCGTTAATAAGAAGAAAACATGAATTGAACTCGTTACCAAAGAAAAAACACAAATTTCTACTCGTTATAAAGGGAAAACACAAATTTCCGGCGATGTCAACTCGTTATCAGGGAAAAAAACATTTTTTATGCAAGGACAACTCGTTACTAGAGAAAAACACAAATTTGAACTCGTTAATAAGAAGAAAACATGAATTCGAACTCGTTACCAAAGAAAAAACACAAATTTCTACTCGTTATAAAGGGAAAACACAAATTTCCGGCGATGTCAACTCGTTATCAGGGAAAAAAACATTTTTTTACGCAAGGACAACTCGTTACAATAGAAAAACACAAATTTGAACTCGTTAATAAGAAGAAAACACGAATACGAACTCGTTACCCAAGAAAAAACACAAATTTCTACTCGTTATAATGGGAAAACACAAATTTCCTGCGATGTCAACTCGTTATCGGGAAAAAAACATTTTTTCTGCCAGGACAACTCGTTGCCAGAGAAAAACACAAATTTGAACTCGTTAATAAGAAGAAAACATGAATTCGAACTCGTTACCAAAGAAAAAACACAAATTTCTACTCGTTATAAAGGGAAAACACAAATTTCCGGCGATGTCAACTCGTTATCGGGAAAAAACATTTTTTACGCAAGGACAACTCGTTACCGGAGAAAAACACAAATTTGAACTCGTTAATAAGAAGAAAACATGAATTCGAACTCGTTACCAAAGAAAAAACACAAATTTCTACTCGTTATAAAGGGAAAACACAAATTTCCGGCGATGTCAACTCGTTATCGGGGAAAAAACATTTTTTACGCAAGGACAACTCGTTACCGTTACAGAGAAAAACACAAATTTTAACTCGTTAATAAGAAGAAAACATGAATTCGAACTCGTTACCAAAGAAAAAACACAAATTTCTACTCGTTATAAAGGGAAAACACAAATTTCCGGCGATGTCAACTCGTTATCGGGGAAAAAACATTTTTTTTACGCAAGGACAACTCGTTACCGAGAGAAAAACACAAATTTGAACTCGTTAATAAGAAGAAAACATGAATTCGAACTCGTTACCAAAGAAAAAACACAAATTTCTACTCGTTATAAAGGGAAAACACAAATTTCCGGCGAATGTCAACTCGTTATCGGGAAAAAAACATTTTTTACGCAAGGACAACTCGTTACCGAGAGAAAAACACAAATTTGAACTCGTTAATAAGAAGAAAACATGAATTCGAACTCGTTACCAAAGAAAAAACACAAATTTCTACTCGTTATAAAGGGAAAACACAAATTTCCGGCGATGTCAACTCGTTATCGGGGAAAAAAACATTTTTTATGCAAAGGACAACTCGTTACCGAGAGAAAAACACAAATTTTAACTCGTTAATAAGAAGAAAACATGAATTCGAACTCGTTACCAAAGAAAAAACACAAATTTCTACTCGTTATAAAGGGAAAACACAAATTTCCGGCGATGTCAACTCGTTATCGGGAAAAAAACATTTTTTATGCAAGGACAACTCGTTACCAGAGAAAAACACAAATTTGAACTCGTTAATAAGAAGAAAACATGAATTCGAACTCGTTACCAAAGAAAAAACACAAATTTCTACTCGTTATAAAGGGAAAACACAAATTTCCGGCGAATGTCAACTCGTTATCGGGGAAAAAAACATTTTTTCGCAAGGACAACTCGTTACCGGAGAAAAACACAAATTTGAACTCGTTAATAAGAAGAAAACATGAATTCGAACTCGTTACCAAGAAAAAACACAAATTTCTACTCGTTATAAAGGGAAAACACAAATTTCCGGCGATGTCAACTCGTTATCAGGGAAAAAAACATTTTTTTTGCAAGGACAACTCGTTACTAGAGAAAAACACAAATTTGAACTCGTTAATAAGAAGAAAACATGAATTCGAACTCGTTACCAAAGAAAAAACACAAATTTCTACTCGTTATAAAGGGAAAACACAAATTTCCGGCGATGTCAACTCGTTATCGGGGAAAAAAACATTTTTTTATGCAAGGACAACTCGTTACCAAGAGAAAAACACAAATTTGAACTCGTTAATAAGAAGAAAACATGAATTCGAACTCGTTACCAAAGAAAAAACACAAATTTCTACTCGTTATAAAGGGAAAACACAAATTTCCGGCGATGTCAACTCGTTATCGGGGAAAAAAACATTTTTTTCGCAAGGACAACTCGTTACCAGAGAAAAACACAAATTTGAACTCGTTAATAAGAAGAAAACATGAATTCGAACTCGTTACCAAAGAAAAAACACAAATTTCTACTCGTTATAAAGGGAAAACACAAATTTCCGGCGATGTCAACTCGTTATCGGGGAAAAAAACATTTTTTTTGCAAGGACAACTCGTTACCAAGAGAAAAACACAATTTTAACTCGTTAATAAGAAGAAAACATGAATTCGAACTCGTTACCAAAGAAAAAACACAAATTTCTACTCGTTATAAAGGGAAAACACAAATTTCCGGCGATGTCAACTCGTTATCGGGGAAAAAACATTTTTTTCGCAAGGACAACTCGTTACCGGAGAAAAACACAAATTTGAACTCGTTAATAAGAAGAAAACATGAATTCGAACTCGTTACCAAAGAAAAAACACAAATTTCTACTCGTTATAAAGGGAAAACACAAATTTCCGGCGATGTCAACTCGTTATCGGGGAAAAAAACATTTTTTTACGCAAGGACAACTCGTTACCGAGAGAAAAACACAAATTTTAACTCGTTAATAAGAAGAAAACATGAATTCGAACTCGTTACCAAAGAAAAAACACAAATTTCTACTCGTTATAAAGGGAAAACACAAATTTACGGTGAAGTCAACTCGTTATCAGGAAAAAAAACATTTTTTATGCAAGGAAAACTCGTTACCAGAGAAAAACACAAATTTGAACTCGTTAATTAGAAGAAAACATGAATTCGAACTCGTTACAAAAGAAAAAACACAAATTTCTACACGTTATTAAGGGAAAACACAAATTTCCGGCGATGTCAACTCGTTATCAGGGAAAAAAAACATTTTTCTTGCAAGGACAACTCGTTACCGAGAGAAAAACACAAATTTGAACTCGTTAATAAGAAGAAAACATGAATTCGAACTCGTTACCAAAGAAAAAACACAAATTTCTACTCGTTATAAAGGGAAAACACAAATTTCCGGCGATGTCAACTCGTTATCGGGAAAAAAACATTTTTTATGCAAGGACAACTCGTTACCGAGAGAAAAACACAAATTTGAACTCGTTAATAAGAAGAAAACATGAATTCGAACTCGTTACCAAAGAAAAAACACAAATTTCTACTCGTTATAAAGGGAAAACACAAATTTCCGGCGATGTCAACTCGTTATCGGGGAAAAAAACATTTTTTCGCAAGGACAACTCGTTACCAAGAGAAAAACACAAATTTGAACTCGTTAATAAGAAGAAAACATGAATTCGAACTCGTTACCAAAGAAAAAACACAAATTTCTACTCGTTATAAAGGGAAAACACAAATTTCCGGCGATGTCAACTCGTTATCGGGGAAAAAAACATTTTTTTTACGCAAGGACAACTCGTTACCAGAGAAAAACACAAATTTAACTCGTTAATAAGAAGAAAACATGAATTCGAACTCGTTACCAAAGAAAAAACACAAATTTCTACTCGTTATAAAGGGAAAACACAAATTTCCGGCGATGTCAACTCGTTATCGGGGAAAAAACATTTTTTCGCAAGGACAACTCGTTACCGGAGAAAAACACAAATTTGAACTCGTTAATAAGAAGAAAACATGAATTCGAACTCGTTACCAAAGAAAAAACACAAATTTCTACTCGTTATAAAGGGAAAACACAAATTTCCGGCGATGTCAACTCGTTATCGGGGAAAAAACATTTTTTTACGCAAGGACAACTCGTTACCGAGAGAAAAACACAAATTTTAACTCGTTAATAAGAAGAAAACATGAATTCGAACTCGTTACCAAAGAAAAAACACAAATTTCTACTCGTTATAAAGGGAAAACAAAAATTTCCGGCGATGTCAACTCGTTATCGGGGAAAAAAACATTTTTTACACAAGGACAACTCGTTACCAGAGAAAAACACAAATTTGAACTCGTTAATAAGAAGAAAACATGAATTCGAAATCGTTACCAAAGAAAAAACACAAATTTCTACTCGTTATAAAGGGAAAACACAAATTTCCGGCGATGTCAACTCGTTATCGGGGGAAAAAACATTTTTTCGCAAGGACAACTCGTTACCGAGAGAAAAACACAAATTTGAACTCGTTAATAAGAAGAAAACATGAATTCGAACTCGTTACCAAAGAAAAAACACAAATTTCTACTCGTTATAAAGGGAAAACACAAATTTCCGGCGATGTCAACTCGTTATCGGGGAAAAAAACATTTTTTTTGCAAGGACAACTCGTTACCGAGAGAAAAACACAAATTTGAACTCGTTAATAAGAAGAAAACATGAATTCGAACTCGTTACCAAAGAAAAAACACAAATTTCTACTCGTTATAAAGGGAAAACACAAATTTCCGGCGATGTCAACTCGTTATCGGGAAAAAAACATTTTTTACGCAAGGACAACTCGTTACCGAGAGAAAAACACAAATTTGAACTCGTTAATAAGAAGAAAACATGAATTCGAACTCGTTACCAAGAAAAAACACAAATTTCTACTCGTTATAAAGGGAAAACACAAATTTCCGGCGATGTCAACTCGTTATCGGGGAAAAAAACATTTTTTTCGCAAGGACAACTCGTTACCGAGAGAAAAACACAAATTTGAACTCGTTAATAAGAAGAAAACATGAATTCGAACTCGTTACCAAGAAAAAACACAAATTTCTACTCGTTATAAAGGGAAAACACAAATTTCCGGCGATGTCAACTCGTTATCAGGGAAAAAACATTTTTTACGCAAGGACAACTCGTTACCAGAGAAAAACACAAATTTGAACTCGTTAATAAGAAGAAAACATGAATTCGAACTCGTTACCCAAGAAAAAACACAAATTTCTACTCGTTATAAAGGGAAAACACAAATTTCCGGCGATGTCAACTCGTTATCAGGGAAAAAAACATTTTTTATGCAAGGACAACTCGTTACCAAGAGAAAAACGCAAATTTGAACTCGTTAATAAGAAGAAAACATGAATTCGAACTCGTTACCAAAGAAAAAACACAAATTTCTACTCGTTATAAAGGGAAAACACAAATTTCCGGCGATGTCAACTCGTTATCGGGAAAAAAACATTTTTTTCGCAAGGACAACTCGTTACCGAGAGAAAACACAAATTTGAACTCGTTAATAAGAAGAAAACATGAATTCGAACTCGTTACCAAAGAAAAAACACAAATTTCTACTCGTTATAAAGGGAAAACACAAATTTCCGGCGATGTCAACTCGTTATCAGGGAAAAAAACATTTTTTCTGCAAGGACAACTCGTTACCAGAGAAAAACACAAATTTGAACTCGTTAATAAGAAGAAAACATGAATTCGAACTCGTTACCAAAGAAAAAACACAAATTTCTACTCGTTATAAAGGGAAAACACAAATTTCCGGCGATGTCAACTCGTTATCAGGGAAAAAAACATTTTTTTACGCAAGGACAACTCGTTACCAAGAGAAAAACACAAATTTGAACTCGTTAATAAGAAGAAAACATGAATTCGAACTCGTTACCAAAGAAAAAACACAAATTTCTACTCGTTATAAAGGGAAAACACAAATTTCCGGCGATGTCAACTCGTTATCGGGGAAAAAACATTTTTTACGCAAGGACAACTCGTTACCGAGAGAAAAACACAAATTTGAACTCGTTAATAAGAAGAAAACATGAATTCGAACTCGTTACCAAAGAAAAAACACAAATTTCTACTCGTTATAAAGGGAAAACACAAATTTCCGGCGATGTCAACTCGTTATCGGGGAAAAAACATTTTTTACGCAAGGACAACTCGTTACCGGAGAAAAACACAAATTTGAACTCGTTAATAAGAAGAAAACATGAATTCGAACTCGTTACCAAGAAAAAACACAAATTTCTACTCGTTATAAAGGGAAAACACAAATTTCCGGCGATGTCAACTCGTTATCGGGGAAAAAACATTTTTTCGCAAGGACAACTCGTTACGAGAGAAAAACACAAATTTTAACTCGTTAATAAGAAGAAAACATGAATTCGAACTCGTTACCAAAGAAAAAACACAAATTTCTACTCGTTATAAAGGGAAAACACAAATTTCCGGCGATGTCAACTCGTTATCAGGGAAAAAAACATTTTTTTTATGCAAGGACAACTCGTTACCAAAGAAAAACACAAATTTGAACTCGTTAATAAGAAGAAAACATGAATTCGAACTCGTTACCAAAGAAAAAACACAAATTTCTACTCGTTATAAAGGGAAAACACAAATTTCCGGCGATGTCAACTCGTTATCAGGGAAAAAAACATTTTTTTCTTCAAGGACAACTCGTTACCAGAGAAAAACACAAATTTGAACTCGTTAATAAGAAGAAAACATGAATTCGAACTCGTTACCAAAGAAAAAACACAAATTTCTACTCGTTATAAAGGGAAAACACAAATTTCCGGCGATGTCAACTCGTTATCAGGGAAAAAAACATTTTTTCTGCAAGGACAACTCGTTACCGAGAGAAAAACACAAATTTGAACTCGTTAATAAGAAGAAAACATGAATTCGAACTCGTTACCAAAGAAAAAACACAAATTTCTACTCGTTATAAACGGAAAACAAAAATTTCCGGCGATGTCAACTCGTTATCGGGGAAAAAAACATTTTTTACGCAAGGACAACTCGTTACCAGAGAAAAACACAAATTTGAACTCGTTAATAAGAAGAAAACATGAATTCGAACTCGTTACCAAAGAAAAAACACAAATTTCTACTCGTTATAAAGGGAAAACACAAATTTCCGGCGATGTCAACTCGTTATCAGGGAAAAAAACATTTTTTACGCAAGGACAACTCGTTACCGAGAGAAAAACACAAATTTTAACTCGTTAATAAGAAGAAAACATGAATTCGAACTCGTTACCAAAGAAAAAACACAAATTTCTACTCGTTATAAAGGGAAAACACAAATTTCCGGCGATGTCAACTCGTTATCAGGGAAAAAACATTTTTTACGCAAGGACAACTCGTTACCAGAGAAAAACACAAATTTGAACTCGTTAATAAGAAGAAAACATGAATTCGAACTCGTTACCCAAGAAAAAACACAAATTTCTACTCGTTATAAAGGGAAAACACAAATTTCCGGCGATGTCAACTCGTTATCGGGAAAAAACATTTTTTTACGCAAGGACAACTCGTTACGAGAAAAACACAAATTTGAACTCGTTAATAAGAAGAAAACATGAATTCGAACTCGTTACCAAAGAAAAAACACAAATTTCTACTCGTTATAAAGGGAAAACACAAATTTCCGGCGATGTCAACTCGTTATCAGGGAAAAAAACATTTTTTATGCAAGGACAACTCGTTACCAGAGAAAAACACAAATTTGAACTCGTTAATAAGAAGAAAACATGAATTCGAACTCGTTACCAAAGAAAAAACACAAATTTCTACTCGTTATAAAGGGAAAACACAAATTTCCGGCGATGTCAACTCGTTATCAGGGAAAAAAACATTTTTTCTTCAAGGACAACTCGTTACCAAGAGAAAAACACAAATTTGAACTCGTTAATAAGAAGAAAACATGAATTCGAACTCGTTACCAATGAAAAAACACAAATTTCTACTCGTTATAAAGGGAAAACACAAATTTCCGGCGATGTCAACTCGTTATCAGGGAAAAAAACATTTTTTATGCAAGGACAACTCGTTACCGGAGAAAAACACAAATTTGAACTCGTTAATAAGAAGAAAACATGAATTCGAAATCGTTACCAAAGAAAAAACACAAATTTCTACTCGTTATAAAGGGAAAACACAAATTTCCGGCGATGTCAACTCGTTATCGGGGAAAAAAACATTTTTACGCAAGGACAACTCGTTACCGAGAGAAAAACACAAATTTGAACTCGTTAATAAGAAGAAAACATGAATTCGAACTCGTTACCAAAGAAAAAACACAAAGAAAAAACACAAATTTTATAAAGGGAAAACACAAATTTCCGGCGATGTCAACTCGTTATCGGGGAAAAAAACATTTTTTCTTGCAAGGACAACTCGTTACCGAGAGAAAAACACAAATTTGAACTCGTTAATAAGAAGAAAACATGAATTCGAACTCGTTACCAAAGAAAAAACACAAATTTCTACTCGTTATAAAGGGAAAACACAAATTTCCGGCGATGTCAACTCGTTATCGGGGAAAAAAACATTTTTTTTTGCAAGGACAACTCGTTACCGAGAGAAAAACACAAATTTGAACTCGTTAATAAGAAGAAAACATGAATTCGAACTCGTTACCAAAGAAAAAACACAAATTTCTACTCGTTATAAAGGGAAAACACAAATTTCCGGCGATGTCAACTCGTTATCGGGGAAAAAAACATTTTTTCTTCAAGGACAACTCGTTACCGAGAGAAAAACACAAATTTGAACTCGTTAATAAGAAGAAAACATGAATTCGAACTCGTTACCAATGAAAAAACACAAATTTCTACTCGTTATAAAGGGAAAACACAAATTTCCGGCGATGTCAACTCGTTATCAGGGAAAAAACATTTTTTACGCAAGGACAACTCGTTACCGAGAGAAAAACACAAATTTGAACTCGTTAATAAGAAGAAAACATGAATTCGAACTCGTTACCAAAGAAAAAACACAAATTTCTACTCGTTATAAAGGGAAAACACAAATTTCCGGCGATGTCAACTCGTTATCGGGGAAAAAACATTTTTTTTCGCAAGGACAACTCGTTACCAGAGAAAAACACAAATTTGAACTCGTTAATAAGAAGAAAACATGAATTCGAACTCGTTACCAAAGAAAAAACACAAATTTCTACTCGTTATAAAGGGAAAACACAAATTTCCGGCGATGTCAACTCGTTATCGGGGAAAAAAACATTTTTTATGCAAGGACAACTCGTTACCAAGAGAAAAACACAAATTTGAACTCGTTAATAAGAAGAAAACATGAATTCGAACTCGTTACCAAAGAAAAAACACAAATTTCTACTCGTTATAAAGGGAAAACACAAATTTCCGGCGATGTCAACTCGTTATCGGGGAAAAAACATTTTTTCTCGCAAGGACAACTCGTTACCGAGAGAAAAACACAAATTTGAACTCGTTAATAAGAAGAAAACATGAATTCGAACTCGTTACCAAAGAAAAAACACAAATTTCTACTCGTTATAAAGGGAAAACACAAATTTCCGGCGATGTCAACTCGTTATCGGGGAAAAAAACATTTTTTTTGCAAAGGACAACTCGTTACCGAGAGAAAAACACAAATTTGAACTCGTTAATAAGAAGAAAACATGAATTCGAACTCGTTACCAAAGAAAAAACACAAATTTCTACTCGTTATAAAGGGAAAACACAAATTTCCGGCGATGTCAACTCATTATCAGGGAATTAATCTTTTTCTTGCAAGGACAACTCGTTACCAGAGAAAAACAAAAATTTAAACTCATTAATAAGAAGAAAACATGAATTCGAACTCGTTACCAAAGAAAAAACACAAATTTCTACTCGTTATAAAGGGAAAACACAAATTTCCGGCGATGTCAACTCGTTATCGGGAAAAAAACATTTTTCTGCAAGGACAACTCGTTACCGGAGAAAAACACAAATTTGAACTCGTTAATAAGAAGAAAACATGAATTCGAACTCGTTACCAAAGAAAAAACACAAATTTCTACTCGTTATAAAGGGAAAACACAAATTTCCGGCGATGTCAACTCGTTATCGGGGAAAAAACATTTTTTTTACGCAAGGACAACTCGTTACCGAGAGAAAAACACAAATTTTAACTCGTTAATAAGAAGAAAACATGAATTCGAACTCGTTACCAAAGAAAAAACACAAATTTCTACTCGTTATAAAGGGAAAACACAAATTTCCGGCGATGTCAACTCGTTATCGGGGAAAAAACATTTTTTATGCAAGGACAACTCGTTACCAGAGAAAAACACAAATTTGAACTCGTTAATAAGAAGAAAACATGAATTCGAACTCGTTACCAAAGAAAAAACACAAATTTCTACTCGTTATAAAGGGAAAACACAAATTTCCGGCGATGTCAACTCGTTATCAGGGAAAAAAACATTTTTTCTTCAAGGACAACTCGTTACTAGAGAAAAACACAAATTTGAACTCGTTAATAAGAAGAAAACATGAATTCGAACTCGTTACCAATGAAAAAACACAAATTTCTACTCGTTATAAAGGGAAAACACAAATTTCCGGCGATGTCAACTCGTTATCAGGGAAAAAAACATTTTTTATGCAAGGACAACTCGTTACCAGAGAAAAACACAAATTTGAACTCGTTAATAAGAAGAAAACATGAATTCGAACTCGTTACCAAAGAAAAAACACAAATTTCTACTCGTTATAAAGGGAAAACACAAATTTCCGGCGATGTCAACTCGTTATCGGGAAAAAAACATTTTTTCGCAAGGACAACTCGTTACCGAGAGAAAAACACAAATTTGAACTCGTTACGTTAAGAAGAAAACATGAATTCGAACTCGTTACCAAAGAAAAAACACAAATTTCTACTCGTTATAAAGGGAAAACACAAATTTCCGGCGATGTCAACTCGTTATCGGGGAAAAAAACATTTTTTACGCAAGGACAACTCGTTACCGAGAGAAAAACACAAATTTGAACTCGTTAATAAGAAGAAAACATGAATTCGAACTCGTTACCAAAGAAAAAACACAAATTTCTACTCGTTATAAAGGGAAAACACAAATTTCCGGCGATGTCAACTCGTTATCGGGGAAAAAAACATTTTTTCGCAAGGACAACTCGTTACCGAGAGAAAAACACAAATTTGAACTCGTTAATAAGAAGAAAACATGAATTCGAACTCGTTACCAAAGAAAAAACACAAATTTCTACTCGTTATAAAGGGAAAACACAAATTTCCGGCGATGTCAACTCGTTATCGGGAAAAAAACATTTTTTCTGCAAGGACAACTCGTTACCAGAGAAAAACACAAATTTGAACTCGTTAATAAGAAGAAAACATGAATTCGAACTCGTTACCAAAGAAAAAACACAAATTTCTACTCGTTATAAAGGGAAAACACAAATTTCCGGCGATGTCAACTCGTTATCAGGGAAAAAACATTTTTTTTACGCAAGGACAACTCGTTACCGGAGAAAAACACAAATTTGAACTCGTTAATAAGAAGAAAACATGAATTCGAACTCGTTACCAAGAAAAAACACAAATTTCTACTCGTTATAAAGGGAAAACACAAATTTCCGGCGATGTCAACTCGTTATCGGGAAAAAACATTTTTTTTACGCAAGGACAACTCGTTACCGAGAGAAAAACACAAATTTGAACTCGTTAATAAGAAGAAAACATGAATTCGAACTCGTTACCAAAGAAAAAACACAAATTTCTACTCGTTATAAAGGGAAAACACAAATTTCCGGCGATGTCAACTCGTTATCAGGGAAAAAAACATTTTTTATGCAAGGACAACTCGTTACCAGAGAAAAACACAAATTTGAACTCGTTAATAAGAAGAAAACATGAATTCGAACTCGTTACCAAAGAAAAAACACAAATTTCTACTCGTTATAAGGGAAAACACAAATTTCCGGCGATGTCAACTCGTTATCAGGGAAAAAACATTTTTTCTGCAAGGACAACTCGTTACCGAGAAAAACACAAATTTGAACTCGTTAATAAGAAGAAAACATGAATTCGAACTCGTTACCAATGAAAAAACACAAATTTCTACTCGTTATAAAGGGAAAACACAAATTTCCGGCGATGTCAACTCGTTATCGGGAAAAAAACATTTTTTATGCAAGGACAACTCGTTACCAAGAGAAAAACACAAATTTGAACTCGTTAATAAGAAGAAAACATGAATTCGAACTCGTTACCAAAGAAAAAACACAAATTTCTACTCGTTATAAAGGGAAAACACAAATTTCCGGCGATGTCAACTCGTTATCGGGAAAAAAACATTTTTTCTCGCAAGGACAACTCGTTACCAGAGAAAAACACAAATTTGAACTCGTTAATAAGAAGAAAACATGAATTCGAACTCGTTACCAAAGAAAAAACACAAATTTCTACTCGTTATAAAGGGAAAACACAAATTTCCGGCGATGTCAACTCGTTATCGGGGAAAAAAACATTTTTTCTGCAAGGACAACTCGTTACCGAGAGAAAAACACAAATTTGAACTCGTTAATAAGAAGAAAACATGAATTCGAACTCGTTACCAAAGAAAAAACACAAATTTCTACTCGTTATAAAGGGAAAACACAAATTTCCGGCGAATGTCAACTCGTTATCGGGGAAAAAAACATTTTTTTCGCAAGGACAACTCGTTACCAGAGAAAAACACAAATTTGAACTCGTTAATAAGAAGAAAACATGAATTCGAACTCGTTACCCAAGAAAAAACACAAATTTCTACTCGTTATAAAGGGAAAACACAAATTTCCGGCGATGTCAACTCGTTATCAGGGAAAAAAACATTTTTTTACGCAAGGACAACTCGTTACCGAGAGAAAAACACAAATTTGAACTCGTTAATAAGAAGAAAACATGAATTCGAACTCGTTACCAAAGAAAAAACACAAATTTCTACTCGTTATAAAGGGAAAACACAAATTTCCGGCGATGTCAACTCGTTATCAGGGAAAAAAACATTTTTTCTGCAAGGACAACTCGTTACCAGAGAAAAACACAAATTTGAACTCGTTAATAAGAAGAAAACATGAATTCGAACTCGTTACCAAAGAAAAAACACAAATTTCTACTCGTTATAAAGGGAAAACACAAATTTCCGGCGATGTCAACTCGTTATCAGGGAAAAAAACATTTTTTTTTGCAAGGACAACTCGTTACCAGAGAAAAACACAAATTTGAACTCGTTAATAAGAAGAAAACATGAATTCGAACTCGTTACCAAAGAAAAAACACAAATTTCTACTCGTTATAAAGGGAAAACACAAATTTCCGGCGATGTCAACTCGTTATCGGGAAAAAAACATTTTTTTCGCAAGGACAACTCGTTACCAAGAGAAAAACACAAATTTTAACTCGTTAATAAGAAGAAAACATGAATTCGAACTCGTTACCAAGAAAAAACACAAATTTCTACTCGTTATAAAGGAAAACACAAATTTCCGGCGATGTCAACTCGTTATCGGGAAAAAAACATTTTTTATGCAAGGACAACTCGTTACCAGAGAAAAACACAAATTTGAACTCGTTAATAAGAAGAAAACATGAATTCGAACTCGTTACCAAAGAAAAAACACAAATTTCTACTCGTTATAAAGGGAAAACACAAATTTCCGGCGATGTCAGTTCGTTATCAGGGAAAAAAACATTTTTTCTTGAAGGACAACTCGTTACCGGAGAAAAACACAATTTTGAACTTGTTACTAAGAAGAAAACATGAATTCGAACTCGTTACCAAAGAAAAAACACAAATTTCTACTCTTTATAAAGGGAAAACACAAATTTCCGGCGATGTCAACTCGTTATCGGGGAAAAAACATTTTTTCTGCAAGGACAACTCGTTACCGAGAGAAAAACACAAATTTTAACTCGTTAATAAGAAGAAAACATGAATTTCGAACTCGTTACCAAAGAAAAAACACAAATTTCTACTCGTTATAAAGGGAAAACACAAATTTCCGGCGATGTCAACTCGTTATCGGGAAAAAAACATTTTTTCTTCAAGGACAACTCGTTACCGAGAGAAAAACACAAATTTGAACTCGTTAATAAGAAGAAAACATGAATTTGAACTCGTTACCAATGAAAAAACACAAATTTCTACTCGTTATAAAGGGAAAACACAAATTTCCGGGAATGTCAACTCGTTATCAGGGAAAAAAACATTTTTTTCGCAAGGACAACTCGTTTCAGATAAAAACACAAATTTGAACTCGTTAATAAGAAGAAAACATGAATTCGAACTCGTTACCCAAGAAAAAACACAAATTTCTACTCGTTATAAAGGGAAAACACAAATTTCCGGCGATGTCAACTTGTTATCAGGGAAAAAACATTTTTTTACGCAAGGACAACTCGTTACCAGAGAAAAACAGAAATTTGAACTCGTTAATAAGAAGAAAACATGAATTCGAACTCGTTACCAAAGAAAAAACACAAATTTCTACTCGTTATAAAGGGAAAACACAAATTTCCGGCGATGTCAACTCGTTATCAGGGAAAAAAACATTTTTTATGCAAGGACAACTCGTTACCAAAGAAAAACACATATTTGAAGTCGTTAATAAGAAGAAAACATGAATTCGAACTCGTTACCATAGAAAAAACAGAAATTTCTACTCGTTATAAGGGGAAAACAAAAATTTCCGGCGATGTCAACTCGTTATCAGGGAAAAAACATTTTTTCTTCAAGGACAACTCGTTACCAGAGAAAAACACAAATTTGAACTCGTTAATAAGAAGAAAACATGAATTTGAACTAATTACCAATGAAAAAACACAAATTTCTACTCGTTATAAAGGGAAAACACAAATTTCCGGCGATGTCAACTCGTTATCCGGGAAAAAAACATTTTTTTTGCAAGGACAACCCGTTACTAGAGAAAAACACAAATTTGAACTCGTTAATAAGAAGAAAACATGAATTCGAACTCGTTACCAAAGAAAAAACACAAATTTCTACTCGTTATAAAGGGAAAACACAAATTTCGGGCGATGTCAACTCGTTATCAGGGAAAAAAACATTTTTTCTGCAAGGACAACTCGTTACCAGAGAAAAACACAATTTTAACTTGTTACTAAGAAGAAAACATGAATTCGAACTCGTTACCAAAGAAAAAACACAAATTTCTACTCGTTATAAAGGGAAAACACAAATTTCCGGCGATGTCAACTCGTTACCAGGGAAAAAACATTTTTTCTGCAAGGACAACTCGTTACCAGAGAAAAACAGAAATTTGAACTCGTTAATAAGAAGAAAACATGAATTCGAACTCGTTACCAAAGAAAAAACACAAATTTCTACTCGTTATAAAGGGAAAACACAAATTTCCGGCGATGTCAACTCGTTATCAGGGAAAAAAACATTTTTTATGCAAGGACAACTCGTTACCGAGAAAAACACAAATTTGAACTCGTTAATAAGAAGAAAACATGAATTCGAACTCGTTACCAAAGAAAAAACACAAATTTCTACTCGTTATAAAGGGAAAACACAAATTTCCGGCGATGTCAACTCGTTATCGGGAAAAAACATTTTTTCGCAAGGACAACTCGTTACCAGAGAAAAACACAAATTTGAACTCGTTAATAAGAAGAAAACATGAATTCGAACTAATTACCAAAGAAAAAACACAAATTTCTACTCGTTATAAAGGGAAAACACAAATTTCCGGCGATGTCAACTCGTTATCAGGAAAAAAACATTTTTTATGCAAGGACAACTCGTTACCAGAGAAAAACACAAATTTGAACTCGTTAATAAGAAGAAAACATGAATTCGAACTCGTTACCAAAGAAAAAACACAAATTTCTACTCGTTATAAAGGGAAAACACAAATTTCCGGCGATGTCAACTCGTTATCAGGGAAAAAAACATTTTTTCGCAAGGACAACTCGTTACCGAGAGAAAAACACAAATTTTAACTCGTTAATAAGAAGAAAACATGAATTCGAACTCGTTACCAAAGAAAAAACACAAATTTCTACTCGTTATAAAGGGAAAACACAAATTTCCGGCGATGTCAACTCGTTATCGGGGAAAAAAACATTTTTTATGCAAAGGACAACTCGTTACCAGAGAAAAACACAAATTTGAACTCGTTAATAAGAAGAAAACATGAATTCGAACTCGTTACCAAAGAAAAAACACAAATTTCTACTCGTTATAAAGGGAAAACACAAATTTCCGGCGATGTCAACTCGTTATCGGGGAAAAAAACATTTTTTTTTCGCAAGGACAACTCGTTACCGAGAGAAAAACACAAATTTGAACTCGTTAATAAGAAGAAAACATGAATTCGAACTCGTTACCAAAGAAAAAACACAAATTTCTACTCGTTATAAAGGGAAAACACAAATTTCCGGCGATGTCAACTCGTTATCAGGGGAAAAAACATTTTTTCTGCAAGGACAACTCGTTACCAGAGAAAAACACAAATTTTAACTCGTTAATAAGAAGAAAACATGAATTCGAACTCGTTACCAAAGAAAAAACACAAATTTCTACTCGTTATAAAGGGAAAACACAAATTTCCGGCGATGTCAACTCGTTATCAGGGAAAAAAACATTTTTTCTTCAAGGACAACTCGTTACCAGAGAAAAACACAAATTTGAACTCGTTAATAAGAAGAAAACATGAATTTGAACTCGTTACCAATGAAAAAACACAAATTTCTACTCGTTATAAAGGGAAAACACAAATTTCCGGGAATGTCAACTCGTTATCAGGGAAAAAAGCATTTTTTTTGCAAGGACAACTCGTTACCGGATAAAAACAGAAATTTGAACTCGTTAATAAGAAGAAAACATGAATTCGAACTCGTTACCCAAGAAAAAATACAAATTTCTACTCGTTATCAGAGAAGCAAACAAATTTGAACTCGTTAATAAGAAGAAAACATGAATTGGAACTCGTTACCAAAGAAAAAACACAAATTTCTACTCGTTATAAAGGGAAAACACAAATTTCCGGCGATGTCAACTCGTTATCAGGGGAAAAAACATTTTTTTCTGCAAGGACAACTCGTGACCAGAGAAAAACACAAATTTTAACTCGTTAATAAGAAGAAAACATGAATTTCAACTCGTTACCAAAGAAAAAACACAAATTTCTACTCGTTATAAAGGAAAACACAAATTTCCGGGAATGTCAACTCGTTATCAGGGAAAAAAGCATTTTTTCTGCAAGGACAACTTGTTACCGGATAAAAACAGAAATTTGAACTCGTTAATAAGAAGAAAACATGAATTCGAACTCGTTACCCAAGAAAAAATACAAATTTCTACTCGTTATAAAGGGAAAACACAAATTTCCGGCGATGTCAACTCGTTATCAGGGAAAAAACATTTTTTCTGCAAAGACAACTCGTTACCAGAGAAAAACACAAATTTTAACTCGTTAATAAGAAGAAAACATGAATTCGAACTCGTTACCAAAGAAAAAACACAAATTTCTACTCTTTATAAAGGGAAAACACAAATTTCCGGCGATGTCAACTCGTTATCAGGGAAAAAACATTTTTTATGCAAGGACAACTCGTTACCAACGAAAAACACATATTTGAACTCGTTAATAAGAAGAAAACATGAATTCGAACTCGTTACCAAAGAAAAAACAGAAATTTCTACTCGTTATAAAGGGAAAACACAAATTTCCGGCAATGTCAACTCGTTATCAGGGGAAAAAACATTTTTTCTTCAAGGACAACTCGTTACCAGAGACAAACACAAATTTGAACTCGTTAATAAGAAGAAAACATGAATTCGAACTCATTACCAATGAAAAAACACAAATTTCTACTCGTTATAAAGGGAAAACACAAATTTCCGGCGATGTCAACTCGTTACGGGGAAAAAAACATTTTTTATGCAAAGACAACTCGTTACCAGAGAAGCAAACAAATTTGAACTCGTTAATAAGAAGAAAACATGAATTCGAACTCGTTACCAAAGAAAAAACACAAATTTCTACTCGTTATAAAGGGAAAACACAAATTTCCGGCGATGTCAACTCGTTATCAGGGAAAAAAAATTTTTTTCTGCAAGGACAACTCGTTACCGAGAGAAAAACACAAATTTGAACTCGTTAATAAGAAGAAAACATGAATTCGAACTCGTTACCAAAGAAAAAACACAAATTTCTACTCGTTATAAAGGGAAAACACAAATTTCCGGCGATGTCAACTCGTTATCAGGGAAAAAAACATTTTTTCGCAAGGACAACTCGTTACCAGAGAAAAACACAAATTTGAACTCGTTAATAAGAAGAAAACATGAATTCGAACTCGTTACCAAGAAAAAACACAAATTTCTACTCGTTATAAAGGGAAAACACAAATTTCCGGCGATGTCAACTCGTTATCAGGGAAAAAAACATTTTTTCTACAAGGACAACTCGTTACCGAGAGAAAAACACAAATTTGAACTCGTTAATAAGAAGAAAACATGAATTTGAACTCGTTACCAATGAAAAAACACAAATTTCTACTCGTTATAAAGGAAAACACAAATTTCCGGGAATGTCAACTCGTTATCAGGGAAAAAAGCATTTTTTCTGCAAGGACAACTCGTTACCGGATAAAAACAGAAATTTGAACTCGTTAATAAGAAGAAAACATGAATTCGAACTCGTTACCCAAGAAAAAATACAAATTTCTACTCGTTATCAGAGAAGCAAACAAATTTGAACTCGTTAATAAGAAGAAAACATGAATTCGAACTCGTTACCAAAGAAAAAACACAAATTTCTACTCGTTATAAAGGGAAAACACAAATTTCCGGCGATGTCAACTCGTTATCAGGGGAAAAAACATTTTTTCTTGCAAGGACAACTCGTTACCAGAGAAAAACACAAATTTTAACTCGTTAATAAGAAGAAAACATGAATTTCAACTCGTTACCAAAGAAAAAACACAAATTTCTACTCGTTATAAAGGGAAAACACAAATTTCCGGCGATGTCAACTCGTTATCAGGGAAAAAAACATTTTTTCTTCAAGGACAACTCGTTTCCAGAGAAAAACACAAATTTGAACTCGTTAATAAGAAGAAAACATGAATTTGAACTCGTTACCAATGAAAAAACACAAATTTCTACTCGTTATAAAGGGAAAACACAAATTTCCGGGAATGTCAACTCGTTATCAGGGAAAAAAACATTTTTCTGCAAGGACAACTCGTTTCCAGATAAAAACACAAATTTGAACTCATTAATAAGAAGAAAACATGAATTCGAACTAGTTACCCAAGAAAAAACACAAATTTCTACTCGTTATAAAGGGAAAACACAAATTTCCGGCGATGTCAACTTGTTACCAGGGAAAAAACATTTTTTCTGCAAGGACAACTCGTTACCCAGAGAAAAACAGAAATTTGAACTCGTTAATAAGAAGAAAACATGAATTCGAACTCGTTACCAAAGAAAAAACACAAATTTCAACTCGTTATAAAGGGAAAACACAAATTTCCGGCGATGTCAACTCGTTATCAGGGAAAAAAACATTTTTTATGCAAGGACAACTCGTTACCAAAGAAAAACACATATTTGAAGTCGTTAATAAGAAAAAAACATGAATTCGAACTCGTTACCATAGAAAAAACAGAAATTTCTACTCGTTATAAAGGGAAAACACAACTTTCCGGCGATGTCAACTCGTTATCAGGGAAAAAACATTTTTTCTTGAAGGACAACTCGTTACCAGAGAAAAACACAAATTTGAACTCGTTAATAAGAAGAAAACATGAATTTGAACTAATTACCAATGAAAAAACACAAATTTCTACTCGTTATAAAGGGAAAACACAAATTTCCGGCGATGTCAACTCGTTATCCGGGAAAAAAACATTTTTTCTGCAAGGACAACTCGTTACTAGAGAAAAACACAAATTTGAACTCGTTAATAAGAAGAAAACATGAATTCGAACTCGTTACCAAAGAAAAAACACAAATTTCTACTCGTTATAAAGGGAAAACACAAATTTCGGGCGATGTCAACTCGTTATCAGGGAAAAAAACATTTTTTCTGCAAGGACAACTCGTTACCAGAGAAAAACACAATTTTAACTTGTTACTAAGAAGAAAACATGAATTCGAACTCGTTACCAAAGAAAAAACACAAATTTCTACTCGTTATAAAGGGAAAACACAAATTTCCGGCGATGTCAACTCGTTACCAGGGAAAAAACATTTTTTCTGCAAGGACAACTCGTTACTAGAGAAAAACACAAATTTGAACTCGTTAATAAGAAGAAAACATGAATTCGAACTCGTTACCAAAGAAAAAACACAAATTTCTACTCGTTATAAAGGGAAAACACAAATTTCCGGCGATGTCAACTCGTTATCAGGGAAAAAAACATTTTTTATGCAAGGACAACTCGTTACCAGAGAAAAACACAAATTTGAACTCGTTAATAAGAAGAAAACATGAATTCGAACTCGTTACCAAAGAAAAAACACAAATTTCTACTCGTTATAAAGGGAAAACACAAATTTCCGGCGATGTCAACTCGTTATCAGGGAAAAAACATTTTTTACGCAAGGACAACTCGTTACCAGAGAAAAACACAAATTTGAACTCGTTAATAAGAAGAAAACATGAATTCGAACTCGTTACCAAAGAAAAAACACAAATTTCTACTCGTTATAAAGGGAAAACACAAATTTCCGGCGATGTCAACTCGTTATCGGGGAAAAAACATTTTTTCTTGCAAGGACAACTCGTTACCGAGAGAAAAACACAAATTTGAACTCGTTAATAAGAAGAAAACATGAATTCGAACTCGTTACCAAAGAAAAAACACAAATTTCTACTCGTTATAAAGGGAAAACACAAATTTCCGGCGATGTCAACTCGTTATCGGGGAAAAAAACTTTTTTTACGCAAGGACAACTCGTTACCAGAGAAAAACACAAATTTGAACTCGTTAATAAGAAGAAAACATGAATTCGAACTCGTTACCCAAGAAAAAACACAAATTTCTACTCGTTATAAAGGGAAAACACAAATTTCCGGCGATGTCAACTCGTTATCGGGGAAAAAAACATTTTTTTCGCAAGGACAACTCGTTACCGAGAGAAAAACACAAATTTGAACTCGTTAATAAGAAGAAAACATGAATTCGAACTCGTTACCAAAGAAAAAACACAAATTTCTACTCGTTATAAAGGGAAAACACAAATTTCCGGCGATGTCAACTCGTTATCGGGGAAAAAACATTTTTTTACGCAAGGACAACTCGTTACCGAGAGAAAAACACAAATTTGAACTCGTTAATAAGAAGAAAACATGAATTCGAACTCGTTACCAAAGAAAAAACACAAATTTCTACTCGTTATAAAGGGAAAACACAAATTTCCGGCGATGTCAACTCGTTATCGGGGAAAAAAACATTTTTTTCTTCGCAAGGACAACTCGTTACCAAAGAGAAAAACACAAATTTGAACTCGTTAATAAGAAGAAAACATGAATTCGAACTCGTTACCAAAGAAAAAACACAAATTTCTACTCGTTATAAAGGGAAAACACAAATTTCCGGCGATGTCAACTCGTTATCAGGGAAAAAACATTTTTTCTGCAAGGACAACTCGTTACCAGAGAAAAACACAAATTTGAACTCGTTAATAAGAAGAAAACATGAATTCGAACTCGTTACCAAAGAAAAAACACAAATTTCTACTCGTTATAAAGGGAAAACACAAATTTCCGGCGATGTCAACTCGTTATCGGGAAAAAAACATTTTTTCTCGCAAGGACAACTCGTTACCGAGAAAAACACAAATTTGAACTCGTTAATAAGAAGAAAACATGAATTCGAACTCGTTACCAAAGAAAAAACACAAATTTCTACTCGTTATAAAGGGAAAACACAAATTTCCGGCGATGTCAACTCGTTATCGGGGAAAAAAACATTTTTTTGCAAGGACAACTTGTTACCAGAGAAAACACAAATTTGAACTCGTTAATAAGAAGAAAACATGAATTCGAACTCGTTACCAAAGAAAAAACACAAATTTCTACTCGTTATAAAGGGAAAACACAAATTTCCGGCGATGTCAACTCGTTATCAGGGAAAAAACATTTTTTCTGCAAGGACAACTCGTTACCAGAGAAAAACACAAATTTGAACTCGTTAATAAGAAGAAAACATGAATTCGAACTCGTTACCAAAGAAAAAACACAAATTTCTACTCGTTATAAAGGGAAAACACAAATTTCCGGCGATGTCAACTCGTTATCAGGGAAAAAAACATTTTTTCGCAAGGACAACTCGTTACCGAGAGAAAAACACAAATTTGAACTCGTTAATAAGAAGAAAACATGAATTCGAACTCGTTACCAAAGAAAAAACACAAATTTCTACTCGTTATAAAGGGAAAACACAAATTTCCGGCGATGTCAACTCGTTATCAGGGAAAAAAACATTTTTTACGCAAGGACAACTCATTACCAGAGAAAAACACAAATTTGAACTCGTTAATAAGAAGAAAACATGAATTCGAACTCGTTACCCAAGAAAAAACACAAATTTCTACTCGTTATAAAGGGAAAACACAAATTTCCGGCGATGTCAACTCGTTATCAGGGAAAAAAACATTTTTTCTTCAAGGACAACTCGTTACCAGAGAAAAACACAAATTTGAACTCGTTAATAAGAAGAAAACATGAATTTGAACTCGTTACCAATGAAAAAACACAAATTTCTACTCGTTATAAAGGGAAAACACAAATTTCCGGGGAATGTCAACTCGTTATCGGGGAAAAAAGCATTTTTTCTGCAAGGACAACTCGTTACCGGATAAAAACAGAAATTTGAACTCGTTAATAAGAAGAAAACATGAATTCGAACTCGTTACCCAAGAAAAAATACAAATTTCTACTCGTTATCGTTACGAGAGAAAAACAAATTTGAACTCGTTAATAAGAAGAAAACATGAATTCGAACTCTTTACCAAAGAAAAAACACAAATTTCTACTCGTTATAAAGGGAAAACACAAATTTCCGGCGATGTCAACTCGTTATCGGGAAAAAACATTTTTTTTCGCAAGGACAACTCGTTACCGAGAGAAAAACACAAATTTTGAACTCGTTAATAAGAAGAAAACATGAATTCGAACTCGTTACCAAAGAAAAAACACAAATTTCTACTCGTTATAAAGGAAAACACAAATTTCCGGGAATGTCAACTCGTTATCGGGAAAAAACATTTTTTTTACGCAAGGACAACTCGTTACCGGATAAAAACACAAATTTGAACTCGTTAATAAGAAGAAAACATGAATTCGAACTCGTTACCCAAGAAAAAATACAAATTTCTACTCGTTATAAAGGGAAAACACAAATTTCCGGCGATGTCAACTCGTTATCAGGGAAAAAACATTTTTTCTGCAAAGACAACTCGTTACCAGAGAAAAACACAAATTTTAACTCGTTAATAAGAAGAAAACATGAATTCGAACTCGTTACCAAAGAAAAAACACAAATTTCTACTCGTTATAAAGGGAAAACACAAATTTCCGGCGATGTCAACTCGTTATCAGGGAAAAAAACATTTTTTATGCAAGGACAACTCGTTACCAAAGAAAAACACATATTTGAACTCGTTAATAAGAAGAAAACATGAATTCGAACTCGTTACCAAAGAAAAAACAGAAATTTCTACTCGTTATAAGGGAAAAAAAAATTTCCGGCGATGTCAACTCGTTATCAGGGAAAAAAACATTTTTTCTTCAAGGACAACTCGTTACCAGAGAAAAACACAAATTTGAACTCGTTAATAAGAAGAAAACATGAATTCGAACTCATTACCAATGAAAAAACACAAATTTCTACTCGTTATAAAGGGAAAACACAAATTTCCGGCGATGTCAACTCGTTAACGGGGAAAAAAACATTTTTTATGCAAAGACAACTCGTTACCAGAGAAAAACACAAATTTGAACTCGTTAATAAGAAGAAAACATGAATTCGAACTCGTTACCAAAGAAAAAACACAAATTTCTACTCGTTATAAAGGGAAAACACAAATTTCCGGCGATGTCAACTCGTTATCAGGGAAAAAAACATTTTTTCTGCAAGGACAACTCGTTACCAGAGAAAAACACAATTTTAACTTGTTACTAAGAAGAAAACATGAATTCGAACTCGTTACCAAAGAAAAAACACAAATTTCTACTCGTTATAAAGGGAAAACACAAATTTCCGGCGATGTCAACTCGTTATCGGGGAAAAAAACATTTTTTCTGCAAGGACAACTCGTTACCGAGAGAAAAACACAAATTTGAACTCGTTAATAAGAAGAAAACATGAATTCGAACTCGTTACCAAAGAAAAAACACAAATTTCTACTCGTTATAAAGGGAAAACACAAATTTCCGGCGATGTCAACTCGTTATCGGGAAAAAAACATTTTTTCTTCAAGGACAACTCGTTACCGAGAGAAAAACACAAATTTGAACTCGTTAATAAGAAGAAAACATGAATTTGAACTCGTTACCAATGAAAAAACACAAATTTCTACTCGTTATAAAGGAAAACACAAATTTCCGGCGAATGTCAACTCGTTATCGGGAAAAAAACATTTTTTCTGCAAGGACAACTCGTTACCGAGAGAAAACACAAATTTGAACTCGTTAATAAGAAGAAAACATGAATTCGAACTCGTTACCAAGAAAAAACACAAATTTCTACTCGTTATAAAGGGAAAACACAAATTTCCGGCGATGTCAACTCGTTATCGGGAAAAAAACATTTTTCTACGCAAGGACAACTCGTTACCGAGAAAAACACAAATTTGAACTCGTTAATAAGAAGAAAACATGAATTCGAACTCGTTACCAAAGAAAAAACACAAATTTCTACTCGTTATAAAGGGAAAACACAAATTTCCGGCGATGTCAACTCGTTATCGGGGAAAAAACATTTTTTTCTGCAAGGACAACTCGTGACCAGAGAAAAACACAAATTTTAACTCGTTAATAAGAAGAAAACATGAATTTCAACTCGTTACAAAAGAAAAAACACAAATTTCTACTCGTTATAAAGGGAAAACACAAATTTCCGGCGATGTCAACTCGTTATCAGGAAAAAAAACATTTTTTTCTTCAAGGACAACTCGTTACCAGAGAAAAACACAAATTTGAACTCGTTAATAAGAAGAAAACATGAATTTGAACTCGTTACCAATGAAAAAACACAAATTTCTACTCGTTATAAAGGGAAAACACAAATTTCCGGGAATGTCAACTCGTTATCAGGGAAAAAAACATTTTTTATGCAAGGACAACTCGTTACCAGATAAAAACACAAATTTGAACTCGTTAATAAGAAGAAAACATGAATTCGAACTCGTTACCCAAGAAAAAACACAAATTTCTACTCGTTATAAAGGGAAAACACAAATTTCCGGCGATGTCAACTCGTTATCAGGGAAAAAACATTTTTTCTGCAAGGACAACTCGTTACCGAGAGAAAAACACAAATTTGAACTCGTTAATAAGAAGAAAACATGAATTCGAACTCGTTACCAAAGAAAAAACACAAATTTCTACTCGTTATAAAGGGAAAACACAAATTTCCGGCGATGTCAACTCGTTATCAGGGAAAAAAACATTTTTTATGCAAGGACAACTCGTTACCAAAGAAAAACACATATTTGAACTCGTTAATAAGAAGAAAACATGAATTCGAACTCGTTACCAAAGAAAAAACACAAATTTCTACTCGTTATAAAGGGAAAACACAAATTTCCGGCGATGTCAACTCGTTATCAGGGAAAAAACATTTTTTCATGCAAGGACAACTCGTTACCAGAGAAAAACACAAATTTGAACTCGTTAATAAGAAGAAAACATGAATTTGAACTAATTACCAATGAAAAAACACAAATTTCTACTCGTTATAAAGGGAAAACACAAATTTCCGGCGATGTCAACTCGTTATCCGGGAAAAAAACATTTTTTCTGCAAGGACAACTCGTTACCTGAGAAAAACACAAATTTGAACTCGTTAATAAGAAGAAAACATGAATTCGAACTCGTTACCAAAGAAAAAACACAAATTTCTACTCGTTATAAAGGGAAAACACAAATTTCCGGCGATGTCAACTCGTTATCAGGGAAAAAAACATTTTTTCTGCAAGGACAACTCGTTACCAGAGATAAAACACAAATTTTAACTCGTTAATAAGAAGAAAACATGAATTCGAACTCGTTACCAAAGAAAAAACACAAATTTCTACTCGTTATAAAGGGAAAACACAAATTTCCGGCGATGTCAACTCGTTATCGGGAAAAAAACATTTTTTTTACGCAAGGACAACTCGTTACCAGAGAAAAACACAAATTTGAACTCGTTAATAAGAAGAAAACATGAATTCGAACTCGTTACCAAAGAAAAAACACAAATTTCTACTCGTTATAAAGGGAAAACACAAATTTCCGGCGATGTCAACTCGTTATCAGGGAAAAAAACATTTTTTATGCAAGGACAACTCGTTACCAGAGAAAAACACAAATTTGAACTCGTTAATAAGAAGAAAACATGAATTCGAACTCGTTACCAAAGAAAAAACACAAATTTCTACTCGTTATAAAGGGAAAACACAAATTTCCGGCGATGTCAACTCGTTATCAGGGAAAAAACATTTTTTCGCAAGGACAACTCGTTACCGAGAGAAAAACACAAATTTGAACTCGTTAATAAGAAGAAAACATGAATTTGAACTCGTTACCAATGAAAAAACACAAATTTCTACTCGTTATAAAGGGGAAAACACAAATTTCCGGGAATGTCAACTCGTTATCGGGGAAAAAAACATTTTTTACGCAAGGACAACTCGTTACC